>JAJAGP010000672.1:216434-325716 GCA_025084515.1 Ancistrus triradiatus | reverse complement strand
TCCAGGAACTGAATGACATTGGTTTCTTTGGCATGGAAATAAGAGGATACAGGAAGTCTAGAGACTTGGAGAGGGTTTTGCCGATAGTATCATCTGCAGTGTCAGCATAAAATGCTGAGAAGGAGTCTTAAGATTGCAAAGATGAGATTGCAGAGTACAAAACAAATATGAGTTTTCACATTTCTTCTGATCATCAGTATAGTAAAGAGAATGGGAGTGTTGTTAAGAAGCAGTGGAAGGGAAAATGACACAAAAGGGTGATCTGAAATGTAAAGAGAAGTTACTGTAGGCTTGGATATGGCATAGCCCTTGGCGAAACTGGCATCAAGGGCCTTGCCTGAGAGTTGATGGCGATGGTATGTGAGTTGGCTCAAACGAACCAAAATGGTGGATGACTATAGACATGATGCCATCATTAGGGATGTTGAGGTCACCAAGCAGAATCAGAAGACTGCAATCTTCTGGAAATGAGTCGAGAAGAGAATCAAAGTCATCAATACACCTAGCAAGAGGATCACGAGAATGACTGATCACAAGTTTCTAAGGCTTGAGCACAGTAACAGGATGAAAATCAAAAGAGAAAATGTGATTTTCAGACAACGATGAAGGAAAAAAAAATGTCCAGGTTGAGGAAATAAGCAGACCTGTCCCCCCTTCCTGACCAAAGTTTTAGGAGTATGGGAGAATGTGAAAGCAGCAGGTGTTGCAGTGTTTTCTGGGGTATTTTATGTCTTATTGAGAACCATGAACTGAAAGGATAGGCTAGTAGCATAGACAGTAATGAATTTCGACTTTGTGTACAGCTCACTGACAGTTTCAGAGACATCCAGTTACAAGTACTTCCATCACAGCAGACCTAGGTGGACAGACAAGCTGGGTGAGATCAGATCTATGTAAGCAGTGACATCTTTATGGGAAGAAGTAACACATTGTTAGTTATTGGAGTAGGTCAAATATAACAGACAAGTATGTGCTGAATGGCTTTCCTTGTTGAACTTTCTTGTTATACTTCCGAGTCCTTGTACTGTATACCGATGAGCAAGAAGACTGGAAGGCACTCTGCATTTCAATCAGTCCAAATCTGCAAACATGATAAAATGAAAATGTGTGATATCTAGCTCATGTGTGTAGCACATTGTAAAGAGCAAAAATCATGAGACTCCTAAAGAACCTAATTGTGCTAAATACTGATTTTTATCCTATATAAAACAGGAAGCAAGAACACAGCTTTGTCATGTTTAATTGCTTGTTTGTAGTCACCTCCAACTGACCTTGTTATAGATATGTGTTATGTGTACATAGAGTTTAGGGGCAGCATGGTGGCTTGGTAGGTAGCACCATCGCCTCACAGCAAGAAGGTCCTGAGTCTGATGTCCAGGTGGAGCGGTCTGGGTCTTTTCTGGTCTGATTGGCCCGATCTGAGTGTATATGACTAGTTTTGATGAAGGCTTGTGTATCAATGTAACCTTGTGTCTGTCATTAAAATGGCCATTGATGCTAATGGCGACACTAAATAAACCAAATAAACACACACACACAAAACATAGAGTTTAGAGTCTCTTCTTATGGCGTTGGGATTACAGGAACCATAGGTGTCTGGTCACCAACTGTAGATGACTATGTGAAGGATACATCTACACACTCCCACATACGCATGCAGAAACACAAGTTTTTGTACCCCCACATGTGATGAGTGACTCACAAGCATTTCACATCTGGCCATGATAGTAAATGTCAGAAGTCTGCCATGGGCTCTGCCATTTCACAGTGATCTGTCACAGACTGATAGCTGGGGAAGAGAAACAAATGTCATCAGACAGATTGCCAGTGCAGCACAGGGCTAAACTACCATCAAAGAAAAATCTGATCAGAATCACTCACACTGGCAATGAGATTTTAACAACAAAATAAAGCATTATAAAATACAGTGAATAAACAAATGGTGCAGTTATAAAATAAAGTATTTCATGGCTAGGAGGTGTGCATCAAATTTGATGTGTGACGCACTGAATATAAACAATTTGCAGTTTAAATAGTATGTACAGAAAGGCACTGATGCTATGCACAGAATATGAAGACTGAACAGTATGTACAGATGAAACAGAATATTAAGTATAATATGTAAGGAATCTGCAGATGAATCACAATAAGAATTAAAGTACATCACCGGTGGCTTGGAGGTTAGAGACAGCTGCGGGAAATGGCAGTTCCTGAGGACGTGGGTTCAAACCCTGTACTTGGCTTGCAACATGAAGGTCAGGTGGTGCGGTTACAGAACTAATAATGTGTTGACACCTATCCAAGGTGTACCTGTGCCCGTGCTCAGTGAATTCTGGGACAGGCTCATGACTCTGCCATGACCATAAACAGAATAAGCACCAAGAATGGAACAAAACAGGAACAGTAGTTTAAACAGAATGAATGTCAGCAGAAAAGGTTGTAGAAAAAGTATGTACAAATGACAAAGAAAGGTGTATATGGTATGTAGAAATTCTGCAGATTTAACAGATTAACCAGTGTAGTTATTATAATTCTGTATGTCACACTCAGAATTATAATATATAATACAATGTTTCATTTATTCATTATACTGCTGCTAAAACAGCAAATCTAATGGTGGCCTAAAACCTTTGTACAGTATTGTATATCTCTGTTAATATGTGAATTCTGACAGTCCTAAAAACAATACCATCTGATCCTAATCTAGAAATGCCCAGATCATTTTCATATAGACATATTGCAGATCTTCTATCCATATTATATTTGATTTAGAGCCTTTATCATGCATTTCAGTGGCCATTTAAGCAACTTATGACCACTGATGTAACATTTTCTGCCTTCTTGCACAGATTTAATAAAAAAAGACTTCAATGAAGAGGAACAATGCTCCCATTTTATATATGCAGTTAAACTTTATATTAGCCCTAATTCCCTTTTAATGTCAATGGTCTATAGACATTATCAGTCCTGCATGTTCATCAGAGAATGTACTTTAGAAAAGATTCACATCCTTAATAATTTCCAAGAAGAGAAATGCCCTGGTGCAAGTGTGGTCATAAAAAGAAATCAGACTAGAGGCTACAATTTATATTTTAATGAATGTCTAAAGTGGCAGAAGAAGAATGATGGTGTGTGACTCATGAAGTCTGGAGCCAGACCTCCAAAATAAGAGAATTCTAATCTGTTGAGAATTTGAGGAGAAAAGGAATGGGCAAATAGATTAAAGTCAGAACAAGAAACAGAAAAAGTGAGAAAAGCAGAGGTGATCAAAACAGATGGCAAGAGAAGACGTTTTAGTTTTTATCACCTCAGGTGCATCAGGTGGTGATGTCTAAAATGGCTTTTGGTGATGTGTTAACTTTCATTTCCACAAATGACTAAGGACATTTCTAAATAAAATAGACTGAAGCGTGGTGGCCAGGTGAGGTGAAGGTTAACACATCTCAAAGATCAATTTTAATCAAGGCTGACTAAGGTAACTTGAAGAAGACTTTATCAGTGAGTCTTAAAGTTGAATAAGGATCGCCTCAACATACTCAAAGAGTACCCACCTAGAAAAATATTATTATGCTAATAGTCATTTAATTAATCTGTGATTAGCTAAAACCCAGCACATTCAAAACTTTCATCCCTGCCCACATGTCAAATGCAGTTAAGAAATTTGTTATTGGCATGTGATATTTGTCAGCCATTTTGGTTTATATGCTCATAGAAACCTCATACTGTGTTCTTACAAACACTAGCGGACCTTCATCATGCATTGTATTGTAATTTGCATAATTTGTTCCTGGTGCTCAGAAACAATTTGCGACAATAAGTCCACCACCGTGGTGACCTGGGTCCAAGTCCCTGTGGTGCCTTCCAGCTGGGTTGTGTGTCATGCTGGCATGATTGGCCATGCCTGAGGGAGGAAAGTTCATACAAGAGGATCATTGCCCCTAGTGCTGCAACAGCTACCCAGTCTGCAATGGACTGGTGCCTCATTGATATTCTCGTCTGTGTTGCGTGAATTTAGTTATATGCTATAGAGCCCCTTGCAACCCTGACCAGTATAGGCGAGGTTATAGAGATAAAATAATTATAATACATTTTAGAAATAAAAAAAAGTAGAATTTTAAATGAATTTAATAATGTTTAGATGTTTCTAAATTCTTTGGTGACTTGACCAGGGGTGCTTAACTTTCTGTGCAACACTGTGTATATCATATAATGAAAGGCTATTTAAAGGGTCCCCTGTCACCTGAAACATATCATTCAATGTGCTGTATATTTCAGAGATAGAGGACATTACTATTACTATGATTAGAAACTCATGGCATTTGTATTCAACAATGAGTGTATCGTACACACCTCTCACAATTATATAGCATATCTAATGAACAGTATCACTCACATACAGTAAACTATTATAAATAGTAACATTTAGTTTGTTTTCATAGCATTCCATTGTAGGTCGTTTGTGAAACTAAATACTTGACATATTTTACATTCTATATACAATAAATTACTGTTTTTTTTTATTTTAGGGGAATCATCAATGTCTGGTCACTCTAGAGTACAAAATGTATTGCTTGCAGTAGTTTGCTTGCACATTTCCATCACTCAGATTTGTTGCTGCTGGTTTATTTCACAGATAGATATGTAAATAATGGCTTCTTCTATCTTCTGAGTTTTATCTATTGTCAGCTCACACAATCAGCTCAATAAGCTATACAGTAAATGCAATGATACAAAATGTTTCTCAGCAAAATTATAGCAAATTCTCTAATTATCCAAGTTCTTACTCTAAAATATGAAGTATTTGAATCCCCTTCCTTGATATCTGAACCATTAACCTGCAATAATAAACAATAATAATAATGACAATCAGAAAGATGTAGATGGTGTTCTGAATGGCATCTTACCTCTTATTACTCCCTCCACTTTTATTTGGTGGTTAACTGTTATATAATGTTGTTTATTTTATGTAGTAACAATAAGCAAGTAGCATGGTTAAACAGCAGTTTTGCATGTACAAGGTGATGCTCACATCAGAGAGGCAAATCCTGCCTAATCTGCAGATAATAGGCAGTGAAGAAAGTTCCCTGTGCCACTATATTACGCTGACATGACTGCACATTGGTGGGTTTTTAAAAGTATAGTAACCAGTTAAGGATTTTCTCAAAGAAAATAATGACAATAGGGGTCCTGTTGTCTGAATATTCACTATTTTAACCATTTTCTGGAATGATGGACATATGATGGACCAATAGTGTCAGGGTTCAGATCCCACCTCTGCTAAACTGTTGGGTTCTTAAGCAAAGCCCTTAACCCACAATTGCTTAAATTGTAAGATTGTATCAGTTGTAAGTCATGCAGGAAAAGGGCTTCTGCAAAATGACATAAATATAAATTCTGTCAGCATAAACCTGAACATTAACCTTGCTTTCTATTCTCTGTCTTTAAAATTCACACAGTTATGGTCTCTTGTTGTTTCTGCTACAGGGTTCTAAAGGTGTTTCTGTCCCGCACGGCTCAGCGCATCCCATACATGACCAGCTGGAAGGTGCTGTGCTTCTTATGCATCATTCTGCTTATTGTACTCTGGTTCCTGGTGGCCTGGACCTCAGCTGTGTGCCAGAACCCAGACTGGCACCTGGCACTAATTACTGTAGGCTTCACGCCAGAGGGCCTGCAGTTCAGTATGTGCCTGCTGGGTCGCTGGGATTACATGATGGCAGTGGGTAAGATAACATAACTGTTCTAGATAGTACAGAACATTTGTTGTGGTAAGTATGTTGGAGTATATTCATCATACTGTTTAAAGCTGTGCTGATATTAATAGACAGCAATTTAAACTGGTGTATCTGTTAACATGATACAGTGAGCAGAGGTGGTAAGTCATGAAGTACAAATACTTTTTTCTGTACCTAAGTACTTTTTAGGCATCTGTTTTTTTTAAGTATTTTGTAACTTAATATGTTTTACTTTTACTTACTACCTTTGATTTTACTACAAAATCTGAACTTTTTACCCACTACATTTTCAAATTAAGCTTGCTACTTTAGCTTTTAGAAATATAATTAGGAATATATTTATTTATCTATGTTATCTGTCAGTTTTGTTTAAACCTTATAAAATTTTTCTAACACTTATTAATGTTCAGCATAATACATTCTTCTCCCAAAAATAATTGTATACACTTTACACGTATTGTTTTTTAAATAATCAGACACTAGAGGTTATTCCATGTCCCTGTGACACGAATTCTATGAACATAAGATATATATTTTAAAACTATATAACATTTCTAAAAGTATTTTTAAATTAAATGTATTTAAATTAAGCAGTGGAGTGGAGTGTTTTAAAAATGGTGAAGCTGAGGTTTGTTCAACTAAAATGAAGCGACAGTGTTTCTGTAACGCCGACTGGAAGCAGGAGACAGACGCAGACTGTGGAGTGCGATCGGAGGCTTTTATTAGCAAATGACAAAGGGATTGTAGGAGCTAGGTAACTAGGTCAGGAACCTTGTCGTGTAGCGGTGTGAATGTGGGTGAGTGGTGTTTATGTAAGGTGTGAAAGGAAGTCCGGAATGTGGAACAGGTGCAGGTGATCATCAGTAAGTGGGTGAGGAAGAGCGAGGCAGGTTGCGTGGATCGGGAGCGGAACTGGAAGGGGGCGTGACAGTACCCCCCCTCGAAGGACTCGTACCGGCAGGAGCGCGGCGGGAGTCGGAGGACCGGAGGAGAGAGGAGGACTTGCGTGGGTCTGGGTGCCGGTCGGTCGGGACGGGCGGCATGGAAGTCCTGGGTGAGAAGGGGATCCAGGACATCCTTTGCGTCCACCCAGCTGTTCTCCTCGGGGCCGTAGCCCTCCCACTCCACCAGATACTGGAGATGCGCACCGTGCCGGCCAGAGTCCTGGAGGCGACAGACCGTGTAGGTGGAAGCCTCCAGCGGGTCAGCTGGCGGAGGCTGGTCAGCTGGTGAGGATTCCGCCAGCGGGGACCCAGGGCTTCAGGTGCGCCACATGAAAGGTTGGAGAGATGCGTAAATGAACAGGCAGTTGCAAACGATCAGTAACGTCGTTAACACGGTGAGTTATCTTATAAGGACCCAGGAAACGAGGAGATAAAGTGGTACTTCCCTGTGGACTGCGCAGTCCCCGGATCGACAGCCAGACGCGGTCTCCTGGTTGGTAGACTGGAGCAGCGCGGCGGTGCCGGTCGGCGTGTCTTTTGTAGCGGCGGATGGCCTTGACGATGTTATGATGGACCTGGCACCAGATGTCTTCGCTGCGGTTAAACCAAATCTTCGACGGCTGGGGAGTCTGAGGGCGAGGAGTCCCAGGGCACGAAAGGGGGCTGGAAGCCCAGGACGCACTGGAATGGCGAGAGTCCGGTGGAGGAGTGACGGAGAGAGTTCTGGGCTATTTCGGCCCATGGGAGAAACTGAGCCCAATCGTGTGGGTTGTGAAGGCAGTAGCACCTGAGGAATTTTTTCAGTTCCTGGTTGACTCGCTCGCACTGGCCGTTGGTTTGTGGATGGTAGCCTGAGGAAAGGCTAACGGAAGCTCCCAACTTTGCCATGAAAGCACGCCACACCGCTGAGGAGAACTGGGGTCCGCAGTCTGACAGGACATCCTCCGGGATGCCGAAAACGCAGAAGACGTGCTCAAACAGCAGTTCCGCTGTCTGTAGAGCAGAGGGGATCTTAGGCAGAGGGATGAAGCGCACCGCGTGGGAGAAGCGGTCGACCACGGAGAGAATGGCAGTGAACCCTTGGGAGAGAGGAAGATCCGTGATGAAATCGAGCGCTATGTGCGACCAGGGTCGTTCCGGCATGGGCAATGGATGAAGCAGGCCCGAGGGGAAAGTGCGAGGGGTCTTGGCCTGTGCGCACACACTGCAGGATGACACAAAGTGGTGCACGTCCTTGCGCATATTTTCCCACCAGTAACGCGCCGTCAGGAGCTGATGGGTGCGAGTCTCCCCTGGATGGCCAGAACATAGAGAGAGGTGAGCCCAGGCGAGGAGGCGGTTGCGGAGATCGGAGGGCACGAACTTCTTTTCCGGCGGGCATTTGGGCGGAACGCGCACTTGGGAGAGCCTGTCATCCAGCTCGCGCTCGAAATCCCAGGTGATGGCGCAGATGGTGCAAGAAGCTGGGAGAATGGGCGTGGGTGTTTCCGAGGCTGCGGGACAGGGCGTCAGCCTTGACGTTCTTTGTCGCCAGGCGGTAGGTGATAGAAAACGAGAAGCGGGAGAAGAAGAGAGACCAATGGGCCTGACGAGCGTTGAGGCGCTTGGCTGAACGGAGGTATTCCAGGTTTTTGTGATCGGTGAGGATAGTGAAGGAGTGTTTGGAGCCCTCGAGCCAGTGCCTCCATTCTTCCAGGGCCAGCTTGATGGCCAGCAGTTCGCGGTCCCCCACGTCATAGTTGCGCTCAGCCGGGGTGAGTTTGTGTGAAAAGAAGGCGATGGGTCGCAACTTGGGCGGATCCCCGAGACGCTGAGAGAGGACGGCACCAACCCCCACAGACGAGGCGTCGACCTCCAGGACGAAGGGGCATTCCGGGTCGGGATGTCCCAAAATGGGAGCACGGGTGAAGGCGGTCTTGAGCGCGCAGAAGGCCCGCTCGGCTTCCTGAGACCAGCGGAGAGAGCGGGGTTTGCCCCGCAGAAGTGCGGTGAGGGGCGCCACCGTGCGGCTGAAGTTTCTGATGAAGCAGCGATAGAAGTTCGCGAAACCCAGGAACCACTGCAGCTGCTTGATGGAGGTTGGTGTGGGCCAGGAGAGAACGGCGGAGAGCTTGGAGCTGTCCATAGCGACACCGGACGGGGAGATAACATAGCCCAGATAACGCACAGATTGAGAGTGTAACTCGCACTTTTCCGCCTTCACACGGAGATGGTGGAGCTGGAGCCTCTCGAGCACCTGGCGGACATGTGAGACGTGAGTGGCAAAATCCGGTGAGTAAACTAGGATGTTGTCTAGATAGATGATGACAAAGCGGCCCAACATGTCCTGGAGCACGTCGTTAATGAATGCCTGGAAGAATGACGGCGCGCTTGCCAGGCCAAAGGGCATCACCAGGTATTCGTAGTGGCCAGTGCTGGTGCTGAAGGCGGTTTTCCACTCATCGCCCTCTCTGACATGGACCAGGTTGTAAGCATTCCTAAGGTCCAATTTGGTGTACCAGTGGGCTGTGCGGAGCTATTCGAGGGATGAGGGCACCAGTGGGAGCGGATAGGCGTACCTGCGAGTGATTCAGTTGACTTCTCGGTAATCTATGCAGGACCTGAGGCCGCCGTCCCACTTGGGCACGAAAAAGAACCCCGCCGAGACGGGGGAGGTGGATGGGCGAATGAAGCCGAGGTCGAGGTATTCCGTGATATATTCCGACATGGACTGTTCTTCGGCCGCCGAGAGATGGTATAGACGAGACTTGGGAAGCGGGCGCCCGGAATGAGGTCGATAGCACAGTCGTAGGAGCGATGTGGAGGGAGAGGAGGAGGCGAGCCCGACGCAAAGATCAAGGCCAGATCCTTGTACTCGTCGGGCACGTTGTCCGGAAGAGATGTGGGCTTCGAGAGAGGGTTGACCTGAAGAGCGGGACGGAGCAGGCAGTGATCTTGGCACCACGGTGACCAGTGGATGAGTTCCCGGGCAGACCATGAGATGAGAGGGTTGTGACGGCAAAGCCAAGGAAGCCCCAGGATGACGGGGTAGGTGAGAGAGCTTACGGGAAGCAGAGAGATGGACTCCTGGTGGGTGGCGCTGGTGAGCAGGCAGAGAGGAGCGGTGATGCGAGTGAGGCCTTGATGGCCTTGATGGAAAGCGGAGAGCAGAGCAGGAGTGTTCCATTCACTTTGAGCCGCCAGGGTGCGGAAGTGCAGAGTGTAGTCGGCGGCAGAGCGGCATCCCTGGCGTAGAGTGAGCAAGACGTCTCCAGTAGACCTTCCCTCGCGAGGATGCTGAAACACAGCGCGGAAAGCAGTAATAAAGCGCTCGAAATCGCGGGCCTCCTCACCTTGTTGGGTCCAAATGGCGGTGGCCCAATCCAAGGCTCGACCGGAAAGGAGGGATACTACCAGGGCCAGGCGAGCTGCGTCGGATTCCGGCGGGGAGTGAGCGAAGTATAGATTGCACTGGAGAAGGAAGCCCTCACAGCGTCATATTTCCCCGGTAGAGCGATTCTGTACGCGGCATGTGGTGCCCGTGGCGGGCTGGGAGGAAGCGGAACTCCGCCATGGTTGAGGTAAGTCTGGCACCACTAGCTGCTGTCTCCATGTTCAGGCTACACGAACTGTAACGCCGACTGGAAGCAGGAGACAGACGCAGACTGTGGAGTGCGATCGGAGGCTTTTATTAGCAAATGACAAAGGGATTGTAGGAGCTAGATAACTAAGTCAGGAACCTTGTCGTGTAGCGGTGTCAATGTGGGTGAGTGGTGTTTATGTAAGGTGTGGAAGGAAGTCCGGAATGTGGAACAGGTGCAGGTGATCAGTAAGTGGGTGAGGAAGAGCGAGGCATGTTGCGTGGATCGGGAGCGGCACTGGAAGGGGGCGTGACAGTTTCAAAGAGTTGATGATAACTATTGTTTGGGTTAAATATTTTCCAATGCTGCATTACTGAATATCGACAAGTCTATTTAGGAGCAATTTAGCAGCATTAAAAAAAAAATCCAAAGTATTTAGTTTGATTTGGTTTCTCATGTCTGAAAAGGTTTTTATTCTGTTTTTGCTGTGGTTAGCTAAAGATGATAATGTCATTTGTGTGATTTTTGCAGATGATCATGTACTATAGTACAAAGCATTATGTACCCTGAGTGTCATGGATGTGTACATATTGCCCTTAATAAAGGACATACTGTTTATTATTAAATATTGAGTTAGAAAGTCTATTTTAAAGAAATACTTTTTAAAGTACATTTAGTAGCATGTACTTTTATACGCCCAATTGAGTAAAATATATAAGCAATACTTCAACATTTTTATTTATTTATTTATTTATTTTTAATGAAATTTGTAGTACTTTTACTTTAGTAAAGAACTTGTACTTCTGCCACCTCTGATAGTCGGTCATAATATTACACAAGCAGTACTACCTACGTGACATTTAGCACACTGTATTTAGAATCTAGGATCAAATAAATGTGGGTGTCTAAATTGACATATGGTAAGTTGGATGTTGAATTAAGGACTGATTGAGCAGGTTATTATTTAGAATGCATGTATACAAACTTGTTGTTAACTTAAATGACTGGCTAAATAATACATGTAAATGCATTTGTCTGAACATGATATGAACATAATAGCATAGCATTTTTACATAGTGAAAACATGATTAATACCACTTAGGTTCAGTACTATCACATTGCTATTTCACCCCACAGTTATATGACCCTATGTCCACACATTGTCTTGGTCCAGTTTGTAGTGGCAGATCTATAAAAGCCTGCACTGGATTAATCTACAATTGGCTGTCAAGCAGAGTCAGGAGAATGCAGGCAATTTAGGAAGTATTCACTTTGTGTAATGAATCTGTCTGTGTTTCTCACACCTACAGCTGAATTCCTGTTCCTGTTGTGGAGTGTGTACCTATGTTATGCAGTGAGGACGGTGCCCTCTGCTTTCCATGAGCCTCGCTACATGGCCATAGCAGTACACAACGAACTCATCATCTCTGCCATATTCCATGTGATCAGGTATCTACTATTACACCTATTGCTACTACTACACTCCTAGACAAAAAAAGGACCAAATCAAAAACTGCAAAATACTAGACTTTCAATTGTATCAACAGCAAATAATTGATCAGGAAATTATCAAGAATTATCTAATAATCTTACCCTTTGATTTCCTTAAATATTTAAGCCTTGTGGGTAAACTTGCAGATAGCTTACAGAAAGAAGAGTCATTGTTCCACACAATGGTCCACACAACACTTCAAACAGTTGACAAGTAGTTGAACATTATTTCCCAGTTAGTTTGTGTTTAAGGTGGGACTACATATTTTCTATAGGGTTTCAATCTGGACTAGGCCAAAACATGAGCCTGATGCACATGTTTTAAAGCATCAGTACCAGCAGCTGAAAAGGCTCATCAAACCATAAAACCTCTACCTCCATGCTTACTGGTGGTAGAGATGCATTTACTGTTGTGCTGAACCACTCTGAAACTTTTCATATTCTTCCAACTGAATTCTGTCCTTGATGTTATTCATAAACAGCAGTGGCTTTTTAACACAACATCTAGATACAAAACCTGCATTAGACAACTTTTAGTTATTGTTCTCAAAGGAGGCTTGCCTCACAGCAAGAAGATCCTGGCTTCTATCCCCGGTGGAGAGGTCTGGGTTCTCTGTGTCCATGTGGGTTTACTCTGGGTAATCCGGTTTCCTCCCACAAAGACATGGTTAATTGATTACGCTAAAAGTGGCTCTAGTGCGTGCATGATTGTGCGAGCGTGTGTGCTCTACGATGGATTGGCACCCTGTCTAGGGTTGTTCCTGCCTTGTGCCCTATGCCGCCGGCTAGGCACCAGCTCTGCAGTGACCCTGTCCAGGATTATGCAAATACGAAAGTGAATGAATGAATGAATGAATGCAAACCTGTACTGTCTTCTGAAAAAGGTAGTCTACAAGCAAACACCAAAGAAATCAAGGATCAAAAAGTTGTGCCAAGAGTCCCAGATTCCATTTCAAGTGTTCTCCAACATTTTATGTATGTTTAGTATAACAAAAAGTGATCCTGTTCTGTCATTCTTGCCAGAGGGGACTTCACCAAAAATTTATAATGGGTTTGCCAGTATGTTTTAAACCAGTGTTTAAAAGTATGTGTTATTTTTCTTCAAAAACAGAATTTAAAATATGCAGCTCACTCATTTAAGACAGAAACATCACTCATTGCATGTGTATTCATTTAATAAATTGGTTTTCAACACTTTTTTTAATGATTTATATAATAATGCAGTTGACTGTAAGGAATTCATGACCGAAGCAGAACATTCCAGCAATTCAGTTACAGTGGTGCTTTAAAGTGTGTGAAACATTTCCGTATTTCTACAAAAATATGACCTAATGTCACAATGTAGGCAGCATCCTGATGAAGGATTAGAGGATTACTAACACACATTGTGCAGCAACAGATGAGCTACTGTCTCTGACTTCACATCTACAAGGTGGAGCACAGTGTTTAAAAACTACAGCATCATTGTAGTGTATTGAGTCGTACCAGCAAAACAAACCACCACCACATCAGTGTCACTGCAGTGCTGATAATGAGCCACCACTCAAATAGTACCTGATCTGTGGTCATCCTCTGGGAGTAATTGTAGGACTACAACGGCATCCATATGGAAAGTGGAACTGATAAATGGACAATGAGTGTAGAAACAAGGTGGTATGAAATGATCATTGAGTGTATTTGTATGTATTCACGTTTCCACACAAGTCCTAAAAGTAGATAAAGAGAAACCAGTTCAACAAATGAGGCAAAACTATTACAATTGGTCTTTTATTTATTGAGGAAAATTATAATTTACCAATTTCACCAATATTACATATTAGTGAGTGGCAAAAGTATGTGAACCTCTAGGATTAGCAGTTAATTTGAAGGTGAAATTAGAACCAGGTGTTTTCAATCAATGAGATGACAATCAAGTGTGTGGGCACCCTGTTTTATTTAAAGAACAGGAACCTATCAAAATCTGCTCTTCACAACACACGTTTGTGGAAGTGTATCATGGCACAAACAAAGGAGATTTCTGAGGACCTCAGAAAAAGAGTTGTTGATGCTCAACATGCTGGAAAAGGTTACAAAACCATCTCTAAAGAGTTTAGAGTCCACCAATCCACAGTCAGACAGATTGTATACAAATGGAGGAAATTCAAGGTCATTGTTACCCTCCACAGGAGTGGCCGACCAACAATAATCACTCCAAGAGCAAGGTAATGTAATAGTTGTTGAGTTCACAAATGACCCCAGGGTAACTTCTAAACAACTGAAGGCCTCTCTCACATCGGCTAATGTTAATGTACATGAGTCCACCATCAGACAAATACTGAACAACAATGGTATGCATGGCAGGGTTATAAGGAGAAAGTCACTGCTCTCCAAAAAGAACATTGCTGCTCGTCTGCAGGTTGTAAAAGATCACATGGACAAGCCAGAAAGCTATTGGAAGAATGTTTTGTGGACGGATGAGACTAAAATAGAACTTTTTGGTTTAAAAGAAAAGCGTTATGTTTGGAGAAAGGAAAACACTGCATTTCAGCATAATAACATTATCCCATCTGTGAAACATGGTGGTGGTAGTATCATGGTTTGGACCTGTTTTGCTGCATCTGGGCCAGGATGCAGCAAGACAACGACTCTAAGCACACACGTTCTACCAAAGAATGGTTAAAGAAGAATAAAGTTAATGTTTTGGAATGGCCAAGTTTTGGAAAGGCCTGAAGTGAGCAGCTAATGTGAGGAAACCCACCAGCATCCCAGAATTGAAGCTGTTCTGTATGGAGGAATGGGCTAAAATTCCTCCAAGCCGTTGTGTAGGACTGATCAAGAGTTATAGGAAATGTTTAGTTGCAGTTATTGCTGCACAGGGGGGTCACACCAGATACTGAAAGCAAAGGTTCACATACTTTTGCCACTCACTAATATGTAATATTGGATCATTTTCCTCAATAAATAAATGACAGAGAATAATATTTTTGTCTCATTTTTTAAACTGGGTTTTCTTTATCTACTTTTAGGACTTGTGTGAAAAATTTGTTTTTAGGTCATATTTATACAGAAATATCGATAATTCTAAAGGGTTCACAAACTTTCAAGCACCACTGTACACACTATATAATGTATGTATGTATGTATAAATTTTCCTGGTCACTCTGTACGGGTCACAGTTGGAGCACTGGGGGATAATCTTTCAACTGCCCTCCTTTCCCGCAGACACAGCCAATAGTACCTACATGTGACACCTGACCTAGATGTTCTTTGTATCATTAAAGAACTGTTGCACAAGGATTACTTTTACAAATTTTATATTTTCACATCTATTTTGTATCTTATCTGCTTATCATTTCTCTAAAAATGTGCATTTTAACACTGAACAATTTTCTTCCTATTTTTCATTAAATACCTGCAAAGTAATGAAGGCACAAACAGAGTGTGTTCAAACGTACTGTATTTCTTACATACGGTAAAACAAAGCACACTTCAAAGCTTAGCCTTGTGCCTTATTGAACCCCTTGTGCTTTGTCTCGGCTACATGCTCTATAATTAACTGCCTGTTAATTTTAGCCCTTAATGAAACCATGGTGTATCATTAGCTTAGACCATGTGTGTCCCTCGATCATTAAATGTAATTAACACACATTGGCAATCATACCTCTGGGCTTTGTGGTTTTTATGGAAATATCTCAATGCTAATAAACAAAAAATAGACCAAACTACCTTGCATATTAGGCATTTAAAACAGTGTCACATACTGAAGCTACCTTAAAATCCTGTGTACTGTGTATAGTGCATACACACATGGATACACAAACATATTCGTTGCTCTAGTATGTCTATTATCTGCAAAAGCAGCTCGTCAAATAATCCATGATATGCAAAACCAGTCTTGTGAATGTGTACACAAATTTAAAAACACATATATGGTCAGGACAGTATAACATAAGGGGAGGGGTGACCAAGTGTTTAAGTCTGTTGCTTAGGTTGTTAGTTCAAATCATGACTAATCCTCCACTGTTGGGCCCTTGAGCAAAGCTCTTATCCCTCAATCACTCTACACAGTTGTAAGTCACCCTGGATAAGGGCATTTGCCAATGTATGCTTGTCAGAGATTAAATGTGAACTTACAACCTTCCAAATGTCCAGAGCCTTAACCATGTAAGGCACTGAGTGCATTTACATGCACTTGATAATCTGATAAATGCAGAAAATCAGATTTTGTCAGTAATCCAATTAATGGGTTTACATACACTTGGATAATCAAATAGTGGGAAAGCCTCGGGTTTACAGGGCAGACGATACTGGAATTCCTACTGTGCAACCAGCCAATGCTCTCACAGAAGAAAATGATGTAAACTTCAAGCTTTAATAATTAAATGACAAAATTCTTCATTTTTCAAGCATATACCATGTTTTAGAGTCTCCACAAAAGTGTTTGGTAGCTGTATCGAAGATGCTGAATTTAATTCCAGGGTTGCCAGACCAACGCTAGAGAAACAAACAACCAAGTCCATGGAAACATGCCAAAATGAGGCAAAGTATCTTAGAATAAGTGGACCTGGCAACCATGGTGTGCTTATGCTACCTGCTTCTGGGCTTCATTTGCATACATCCACAGACTGAGAATTGAAATCAGAGTAAGAATATACATGCTCTGAGAAATCCTATTACTGAGTTAAACTCCAGCTCTCTTTATTGGATTTCTTAATCTGATTTCTAGGCCTTAATCCGATTTGAGAAATCAGAGTACACTGTTTCCTTCAGGATCAATAAAATATCTATCTACATACATACCTACCTACCTACCTACCTATGTACATGACCACTTGAATAATCAGATAACTGCAGAAATCCGGTTATGAACCGATTATTAAGTGCAAGTAAATACACTCACTGTTTTCAGGACACCATCTCTCAAAATGTTTAGCATGCTGTGCATTTGGCATTTTTTACTTGCTAGTGTATTGGCATACCTGAGGATAGGATCAAATAACTAGCTAGCAGGTTAGCTTACAGTAGCTATTTAATCTTAACCATGCAGTGAATTTTTATGTCAATTTGAATACCAACATGAAGCACTGTAGACCGTAGACAGATGAAGTCAGGATCTGTCTTCAAAAGGCTTTCAGTTTTGGCTTTTAGGATGCAGGTTAAAATTGTGTCTTCTAAAAATTGGGAGTTACCACCACTTTGGCCTGTGTTCCATGTGCCATCTGCTGTTGTGCAGATCAGTGAAGTTATCTGAGTTTTAAACATCTGAATCCACTCATTAACACTTTGATTATATTTTGTCTTAACACTGCAGTCAGTGCGAGACATTGTCTTGTGCACTCTTGCCATGCTCATCTTAGATTGTGGTTGGTGCAGTTCTTTGTTCATTCTCTGAGCTCTTGCTTTTTGTGGTGTGTGATATCTGCACCTCTGCATCTGCGAGTGAGTGGGTGGCCTCACTCTCACTGCAGAGGCATGCTTGTATACATACCACATGCTTTCTTTTATGCATAGAATTCCTGTTTCCTTCTGAGCGGTTTGCTCGTGATTTAGGTTTATCTTACCTCAATCCTCTTCTGAGCCATAATTTTGCTGGATGGAGTAATACTAGCTCTTCCATTTACGTTGTGTTTGAGATCTTGCTTTCTTTGCTTGTTATCATCCCTCAACTGAGAATCCCTTTTGCACTCATTTATGTATTGCATCACAGAATATTTAGTCCCAGCTCAGGCTCTGCAGGGGATAGGCTGATCCTTCAGCCGAGATGTGCCTGGAAAACATCATCACCACACAGCAGGACAGATCTGGTAGCTTCTGCTTCAAAATCAGCAGCACAGTCAGGTGCTGCAGCAGATTTTGCGACAGCCCTCAGCAGGTGAGGTGGGTCTTCCTCTCGTCAAAATCCCATGGCTCAGCATTGGCCAAGGAAGAGAGCTATGATGGGAAACACTGGGCTTGTGTGAGCTGATTATTATGAACAAGCAATGATTCCTGACAGAGGCAGCAAGGGCAGCATTTGTCCTTGATCAAGCTTCTGAATGGGCAGAGGAAAGGCGGAGAAAGCACAGTCCTAGCACCAGCTGTTGAAGCAGATGAAGACTGTTTTTACATCCAGATGAAGGCAGGGAGTTGGGCAACCAGCCCTACTACTTCCCAATTAAGGGTCCATCTGCTGAATACGCCCAGTTTTACTGTACAATAGCCATGCGTAGTCGTTTGAATGATCAGGTCCTTCTTACTGTGTCTTGCCAGGGTTTAAATGAGAAGCTACAGTATGATCTGGTTTGTCAGGATGAGTCCCTTGTGTTCCACAACCACGTCTGCTTCTGTAATAAGGGAGGGATATCACCTCAAACCTAGAAAGTAGATTTGGCCCAGCTGGGAATTGCTGGTGCTGTGCTGCCACTATGGTGAGCCTGGACATATGATCGCTTGGTGTCTGACCAAGATAGTGATGGAGAGAGATTTGCCCACCAAGAAGAATGGCCCAAGCCTGTAATAAGAATAATTATGATTCCCTTGGCAGCAGATACTGTATACATCTCTGTATGACTGGATTGGCCTAACAAGAATTAGAGTCTTTATTCACCAAGTACCAGAAGTACAAGAAATGTCTCTTGTGCAGGTGTCAACATAAAATTAACTCCAATAAATGTATATAGAAAAGGATATGCTATCTATGTAACATAAAGCAGAACCGTTCCTTTGTAGCTTGTGTTTAGTGTGCATAGATGCAAAGCCAAACCAGTTAGAGATGGAGGATGTGCAGGAAATACAAGCACTGTTGGACCTTCTTTAAAAATGCAGGGAAGTGACTGTCCCATCTGAGGTCCTGCTGAATGGTGGTTCCCAGGAACTTCAAAGCCCTAGATATTGGGCCCTAGATATCCCGCTCTCTCCGGTTCCTACCTCTGGCTTCACCGGGTCTTCCTTGTGCACTGCATCCTCCACGTTAGCTTCCTCTAGCTTCCGCGGCTTCACGTTAATCTCCGGGACTCCCGTTAGCACCCCGGCCTTCATGTTAGCTTCCGCTAGCTTCTGTGGGCTCTCGCTATTCTCCGGGCCTCCCATTAGCACTGTGGCCTTCTCGTTAGCTTCTGCTAGCTTCGGCGGCTTCATGCTAATCTCCGGGCCTCGTCTGCAATCTTCTGCTCATTCCTAGACCCCCACGTAACAGATATGCTTTCGTTATATATTTCTTAGATATCTTTATTGCTATCTTCTTGAGACTGTTGCGCGTGACTGCACATATGGTACCTGTGCGAACACTATAGCTGTTTATACTTGACACATCTGCTGATGTAGTATTCTCTGAAATTTTGAATCATTTGAGTATCTCTATAATCTCTCATAGATGTATGTCTGCTCTGCAAGTGCGCTATTAAATTCATGAAGTGCTGTGTTCACATTGAGTCAGTAGTTACAACAATTCAGAGGTGCTCGTCTGAGTGCTGGGCCAGCATGCAGTAGTGGAACTACCACGATTGCATCATTTTAGCCATGTGCATCCCCACACCCTTTCAAGTATAAACCTAGCTTTAAGACAGTAGCCATGTTACTTCCTCCTGGTATGTGGGCTCATTGTTGTTTGAGATTACACCGAACAGGGTAATGCCATCTACAAACTTCATAAGTTAGAGTCAGTGTTAGAAGAGCAGTAATTGGTGTAGTGGGAGTAGAAGTAGAAGAAGGGAGTAGCAGGGAAGACAGAGCACACAGCCCTGTGAAGCTCCAGTCAAAATGTGGTCACCATCCTGACATACTGTTTTCTGTTAGTCAAGAAGTTGTGGATCGAGAAGTAGACAGATGGGCACATTGAGCTGTCACAATTAATCTAGTAGAAGGTTAAGAATGATGGTGTTGAAAGCAGAGCTACAGTCTTCAAACAGCACTGGCATAAGTGTTAGTGCCATCCAGGTGTTTCAGGATGCAGGAAAGAGCCAAATTAATGCCATCCTCTACAGACATGTCACTTCTATATGCAAACTGCAAATGGTCCTGAGGGGCATCAGTTATGACTTTGAGATGCTCAAAGTCAAAAGTCAAAGTCTCTCAAGGCACTTCAGGACTACAGATGTAAGCTGGCATGTAGTCATTCAGGCAGAAGATCTTCTGCTTTTTAGGAACTGGTATAATGACAGATTGTAATGCATGCAGGCACAGTAGACATGGTAAGACACTGATTGAAGAGATAAGTGAAAATAGGAGAAAGTTGGTTAGAACATTACCTGAGCTTTGCAGGTGAGACACCACCAGGGCCCACAGATTTCCTGATTTTCTGCTTCGTGAGAACATAGCTGACCTGCTGTTCAGTGATGGTGATGGGAGATGGTTGGAAGGGGGTTGTAGGTGTTGTGGAATTGAAAGCAGGTGAAGTGTGAAGATGTGAGGTGTGAAGAAGAAGACAAGTGTGTAAAAGGCAGACTATAAATGGGGAAGGGGGATGTCATGTGTCTTTCAAATCTTAAATTAAAGTTATTGATCTGGTTTGGCAGCTGGGTCATTTGAAGGTTTAGACTTGTAGTTTATGTTGCCCTTTCCAGATAAAAGAAGAGTCATTGGAGGAGAACTGTATTTGTGTCTGACAAGTTTGACTGCTTTCTTCAGTGCATACTTTGCCCTTTTGTATGTCTGTGTAAGTTCTCAGTCATCCAGTTCATGGCAGACTTGAATGTTGAAGGCAACTGGACTTCTTCTTGGTTCTTGAAGACATTTCACCACTCATTCAAAAGGTTTCTTCAGTTATAGATGGGTAGTCCTAGGTATTTAACCATGAGGGTGGCCTGAATGTCCTTGACCCAATACATGGGTCGTTACTAATACATTATCTCTGTATTAAATAAGCTTAAAACAGATATATCTACTTAAATCTTGTATTATTGCACAATATACAGCATTACAGTTTAACAGAAAAACATTTGCTAACTACAGTAAATCTGATCACAGCATTTAAGTTCATAAGTAACTTAAGTTTTAAGTAACATTTTATCAGCATGAGCGGCATGGTGGCGCAGACGTTAGCGCAGTCGCCTCACAGCTCCAGAATCCCCAGACTCCACCTGTGTGAAGTTTGCTGTGTCTGCGTGGGTTTACTCTGGTTATTCTGGTTTCTTACATTCCAAATACACGGTAGGCTAATTGTTGTTTCTGAAATGTGTGTGTTTGAGTGTGTGAGGTTTTCCCACGAGTATGATCAGGATTAAGCAGATAATAAAATGAATGAATGAATTTTATCAGGTTAGTTGTTTAAAGAAAGTAGTGTTTAACAGTATGTTACTATATTCAGCCAGTGGTGAGAAAACACTATGACAAAAATGAGTTATAAGATTTATTGTAAGATCACATGATTCCTTTACAGTCATTCAGATACTGTAACCATAACACATCTTTTAATCAACTAGCTATTCTAGCAATCCATTTATGTTAAATGACAACACTGCACAACACATTTTGCTTGCTAAAAATGAGAGATCATGAAAAATAATTTCAGCTTTGGTGTATCATGTAGGAATTAAGAGAAGCATTAAAATTGTTTTATTGATTGTATTAATCACATTAATTTGTTTTTTGTTGAATTGCATAATAATGCTCAGTATCTGGTGCCTCTAGTCAGTGTCCAACATCAGTCATCTAGCATTGATGGATTCCGGTTGCCCTGATACTGTTTTTCTATGACTGCAATGTCAATTTGAAAGCTTTCAACATCGTCACCGACTGTACCAAGATCAGCAGGGATGAAGTCCAATTGTGAATTCAAAAAATTATTTTTCAATGACACGTTGTAATTCATGGGGTGATATGCTTGTAGTGGCCAAAAAAAAAAAAATTCAGCAACATCCTAAAATGTCTTCCATGCTATTTCCTTTGGTCCATTATCAGATCTTCAAACTCCCTGCCATTGATGACCTGTCTGATTTGTGGACTCTTAATCTTGGCTTCAATTCTTCTTGGAAACATTTATCTCAAATAGAGAAATCCATCACCTTCTTTGTTGATTGCTTTCACGAAGTATTTCATCAATTTGAGTTTTTTATGAAGAGGAGTAATATCTTTGTTGGCTCAACAAGTACTTCATATGCCACACTTTTCTGCCTGGAATGAAATTATTACAGAGCGTTATTTTTTTATGTAATGTGATTCCTGCAGCATGGATATCCCATGCACAAAGGAAACAGTAGTGTTTGTATCTGAGCTGCATTTGTAATAGCAATCCTAATACTTTAGGATCACCACAGATTTTCCAGTCTTAATTGTTGTTGTTTCAATTGTTTCAACAACAATTCCTTTCATGTGTAATGAAAGCCAATGAGGCCTGAAAGGTGTACATTGTCATCATGTAACAGGACAGCTTTCAGACTTAACTTTGATGGTTCTTTAAATAGTCACCATTTTGGGGGGTCATGCGGATAACCTAATTCCTGAACAATTAATCAATGCCAGTGTAGAATTAGTGGTTGTCACCCTGTATAAAGAAGTTAATTAAAAAATTCTTAATGGTTCTAGACTTTTTGTACCTGTGACAGCCTTACAAACTTGAACCAAGTAGTTCTGCTTTTACCTGGGCCAGGTAATTTAATTCTGGCTGTGTTATCAGATGAGGATAACCAGACAAAAAGTGTTCAACATCTGCATCAGTGTCATTTTTCACTGGTCAGACAGAAGTAACAGTGAGTCTTGCGATCATTCTATTCTCATCATATCACGGCGACTGCAAATGGTCATGACTTCTGAGTACCTCTGAGCCAAGCTCTCAGGTTGACTGCACATGTCATGCAAATGTGAAGAGTCCAGAGTTTGTCTTTGTCAGCAATTTTACATCTGAAGTAGAGCTCCTAGGTTTTCTACAGTCAGGGTGCATCTTTGAGCCTTACCATTGACGAGGCATTTCTGTTGTATTAAATCTTCCTGAATACAGTAAATCCTATTGTTAGGTATAGCCTACTCAGTATGCTATTTCCTGAATAATGTTTTCATCTGCTTGCTTCCAAACAGCATCTGTAAATGCAAGCAAATTTAACAGTGAGCCTGCCAGCATCTAACCTGCCTAAGACAACACAACACATACACCGAGCGCATGCTCAGGCTTGCACTGACCAAAACAGCTTTGTTTGCAAAACACGAGTCTTACAATACGATGATAAATCAGAAAAATAAGTTATGTCTAAAGAACAAAACATGATTTAAGGTGTTCTTTGTGATAAGCAGCTCAAAAACCCAAAAGTGTTTAGGAAGCAAAATCTTAGTTGTCCAGTGTTATACAGAAATATAATTATTTCTCACCATTTAGCTATATGAGGACGCTGTTTACTTTAGATTGTTGTTTAAGTACCCATAGGTATACATGATAAATATATGTTCGTAAATAAGACCAGAAAAAAGAGTCTAGCGTGAACTTGGTCTAAGCAGGTCTAAAGCAGCCCAAATAGGAAAAAAATGAAGGTGGACTGTGTGGTGGATCAACCACAAAAAATCTGACTCATTTATTTTTATTTTTATCATTAATAACATTAGTACCTGCCTAACCTTATTCATATCACAGTGTGAGAACAATCTAAATGCAATGGAAAGCCTTTCTGAATACCACCAAGGACTGTGAATGAGGAACATGCTCATGTTTTGATAAATCAATTTAAGACCGGGCTGACACCATGGCACGGTAGGTAGTGCTGTTGCTTCAGGGATCCCCAGTTTGAATGTTTAAATGTCCAAGTATTTTTTGCAGACGGACTGGGCAATACTGCACAGCCATCTAGATTTAGGATAGATGTAGCCAACCTGTCTCTCACAGCCTTGGGTCCAACTAATAAAACCTCAGTTATATCTGAGTTAAGTAAGAGAAAATTAAATGACATCCAATCTTTTATTTCCTTTACACATTCCTCAATTTTGCTGATTGTAAGGCTGTCATTTGTTTGGCTGATATGTACATCTGTGTATCATTTGCATAGCAGTGGAAACTAATGCCATGTTTACATTTACATTTACAGCATTTAGCAGATATACTGAGCCTAGTGGCAGCATGTACAGAGAGAATAAAAGCAGGCCAAGCACTGACCCCTGAGGCACACCATACTTCACTTAGATTATTTCACGTAGATTATTTACATGAACAAACTGGTACCAGCAGGATTTAAACCAAGAAAGTGCCAACCCCTTAATAACTACAGTATTTTTTAGTCTGTTTAGTAAACATCGTGATCTATAGTGTCAAATGCTGCACGTAAATCTAACAGAATATGAAAAGAAACACATCCATTATCTGAGGACATTAATAAATCATTTAGTACCCTAATTAATGCTGTTTCAGTACTATGATGGGGCCTGAAGCCAAACTGAAATATTTCATAAATACCATTCCTTTTGAGGTAATTACAGAGCTGCTGATGTACAGCTTTTTCTAAGATTTTGG
The DNA here is from genome assembly GCA_025084515.1 of Ancistrus triradiatus. Classification (NCBI taxonomy): domain Eukaryota; kingdom Metazoa; phylum Chordata; class Actinopteri; order Siluriformes; family Loricariidae; genus Ancistrus; species Ancistrus triradiatus. The sequence continues at coordinate 301,601 of JAJAGP010000672.1, read as the reverse complement.
AGAGAAACAGTAGATTTGAAATAGGTTTATAATTAGATATCACACAAGGGTCAAGAGCGGCTTTTTTAATCAGTGGATTAATAACGGCTCACTTAAAGGATTTGGGCACATAACCAAAGGTAAGGGATGAATTTAAAACAATTAACAGTGGCTCTATAATACTAGGTATTACTTCTTTGAGTAAACATGTAGGAATTTGCTGATGACTTAGACCAACTGGTCAGTGCAGATACTTCAGTATTAGTAATTAGATTCTAGTCTTGATTTACAGCTAATTAAACAGATGTCTTCACTAGTGCTGCATCTGGAAGGTTGCTGAATAGTTTGGTGTTGTGATGAGCTTTGAGTTTTATGCCTAATATTTTCAATGTTATCATTAAAGAAAGTCATGAAATCATTACTGTTAAAATTACACAGAATGTGAGAATCACTTTCTGTAGAGTTTTCTGTTAATTTGGAGACTGTATTAAAGAGAAATCTAGGGTTATTCCTATTTTTCTCTATGATTGAGAAAAAATATGCAGCTTTAGCTTTAGTGAGGGCATGCTTATACTCTGCCATGCTATCCCTTCCAGCACTCTTAAATACCTCCAATTTACTAGGTCGCCACTTATGTTCTAAACTCCGTGCTGCTTGCTTTAAGGTCCATACCTTAAAGCAAGCAGCACGGAGTTTAGAACATAAGTGGCGACCTAGTAAATTGGAGGTATTTAAGATTGCTGGATTAAACCGGATGAATAGTAATGATTTCATAACAGTAATGATTTCATGACTTTCTTTAATGATAAGATTAAAAACATTAACATTATACCATGGTGTTAGCCTTTTTCCCCCTAATCCGTTTGACCCTAGCAGGAGCAATCATATCCAGGGTTTAGCAAAAATTACTTTCTAATTGGTCATTTACACACTCAAGATGACTGGGCTCCGTAAGTGTATTCAATTTTAAGTCTGGTAGGTTTTTAATAAACGCAGCTGGAGTAGCAAATGTAATAGTGCTCTTGGTGTGATAATAAAGCAGAAGGATTTTATTTATTAGAGATACCTCAAGTACTAAAAGATAGGGATCTGAAATTAAATCACTTTGTGGGAAAACTTCAAGGTTATCTCTATTAATACCAAATATTAATATTAGATCTAAAGTATGATTACAGCGGTGGGTTGGTCACATCACATTCTGAGTGATACTCAAAGATTCTAAAATGGACTCAAAAGCAGTTTTAATTGGATCCTGCTCATTGTCAAAGTGAATAATAAATTGACCTGCAATTAAAGCCTTATCTATTGAAAGTACTAAGCAGGAAAGAAAGTTAACAAATTCCTGAAGAAATTCTGAATAAGGATCTGGAGGCCGGTAAATAGGGATAAGCTGAAGATTGTGGTTTTTGACCTCCATAACGATGGATCAGTCATATTAAGAATCAGTATTTCAAACGAATTAGCCCTGTAATGGGATTTAGTTGTAACACCTAGCTCTTTGTCAAGACTAGTAGGACGAGAGCAGTGAGCATGACTGTATCCAGGAGGTGAGGCTTCATTTAAGGCTAAATATTAATCTGGTGTAATCCAAGTTTCAGTAAGACAGAGAGCATGTAAGCATTTATCAGTGCTCATTTCGTTTACAATCACTGTTTTGTTTGTAAGTGATCTAATGTTAAGTAATCCTAGCTTTAGTGTAAGGTTTTATTTCTATGGGAGTTATCTGTGTTTATACTAATGAGATTATTATAACAGACTTTTTAAGTGCATTTACATTTTGGACAGATTCAGGTAACAGACACAGTTTCAATAATGTGAGTTCTGGGTGACAGTACATGGCTACAAGTCAGATGGTTAAGCCTGACTGTCTTCTGCCTAACCCTAACCCTGCCAAGACCAGGATTGAGAAACACTGCACTACTGCATAGGACATCGCCTTCACAACTCTAACCACCTCTACAAAGTTAGCTTTATTTACCACTGACTGACGAAGGCGTATATCATTGGCCCCTATATGAACGACTATATACGAAATATAAATGAATGCATGAACTTTAAGGCTGGATTAAAAAAACACAATAAACCTTACATGACTAAAATAAATCTATTTGAGGTGTAGGTGGACATCTAAATACATGAAGTAGCACAGGGTTTGAACATATGTCTGTCTATTTGCAGATTCACTCTTGCCTCTGAGCTTCACCCTGACTGGATGCTTATACTCTTCTTCACTCACACACACTTAACAGTGACTGTTACACTGGCGCTCTTACTTATTCCAAAGGTAAAGTGCATTTTTTTGTTGTTTGTGTGTGTGTTTTATTGTTCAACATATTTGTTAGTGGTGCCCCAGTGGTCAGAATTGTTACCTATCTTTAACTTGGTCACAGATTGGATTAATTGTTATTGCCCTGAGCATAGCTTTTATAATTTGTACACCTACATGATTCAATTGTGCACCTTATAGTTCCTGTTTGCTGGGACACATCTGAGGGATGACATAGCAACTGAGGCCTATGAGGATGAGTTGGACATGGGGCGATCTGGGTCATATCTGAACAGCAGCATCACCTCTGCTTGGAGTGAGCACAGTCTTGACCCAGAGGACATACGGGTCAGTATGCTTTTCTTAATTCTGCTCTGACATTCATTGCCTTTTCATATTCCTCTAAATACACATTTTCACGATCTGCTTGTCCTATCATTGACAAATTACTGAGTCATGGCAGTTTTTATTGCAGACACCAGACGAAATGGGCCACCTCAGTTCTATTAATGGCTGTGGTGTAAGGTCTTGCGACAGTCATTGGGAAAAATGTACAAAAGTGAGCAGAGGTTTTTGTTTCTTTGTTAGAGCTGAAAAAGTCTCTCACTACAGACATAAAACATTGTCAGTGGCAATGACAATTTGTTAAGGGGTATAGACTATGTTCTTTGTCCAATAGTCAAGGATGGGGCTACACAAAATTTCAACCAAGTCTTCAGAGGCTATTTCAGATCTAACAATAGAACCTGCAAAATGTCCATACTGTCTCAGATGGTCTTGTACTTGGTCGATGTCCAACAGCATGCCATACTGTTTACACGTCTTTGTGGCACAGTCTGTAGTTGCAAACAATAACTCTCACAGCATGCTTTCTGTGCAGTAGAATGTCTGCTTACATGTGATTTCCATTTTTGCCCTTCAGTAATGGCACATTCTGCTGTTAAAGTTTTATATATATATAATTCCATTATCTTGTCATTCCTTCACAGGAGGAGCTAAAAAAACTATATTCTCAGTTAGAGATCTATAAAAGAAAAAAGATGTTAGCCAACAATCCTCACCTGCAGAAGAAACGCAGTTCCAAAAAAGGCTTGGGACGCTCTCTCATGAGACGCATCACTGAGATCCCAGAAACAATGGGACGTCAGCACAGCCGTGATGACAAGGAGCTTGGCGGTCATGGTAGTAACCGTAACAGCATCTGTGCACTGAGGAAAAATCCCTTTGAGCCTTGCAATTCAGCAAAACCTGTCAAAGAGGAATCCTTAAAGAACAAGGTGTTTTCCCTGAAAAAGTCACACAGCAGTTACGACCATGTGCGAGACCAGAGTGAAGATTCTAGCAGCTCAGCAACCGACAAGATGGAAGTTTCCACCACAGAGGGGTCTCTTCTTGAAACGTTGATGGGTAAGAAGCTGGTGAAGAAAAAGTCTTCTGAGAAGATTGATGCTGCTAGTGAATCAACTGAATCGGTTCCCTTGGTGTGCAAGTCAGCTAGTGCTCACAATTTGACAGCTGACAAGAAACCTCTCCACCCAAGGACATCAATGTTGCAGAAGTCGCTCAGTGTCATTGCCAGTGCCAAGGAAAGGACACTGGGTCTGACAGGGAAGACCCAGTGTTTGGAGGATCCCAATAAAAAAGTTCAACAAAAAAGCAAAGAAGCTAAAAGCCCTGTTGAGAATGAAGAAAAGGAGGGTTATATGAAGATGATCATGAGCCAATCAGTGGAATATAAACAGACAGCTACTAAAGCTGGAATAATGAAGCAACAAAGTAGTGGAAGTCAGCCATCCATCTGTAGTGAGCTAGCAAAGAGCAAAGATACATATAATATTTCTGAGGTCTGCCCTTGGGAGGTAGAGGATTTGCCCACTCCCTCAGAAAACAAAGTCCAAAAGCATGTATCTATTGCCACAGAAGAATCAACCACAATCCACAGCAACAGTATTAAACCTACAAAGCAACAGCAGCAAAAACAGAAAGGCATAGATCAGTCACCGTCTTTGATCCGGCGGCCTAACCAGAAGCCTGTGGACAGAGCAGACATCTGTCCTTGGGAAGATGGTAGTAAAGAAAGCGAAGGTCAGACAGAGGGTACAAAACCAAATGTTTCCATTCAACCTGTCCAGTCCCAAAAACAGGCACCTGGAGACAGAATCAAAACTCAAAGAGCCGAGGTATGTCCATGGGACTTTGAGGCACTTCCACAAAAATCAATAGACTCAACCCGCTCCTCTAATCAGAGCAGGCCCAAAATGACTGAGATTAAAGAAAAAATGGAGGTGAAATGCAAGGGTACCCTGGATGAAAGCAAACCAAAAGATGTTCTTCCTGAGCCCTTAAAATCTTCTGGAAGTTCCACGCTGGCATCTTTCAAGGTGGATGTCCGTGCATGGAACTATGAATCAAGTCCCATCTCTGAAAAGATGTCCAGCCAATCTCAAGTTTCTAAAACCAAGGAGACAAAGAAAAGCACCTCACCTGTGAGAACATTTAAAACACAGATTGAGACGCCAGGGGATACTGATGATGAGAAAGTCAATACAAAGTCCAAGAACAAGTCTTCTACAAGCAAACCAACAGAAAGGCCACTCAGCCAGGCCAAACTGACAGAGGTTTGTCCTTGGGATGTGGATAGTAATTATGAGCTGGATGCAATGGAAAAACAGGAAAGTTCAAATACTGCAATAGCAAAAAGCAAGCAAGCTGCTATATGTCAATGGGATCTTGAAGAGTCATCTGTGACTAAAGAAGTGACCAGAAACACTGGTTCCTCTATACCAAAACAGAGAAGCCCAAATTCTAAAGAGGGAGTTCCTTGTGGTGTCAGTATGGCAGAAGTATGCCCATGGGACTTTGATGACCAACCGTCAACAAAAAAAGCATGACACTTAACCTGTCTGGACCAGTAACAATGTAGTTCTTATCGTACATGCATTGTGTCATAAAACCCTAGACTCTAGATATAATTTATGGTGACTTGAGGGAATAAAATTAAGTCACACAAGCTGCCTTTCTTTCCCATATTTTTGTGATTTTGAAAAAAAGAGAACAAAATGAAAAAAAGAACAAAAATGCAACAAAACATGAAGCATTCCAGATTCTTACAGAGTACTTGTTGGAACTTAAAACACAAACAGTAGTATGACAATTATGCAACTTTTTATGTGCAATGTAGAACAACCTGCCTTTCCTCATCACATATATCCTCATTTATTAACCATTTGAATTTAATTAAATCCTTAATAGCTGCATCTGTAGCATGGTCTTTATGACTATGTCAGTCTTATGAAATTGTACACGTTTCTGCAGAATTAGGAGTACCCTGATATCATCAATGTATTTTACCAATACTCAGATGGAGCATGCATGAACTGTCTTAGGATAAGCATGACCTGTGGTATTTTTTTGATAAAGCTGGTTGGAACTGACATTAAGAAATTGCCAAAGATGGAGGTAACTCATATGTGAAGGTATCATCATAGTAATACACAAGTACACAAATGCATATCAGATTTTTTTTATTTTTCTGTTGAACACGCAAATCATGTGGTTACTTGTGAAAAATTAGCCTGTAGCACTTTAATACCTAGCATATTCTATGACAAACGTTGTTTTTTGGATTCATTGCATTCATGTTGGTCTAATTATTTCTATCTATCTAGACATTCTCATAATGAACTTTTGTTTGTGAACCCTTCAGAATATTCTATATGTCTTGCACAAATAAGACCTAAAACATCATTAGAGCTTCACACAAGTCCTAAACAGAAATAAGAGAACCTAATTTAACAAGCAAGACAAAAATATTCTACTTATCCATTTATTTGTTCAGAAAAAATATTCCAATAGTACATACCTGTACTATGAACCTTGAGTATTAGAAGTTCATTTGAAGGTGAGTCAGGTGTTTTTAATCAATAAAATGATAATCAGTTGCGAATGGGTGCCCTGTTGTATTTAAAGGACAGGAATCTATCACACATTTCTATCACACATTTGTGGATGCGTATCCAGGCAAAAAAAATGAGACTTCTGAGGACCTCAAAAAAGGTTGTGGATGCTCATTAGGCTGGCAAAGGTTAGACATCTATCACAATAGAGTTCATCTATCACCAATTCATTATCAGATATTCAGAAATTCAAGATAAATGTAACTATACCCAGGAGTAACAAATACGCACAAGAGCAATGAGTGTAATAGTATACAATTTCACAAAGGATCCCATGGTAATTTCAAAGCAACTAAAGGTACTAAAGGTGTGTAGAGTCACTGCTCTCAAAAAAGAACACTGCTGCCCATCTGCAGTTTTCATATGTGGACAAGGCAGAAGGCTATTAAAGAAATGTTTTGTGGATGTTGAAACCAAATATAATCTTTTTGGTTTAAATGAGAAGAGTGATGTCTGTAGAAGGGAAAACACTGCATTCTGGCACAAGAACCTTGTCCCATCTGTGGAACATGGTGGTGGTAGTAATATGGTTTAGACCTGGATTTCTGCATTTGGGTCAGAATGGCTTGCCATCATTGATGAATTCTTGATAATGCACAATGCATTCTGAATTATACCAGCAAATTTTAAAGGAAAACATCTGGACAGCTGTCCAAGAACTTAATCTCAAAATAACATGACATATGCTCAAGACAACGACCCTAAGCACAAAAGCCATTCTACCAAGGAATGGTTAAATAATAATAATAAAGTTAATGTTTTGGAATGGCCAAATCAAAGTCCTGACCTTAATCCAATTGAACTGTTGTGGAAGGACCAAAAGCAAGCAGTTAATGTGAAGAACCCCACTAATATCCAAGAGCTGAAGCTGTTCTGTTTGGAGGAATGGGCTAAAATTCCTCCAAGCCAATGTGCTGGACTGATCAATTTAGTTGCAGTTCATATCAAATACTGAAAGCAAAGGTTTTCATACCTCAAATCGACTCAGTTGTATCATTTTTCTCAACAAATAAATTACCCGTTATTGTCCCATTTGTTTAGTTGGGTTCTCATGATCTACTTTTAGGATTTGTGTGAAAATATGATCATGTTTAGCTCATATTTATACAAAAATATTACAAGTTCTACAAGGTTCACTCAGTTTCATGCACCACTGTGCATTTCTGTCACATAATCAAGTAATATTATTTAAACCCTTTTAATGCTTCCAAATTTCCTGGTATGAATGTGCCTATTTGAAGAGTCTTGTATCAGTCTAATATTGTACTGGGAAAAGTGCAGCACTTTTCCATTCCTTGTGTGTCCACCAACCCTTCTTCTTCTTCTTCTTCTTCTTCTTCTTCTTCTTCTTCTTTCGGTGTCCACCAACCCATATGCTGAAAATCAAAGCCAAAACAAACCAACATGTTTGCAAACTGATTAAAAAATATATATAAATATGCTTGTGTTCAATTCAAACTGCAGTTTTTGGAAATCAAGTGAGTGAGCCTCCAATAACATCACTTGTTGATTTAATTATTTAACTGTTTGGTAAACATCATTCTTATTTAAGTGATTTTAATGTTTGATGTTATTCTAGCATTAAAATTGCCTGCTGCAATTGCCTGCTGCAAAATATGACACAACTTCCGCTGGGACATTTACATGGTCTAGTCATGGAATGGTGTGTGGTCTGCTTTTTCTAGAGTGACTGATAAACTAACATCAATTTTGTGGTATAATTTTGGTGTTAACCATCTTACACCAGGACAGTATTAATGACACTTGAAATGCTCATTATGAAAGTTGTGATCAGTGATGAAATGATGCAATCCTCAGATTCAGGTGACACTGACCCTAGCTACGCATGATCGTTTTTATACTCAAGTCTTAAATATAAGGATTGTAGGGGTTTGCTTTATAAATGCACCTGACACTCAAAATTTCAGTAGGTGGCTTGTTGGCTTAAGATAAATTATAGCTATACAAATGTGAATAATGAATGAATGCTGGTCTTAGCACCTTTAATCAGATAATAAAAATGCTACAGTGAAATGCAATTTTTAATGTGCAACTTTTTTGTTGCAAAAACAGGGGTTAGAAACAGAAGGGATTAAATAATATCATTTAATTCACATATTACGCGTACTACGGCAATAATGTTTCATTCTTGCTAACCCGTGAAAATATTTGACTACAAAATAGCAACTACTGTATCTTATCAGGATACAATGTAGATACAAGATGCGTGAAAGACCAGGTGTAAAAAGAGTCACAGATTGTAAGATGCTGTTTGCTTAAGTTAGTCTGATGTATATTTACTCTACAACAACAAATGAGTTTTCTTGTGGTTAATTGTTGTCTTTATTTATTGTGTTCACCTACAGTACTTCATTCATAGTTTCCCCATTACTTCTCAGTTAGGTTTTTACACAATGTGATTCATAAAAGCGTTTTTCATTTTTCAATGGTCTAATATTATATATATATAATTAATCATAGGTTGTATCATAGATATCACATATAGCACCATTAGCCTTACTGACAGCTTGGTCATACATATTCTTTTTTTGTTGTTGGTTTTTATAAAAAGTGGTAAGAAAAAGAGAGTTAGCAATACCAAAAGTTTTGGACAGCCCTTCTAAATGGTGATCTCTGTTATTATAGCCAGAGTTGCTGCTTACAAGGTCATAATATAAACCATATAGGCTAAAAAAAACAGTGCCGTAGAATTGGTTGTACTGAACACTTCAGTCCCGCTTAGTAATGACAATTTCATGAGTTTCCATCTCCCCAACAAATCAGTTTGTCAGCAATATGCACAGACTTAATAAAACAAAGCCCATAAAGAAATTTGCACAGAGACCTGATCTTCATCACTCACTTCTAAGATGAAGAAGTATGCTGAAAGTGAGTCAGTGCTTATTATCCAACATCAATGCCTGACCTCACAGTCATGTTCCAAAGTGTAGTGGAACTGTTTACTCAGAAGCAGAAGCAGAAGAGTGTTATAGTGGCAAAAGGGAGGACAAACCTCACAGCAATACCTGGGCTTTTGGATGTAATTTTGTGTTCTGCAACATGCTAGCTAAAATATCTGAAGTTGATTAACAATTATTTGAAATGTAAATAAGAATGGTTTACAAACTACATACATAAATGGACATAAAGTACTAAATATAAAGAGAGAATTGATAATTAGAATGAAAATTCATAAATTTAGCTAGTCATTTAAAGGTTTAGACAAAAAAAAAAAACCTTTATGCACTCTTTGTAATCTACTTGATTGCTGCATTAATTACAAATGGGATCTGATCTTCATCCAAGCCATAATAATAGACAACCTACTTAATGACAAACAGTTTTTTTTCCTTTCTTTATTGAACACAGTAGTTAATTCTTCATGGTCTGGTCTGGACAGTGTATGTATTTAATAACTAGTGAAACCTCTGATAAACCAATAACCTATGATAAATGTTCCATGTAGTTATTATTTTACACCGATATACAGAACTGTTTCAGTTCATCCATATATTTGGATGTGTGGTTGAGCAATCATTAGCTTAGATCAAGACATTAGTTTACCACCATGGGAACTGGTGGTGCCTTCCGGCCTGGCTGGGTTTCACATGCAGACATCATTGATTGTATCAAGGTACAGACTTGGATGAAGACCAGCCCACCTCATATGTGTAATTAATGCAAATAATTCAGGTCATTCCAAAGTGTTGCCAAACTGGAACTGCACACCATCGACTCTTCCAAGTTCTGAGTATACAAATGAGTCAAGCTGTTATTAATGTGAAGGTTGGTGCTACACTGAGGCTGCATCCCAAGCCACATGCTACTTAATGTGTTAAAATAGAATTATGAATAGTAATACAGTAGTGTTTGGTTTGAGATGTAGCCAAAGTAAACTGTCTAAAGTCTCTTAATTTGGTGGGCTTAGAATGAAATTTGAAGGTGAAATTAAAGATGAAGATATGAATGAAGTACTGAAGGAGGTCATTACAGAGGACAGTGTCTTGTAGAGTGGATATAAATCACACTACTTCATGCAAGTAGTTCATGTGATTATGATACATTTATTGATATTGATTTTTAAATGTTCTACTATGTATATAAGTTTTCTTATATGTACCAAAGAGGTAGAAAACATAGACATTATGTTTCACAAAACTCCACCAATGAGTAATATGATGCATCTTATTCCCAGCTCCCACTAACCCCGAGGTCAGATTTCAGTGTATCAGTGGTTATATGAGCCTGTCTCTGTGTAAGAGCTAGTTCTTTATTGGCTGCTGAAGTGTAATCTGAAAAAAGATGTGTCCTTCTATAGATTTATCGTAAAGGCTTTTATTTTGAACCTAGGGTGTCATAATCCTCATTGGTTATATGTGCTCAGTTATGATCTTAACACATAGATACAAAAGATAACTTAGAAAATCAAACACGCAGTCTGTCCTGTTGTCTTGTTCATTCCCAAGTGAGCCAACCCATATTATAAAAGAACAGAACATGTGTCTGTGTGGTATAGCTGTTCTTAGTGTAATGCTAGATGGATGTATCTTGCCATCTTTGTCACATAGAGAATGTTCATGGGAATGGTCGTTGTGTCGTAGTGCATCTACTGAGCTTGTCAATCAGCCAACAGGATTTCACAGCCTGTGTGTCATTTGCTGTGAGCGCCCCATAAACTCTTGTGACCTGTTGGCACTGGTAACCTTGCCTATTACATCATTTATTTCTTGTCTTTTTGTTTGTTTGTTTCAAGCCCTGTGTATGTGTGACTCAGTGGGGAAACTGCTACCACTTAATGCTGAAATGTCTTAACTATCGATTTCGTGGCTTTTGCATGAACTGATGAAATTAGTAGGACTGATGTTACACTGCCCTTCATAGAACTTAAAAAAAAAAACTCTTGGTCTTTTATGGACTGTTACAAGTTGCATAGTGAGTAAAACTGTAACTAACCCACTGTAATTTGTGGTTGTTATAATAAATGCTCTATGACAAGCTAATAGCATACACTTAATGGAGATTTGGTAGATTTATATGGTGTTATATTGTGATAGCATGTACATAAAATACCTCCTCTGCAATAAATATTTATATACAAATAATTGTGTGTTCTTTTGTACTGCAATGTCTTTGCTCAGTTCATTCCATTCATTTTGGACAAACAGGACAATGATGGATGACCTTTCCATTTGACTGCCCTGCTGACTCGAGAGCTCATTATATTTGTCCTCTGAGGTTATTGTTTATTTCAAGTCAGACATGAAGATAGCAAATGTCAAAGACAAAAAGTAGCACAGCAAGTGTAATTCTCTACTTACTCATTTTTTTATATTTACCCATTTTGGTAAAGTCAAATTTACTGAACATTCTAAGAACAAAACACAAACAAGTAGGAAACAGGCCTTTTGTTTACATGAAAATATCTAGCTTGATATTTATTTGACTGTCTCTGTTATATCGATGGAATGAAATGGGTGCAGGTAGACCTTGGACAGGGTGCCAGTTCATCACAGGTTTACACACACACACAAACGTTTATTCAAATTTGAAAACTTTAGAGATGCCAGTTGACCTAATACATGTCTTTAGAATGTGGGAGGAAACCTGAGTACCTGGAGGTAACCCATGCAAACTCCACACAGGCAGCAATCTGGCCAGGACTCAAACCCAGGTCTCTGGAGCTGTTAGGCAACAGTGCTAACTAGTGTGCCAAACTGCCAACAATAGCACATTTCTGTTTATCAAAAACATGAAATAAAATGAGGAATGCATTTCTCCTTTCACATATATTTTCATGCATTTCATTTTGTTTGGTTGATTTTCAAGGTCAGGGAAATCTAGCAATCTGGAGATTGCATCATACTACTACAACTACTACTACTACATTAATAAAGTAGGTTAGAAGAGGGACCAGGAACACCAGGAAAATTGCTCATAATGTAGCTTTGTTTAAGAATTGCCCAAATGAACTGAAATCAGCACTTACAAGAGCTAGCAATAGTGCTAAGACTACCTGAGGCATTTACCCCTATTACCTAATTATACTATATTACCTATATATAACTATACCCTATTTACCTGTTACTCCAGAATAAGTTACCATTCCCCTAGATGGTAGGCAAATGCTCAAAACATCCACTCACTTTCCACTTCATTAGGTACACTTAGGTACAGACTTTTCATCTGCTCGTTAACACAAATATCTAAGCAGCCAATCACATGGCAAAAACTTAATGCATTTAGGTATGTAGACATGGTCAAGACAATAAACCCAAGCATCAGGATGGGGAAGATAGGTGATTTAAGTGACACTGAATGTGGCATAGTTTTTGGTGCTAGACAGGCTGGTCTGAGTATTCAGAAACTGCTGATCTACTGGCATTTTCTTGCACAGTAATCTATATGATTTACAGATATTGTCAGAAAAATATCCAGTGAGCAGCAGTTCTCTGAGCGAAAAAATGCCTTGTTGATGCCAGAGGTCAGAGGAGAATGGCCAAACTGGTTCAAGATGATAGACAGGCAACAGTAATTCCAATAACCACTCATTACAACCAAGGTGTGCAGAGGAGCATTTCTGAATGCACAACACATTAAACCTTAAAATAGATGGGCTACTGCAGCAGAAGATCACACCGGGTGTTATTCCTGTCAGCTAAGAACAGGCAACTGAGGCTACAGTTCTCACGGGTTGACCAAAATTGGACAACAGAAGATTGAAAAAACTGTTGCCTGGTCCGATGAGTGTCAATTTCTGCTGTGACATTGGGATGATAAGTTCAGAATTTGGTGTAAATTACATGAAAGCATGGATACATCCTGCCTTGTATCAGTGGTTCAGCCTGCTGGTGGTAGTGTAATGTGGTGGGAGATATTTTCTTGGCACACTTTGGGCCCCTTAATACCAGCTGAGCATGGTATAAATGCCACAGCCTACCTGAGTATTGTTGCTGACCATATTTCTAAATTTAAAGTGAAGTGTAACCATCTTGTATGCGGCCAGTCACAAACCTCAAATCATCTTAAACTGGTTTCTTGAACAAGACAGTGAGTTCAGTGTCCTCAAATGGCCTCCACATTCACCAGATCTTAATCCAATAGAGCACTTTTGAGATGTAGTGGAACAGGAGATTCACATCATGGATGTGCAGGCAACAAATCTGCAGCAACTGTGTGATGCTATCATCCTAGCACCTTGTTGAATTTATGCCACAAAGAATTAAGGTTGTTCTGAAGGCAAAAGGGGATCCAAGCTGGTACTAGCAAGAGGTACCTAATGAGGTGGAGAGCGAGTGTATATATAGAATGCATGAGCTTATAAAGCACAGTAAACTAAATGTTTGTACCATCTGCAAATATAAAAACCCATTATGTTATACATAATGAATAATAAACTAAACAGTCAGGCTGGACCTGCAATGCATGCAGGGAACCAGTGGGAATGCCACACCCACCCTGAGACTAGCCAGGGAGGTTCCAATGCTGCAATAATAAATAAATATATAAATAAATGAATAAATAAATAAAGTACTTAATAAAGTAATTAAATACTACTACTAATACTAATACTACTAAAAATAATAATACAATTTACAACACAGCCAGTGGCATGCAGTGCATACAGTGGGTACCCCTTCCGCTACGCATCCCCATCTTGCCCCATAACAACCAAAGAAAATGCAGAGTAGCGTTTCAAATTGTAGCGTTTAAAAAAAAATTTTTTTTTTAATTAGTGAAACAGCTATTTATATTTATATATTACACACACCTGTTTGTTACCCCTTCTCTGAAGGTTTAGAAGGACCAGACTGTACCCAACTGAACACAGTCATTTACACATTCACTTTCACTTTGTTATTATATACACTATGTGCAATTGTTATTATTACTATTCATGTTTCCCCCTTTATAACCCTGTTTGTCCTCATCAGGGTCTTAGGGGTTCCAGGAACAGGAGAAAGTACTTCCTGAACAGGATCCTGGTCCATCTCACCATCTCAGGACATGGCAGAGGTCACTGTTGCAGCACTGGTGGAAAATCCCACCTCATCTGACTTCCTCTCCCTTTACAGAAAGACACCACAAAAACACAAACCAAGGTCACCACAATGTGGGGCTAGCAAAGTGCTGCTGCTCTATTATCTAGTATTATTACTAGTAGTACTACTATTAATAGCACTAGTATAGCAGTATTTTTATATTGCAATTTTAAGCCATGCAGCTTGCAATGTATTCAGCTACATTTTATTGTAAAGCTTAATTAACTCCAGTTTCAAAGTATCTTGCCCAACACTAATGAGTTGGCCAGCTATGCATGATCCAGCCTCAAGTCGGAACATAAAATTCTCCTTGATCAATGTGCGCTCTCTTAATAACAAAGCCCCTTTTATTGCTGTTCTCGTCATGGACAACATCATGGACATCATTATGCTGACTGAAACCTGACAACAACCAAGTGAATACCTGGCCCTCAATGAGGCTACTCCTCCTGGTTTAAAGTACATTGCCATGCCACGTACATCTGGCCATGGAGGTCTGTTGGCTGTCTTTCATTCCATCTATAAGGTTCACACCGTGTCCATCCATCCCACAGCCACATTCAAGTCACATTCACTCTGGGCCTAAGTATATCTGGAGTAAAACCATTGCTGATTTTGCTGATTTATCGTCCGCCAAAATTAAATTTAATGTCTGCTTTTATGTCTGAGCTGGCTGAATTATTAGCTTTGCATTGTCCTTTATTTTCTGCCTCATTGGTGTTGGGTGATTGTAACTTTCATATTGACTCTAGTACATTCTGCTGACATTCTTAATCTGCTGCATTGTTTCGATCTCAGTCAATATGTAACTTCGGCTACTCACTGTGGTGGCCATATACTTGACCTTGTCTGTACCACTCCCTTAATTGTTCCATCTAATCTACGTGTTGTTGATTCAATATCTCTGATCATTATGCGGTAAATTTTGAATTGTCTTTACCTCATAATTCTAAGTGAACGCGCTTACCTCGTAGCATCATTTTTAGGAATCTTAAGAATGTCTGCCCCCTTGCTCTTACAAGGTCACTGGACAGCTTCTACAACCCCAGATCCTGACATCACCTGAGGACCTAGTCAACCATTATAACAGTATTGGTCTGTCAGCACTCAATATGCACGCTCCTCTCAGGACATGGGTTGTCACTCAACTCCATGGTTTACTCCTGAGCTCAGGCTAATGAAAGCTAGATGGCGACAATTGGAGCTCCTCACCAAAAAAACAGAATTGACGGTCTATGCAATTGCATATAAAGATCATATCCAAGCGTACAAAGCTACCCTTGGCTGAGGCTGACTTTTATTCTAATAACATCCTTAATTGTCAGGGTAATACAAGGGCTTAATTCTCCACAATTAACAAGTTGCTTCGGCCCGCAAATACCTTTCCATTAACTCCTTCGTCAGCCCTCTGTAGTGAGTTCTTGTCCTTTAAGAAGCACTTAAATATGTACTTGTTTGGAATTGCTTTTTAACTCTTTTCTATTTATTCATTATGTGTTTTGTTATTGTATGTATCTTTTATTGACCTTTTGTCATATTGTTTTATTTGTAAAGCACCTTGAGTTTCCTTATTATTATTATTATATTGACTGAAAGTGCACATACACTTGTATACTGACACTGAGCAGAGTTTGTAGGAGGTATAGGTAAACAGACGCACACTGCATAAGCTGAATTGGGTTTGATGCAATGCAGCTCTGGAGATAATGGCACAATCCTCAGCATATACAGCATTAATAAAGCTTTCCCTCTGGCATCAGCGTTCCCCCAGGTTTCATTTGTGTCTCTTCCTCATTGGGTATTTGTTTACTAGAAAAGGAAAGTTGGAAAATGCAGGCCTTTAAAAGCCTGCAGCATGGGAGCGTTCAAGACATTCATATTCATGCTTTGGCACGGCTCCTGCAATGCTTTTATGGAGATGCTGTGCTCTTTCTGATGGAGATCAATAAAAGCCTGTTTGAAATGGCTAAGTTGAAATCAGCCTCTATCTCTTCAACACTATCAATATCTTTGTTTCTGTGACCCAATAAAAGAGAGCATATTGAAGTGAAAGTGGAAAAAAGAACATGTGCAATCCATTTATTTCAGCTTTTGAGCATCACTGGTAATTTAATTAACCATGTTACACAAAACATTCATCTAATCATTAAGCTGTATGAAACTGTGTGAAACATAGCTTTATTGTTTATATGCCATGAGCAAAAATCTGAGATCTGAGTATGTCACTTACTCAATCTTAACTAAACTTTGAACTTAGTGTTTAATGTGTGTCTTTAAAATATGATTTAATAGATTCTTGCCATTTTCATTTTGGAAAGCTTTTTTTTTGTAATAACCACAAGAGAGCATGGGTGGTGCTGCTGTTTAATACTCTAGCCCACCACTGCAGGTTCCCAAGTCCTGCTGATGTCTTCCTGCTAGATTGTGCATCACACACAGTAGTGCTCTGGGTGCTTTACCAGAGCACCCATGACCCTCACCAGGATACGTGGGGATACATATATTCAAGATATATGATGTAGTTTGCTTGATTTGTTTCGGATCTACATACTGAGAAGGAATTCAGTACTGTGAGACTTTGCTATCCAGTACTGGTCATAATAAATATCTATCTGTTAGTTATGTTGCTACACATGTTATTCAGTGATGCATAATTAGATAGTGAATTTTAAAAGAAAAACTAAGACTAGTGTTACATTTTGACAACAAGAGCAGATGTGTGGATACGATACTAAAACACATTTACATATTTTTAAAGATAACTTGCTGAGTAGCTATCGATTCTGCAGTTTATAAGTATGACAAAATAATACATGCAGTGGGGCAAAAAAGTATTTAGTCAGCCACTGATTGTGCAAGTTCTCCTACTTAGAAGGATGAGAGAAGTCTGTAATTTTCATCATAGGTACACTTCAACTATGAGAGACAAAATGAGAAAAAAATCCGGGAAATCACATTGTAGGATTTTTAAAGAATTTAATTGTAAATCATGGTGGAAAATAAGTATTTGCTCACCCACAAACAAGCAAGATTTCTGGCTCTCACAGACCTGTAACTTCTTCTTTAAGAAGCTCTTCTGTCCTCCACTTGTTACCTGTATTAATGGCACCTGTTTGACCTCGTTATCTGTATAAAAGAAGCCTGTCCACAGCCTCAAACAGTCAGACTCCAAACTCAACCATTAATTCATCGTGTTATCTGCTTAATCCTAGTCAGGGCTGCGAGAAAGCCGATACACAGGGCATAAGGCAGGAATAATCCCAGACAGAGTGCCAATCCATCTTAGGGCGCATACACTCACACCACACACACACACATTGTCCAAGGGCAATTTGGAAACACCAGTGAATCTAACACACGTCTGTGGAATGAGTGAGAAAACACAAGCACCCTGAGTAAACCAACACAGACAGGATGAAGACAACAAACTCCACACAGACGGAGCCTGGGGTCAGAATCAAACAAGGGATGCTGGAGCTGTGAGGCGACAGTACTAAGCACTGCACCACCATGCTGCCAGTTCAAAGTCATGCTTTACGTTAATTGATTATGTAGCAAACCTAGGACTACACTTTAATTGGATTAATTTTAATTAATTAAACTTTATTAATTAAAATTATATAAATAAATAAATAATTAATTAATAGAAAGGGGGCACCATCAAATCTTTTTATTGTCTGGTAGATCTGGAAACCAGTTAGAAGGGAACAACAAACTTGATCAGTCTAGGTCTGAATAGTGAATTCAAAGTTGTATTTCTCGACCTCTGAATGAATGAAACTCTCAAACCTACAACTAACTACAGCACATGCATTCGCTATACTTTAACTAAACAATAATATGATTAATACAAGATGTAGGAAACGGTACATTGTAAATAACTTCATGTTTGTTCTTTATAAGTATGCACAAGTATTAAAACCCAATCGATCAAAACACAGGGATGACTATGCTATCATTTCTATATATCATAATGATCAGCACAACACAACGGGACCGTATCACGTATAGAACGGTCACTATACTAAAACATTAACCAAGTGGATATGAGATACATAAATCAGTACATGCACATACGTTCATTCCAAGATGTCATAAAGTTTTATGACTTGGTAAAGAGAGGGAGATACAGCGATCACGCTACATTCCCCCCTGTGGATGAAGTTGGTGTTACAGCAGACTTCGTCCATCTTCAGGTGATGATAGCTGTGGATGACAGTTGACAAGCAAGCAATACCACTTTTATGTCTTAATCTGGGTTTCCCCTGATGGTTCGAGAAAGAATGTAATGTGGAGCCTAAATTTGACCTAGGTGAGTGGGGTGTAGCATCACATAGAAGGTTATTCTTTTACTTCTAGAGAGATGGTTGAAAACCCTCTTTAGGGCTTCTTGAACATTATTGGTATCTGTCTGAACAGACACTTGTCTTGCAATTCTTGGGTGATCTGAGGTACAGGTATGCAGCTCTGCAGGTTATGAGATATAGACCAATACTAATTGCCAAAGCAACAGCCAAAAAGGTACCAGCAACCGACCAGCAATAAGCACGTGTTGGTAATGGGTAGGATCGTAATCCAAACTTTATGAGGAGGGGGTCCCCTAACAATAGAGGTTGTTTGGGGCACCCCCCACTAGGGTAAAGGTAGTCAATAATTAATGGCCACGCGTCATTAGGCTTTATCACTGGCCAGATAGGAGCGGGGCAGGTGCTATTTCGAATCGGTTTAGGAGATCTTTACCGAGGAGAAGCGGGACAGTTTCGAGCGAGGACACATGTATGGGGTGAATCACACTCATCGGTCCAATAGTGAGGTGGACCAGGGCCATTGACCGTACGGTAATGCCAGTGTGAGAGTATGGCTGGATGTTGAGAGCAGGTGTGCAACTGCAGTTCTCGGTTAGCTTGGTGGGCGGTAGCCCTCACTCGATTGAAAAGGTTCGCTGACATTAAGGTGATGTCGGAGGCCGTGTTTAAAATAGCATCATGTCTGACACCATGCTCGAGGGTGGTAGAAATGTAACATTTTCGTGCAACGCCCTTCTCAGTTAAGTGACCTAGGAATTTGTAAAAAGACGGTTCTTCGGGGATGGTTGGCCCATCCTCCTGAAGATCGTTTCCTTTGGGGTCTGACTGGACTACTAACACAGCACTAGGGGGAATCAGTTTCTCACCCCCCTGTGGTGGCTGATCGGGTATATCCACCTGTATGACAAGAGTCTGTATGGGACCTGGTACTGCAGATTTATTCCCATCAGACCCGGAGGAGCAATCCTCCTCTGTCTCAACATGGCTTAACAAAGGCTGGACAGGTGATTTAGGGGGAGCAGAGGTGAGAGAGGACAGATCTGCTTCCTGGCTATCAGTTTGGCACAGCTTATCTACTTCTTTTAAGGGTTGCTAAGTCTTCCTGACTGATTTTGACCATTTTAGACTTTTCTGCCCTACTCTTTTTGCTTATAGCCTTTTTCTTGGCTCGGGTTTGTTCTAACCCTGTTCTCAGTAGTGTACTGAGGAAATAAAGGTCGTCTTGGGTTACCCCAGGGACGATTGGACCATGAGACACGTCCAACTTTGCTTTGATCGGGAGGAGGCCGATTGTGGCGATACCTTAGGGAATGCTGACCAGTGTCTGAATTCGCATGGTCTTGATTACGCTCTGACCACTGTTTGGGATACCTGCGACGCCTGTTTTGTGGGGACCGAGAGATTCCTGGTCCCTTGTTCAAGCCCTGGGCTTGATTGGAGTTCTGTGCTGGACTGGTTCCTTTCTGTTTTAAAGGTAAAAAGGTGGTATCAATACTTAGCATGCTAGGAGGGTCTACCTGCTTATGGGCAGTGTGCTGATATTTAACAAATCCCTTTATTGCTAAGTCGCTCAATTCTCTACTGTTTACCGTGCGTGGGCAAGCTGAGACGCGCCTAGATAGTAACTGGTAGTAGGAGGGAGGTTTTGGACAAACAATGATTTGAAGTTCAAATCTTCCTCCATGCCAGGTTGATTGCTGAAACCAAAATAAAACGCAAACGATGATAATAGACCTGTCGGGACTCCTGCCTACCGTGTTTGACTGATAGAGCTACGGCCAGTCCTGTCTGTGTGAGAGGATTGGAGAACTCCTCCTCCAATGCCTTACACAACAGATAGTAGTTTCCCCGGATATGGTCCGGCTGGCGCGTGATGAAACTACTAACTTTTCGATTTGAGGTTACTCGGAGTAAATGAATCCGGTCGTCTACCGTAGCTTGGGGATATTTTCGCAGGTAGAACTCGATGTCATTCACATATGCATGGACATCATTAGAGCAACCAGGTGTGGGCTCGAATCGAGTTATATTGCAGGCAATTTTATCGAGATCCCTATCAGTTGGGCCCTGAGTATAGCGGAAGGAGGGGTCTTGCCCTCGTGGGGGAGTTATTTGGGCATGGTCAGGAGACTCTCTCCTGGATCTAGTGGGAAAATCGGATCCAGGAGCAATTCTGGGAGTATAATCCCGCTCCTGGTCATAACAGGGAATGTTTTGTACACCTGTTGATCAGTTAGGACGTGTATTGGGAGCATACAGTGGTCCACTTGGGACATCCAGGAATTTCTTTACTGTACTGTTTGGCGGCTGTGGGCCATTACCCAAGTTCAATTTTACCTCAGTCAGCTCGCATTCTACCTTCAATTGTTGTCGTGCGGCTAACTCATTCCTAGTCTTCACCAGCTCGCTCTCTGCCCTCAACTGTTGTTGTTGGCATGCGGCGAGCTCGTCCCTAGTTTTTACTAACTCAGTTTGTGCCCCATCCTGCCGTTCAGTTAACAGTATTATTCGGTTCTGAGCAAGGTTTAATAGACCGGAGGCCTCCTGAACTTGTTGTTGTAGTTGGGCATTCTTGGTTTCAGACTCATCTAATCCCTGACTGTATTTTGACATGGTGCCCTCTAACTCTTCAATTTTATAACACTGGTTTGCATCACGTTGTTCAAGGGCCATGCGCTTTGTGGTGACCTGCTCCAGTTCCGCAGAGCGATTCTTGAACTCAGTTATCTGTAAGGCAACCAGTTTCATAACTAGTTGAGATGCCTCCTTACTTCTAAAATCCATTCTTAGATATTTGGTTAGACAGGCCTCCCTTAGTGACTCAAGTTCAGCCGGGTCACTCTCTTGGGCGGTTTTTAGATAGTCGGGCACTAGTGATCGAGAAATCTGTAGCAATGCCGACTCAACATCCTCATTAGTGTTTTCAACACAGAGGGGATTTGATCGTGGCTCAGTGGCCATTTTGTTAGTCAGTGCGTAGTTTATGACGATTGGGTTTACAGGTTGGATAGGTACACTGCACACAAGGTTAGGGGATTTTACTGTATTCGAGCAAGCTTTATTTTATTTGTTTATTTGCCAAAATAATTATATTGTGTTTTTTTTTTATGAGCGAATAAACAAACAAACAACAAACAGTAAACTTATTAAATTTAGGGCAGCTAAAGGCTTTTAATTAAAGGCTCATTCGAAGAATTTTCAGACTCAATTAAAAGTGGTAATCAGTGACCGTGTTATAATAAGGCTTCTTAAAGGTTATAGTGATTAACAAAAGACCACTGATAGTCACTATTAAAGTAATGAAACTGCATATAGGTCACTATTAATTACTATTAATTAATTATCACAATTTTACTCAATGAGCTTCAGTAAGTTCACAGTATAGACGCATAAGTTTCAGCAACACTGGATAATTATTCCTGAGATGCTCACTCAAGATTTGGCCACTAGGAGTCAATAGCCTATATTATCCTTCACAGGGTGGTGTTCAGTATCTGACCACAAGAGAACAACATCGACACAACAAAAGGGCGTCAATAACCTATATTATTCCTCAAAGTGTGGCGTTCCTTATCTGGCCACCAGAGGATAAAGTTTGCACAACTAAAGGGGCGTCATGAGATGCACATCAATCGTGACGTCATTAAGCACCGCCCTTTGAAGGACGTTTGATTTTTTCTATGGGTTCACTCACTTTCTTTCCAGACCGGACTGGAGTACTTTTGCTCAGGGCGAGTTTATTAGAAGCACAGGACATGGTACACGGCCGTGGCTTTTCTGTTTGATTCTTTCTACACAAGTTTTCCAACCCAAGCTGAGATCAGCTTCATGCAACTTAAGCTCCCGCTATTCAGTTTCTCCGGGTATTTTGGGCCCCCTATTGGCAGTGTTCACAACAGCTTACTTTTATGCTGCGTTTATAAGCACAGCCGTATCACGACGGCGTTTTACGATTTTAAAGACTCCCCTATCACACGTGACGCCGACAAAGTAGTTAGCTACGCTACTTTTTAGCACGGGAGGACGAAGTTATTTTTTATTCCCTCGAGACTGGAGCAGAATAAAAATTCAATTCGGGGCGCATATACACGATCCTGGAATCTTGCAGAAAAATCGGTTCTTACGCCTATAGGCCTTGGTTTATAATAATAAGCGTTCAGATATGCTTTGCATGCATCAGCAGTTATGACTTATTTAGTAACGCAATTAAGTGGTACCTTTGATATACAGCACGCGGCGGCGCATACAAAACACGCATTAAAACACAGAAAGCAGCTTAGACTGCAATCACGCTCGGCGGCGTTTTCCTTTTTTTTACAAAAACCAACACAACAGCAGCTATTCAACTTTATGACCAACTTTCCAACAATTAAAACCTGCAGACGCTCATACCTGTTCGCACCTCTGTATTGTGTAAAGACTCTCTGAATACAGATCGCTATGCACACGTGCTTTTGAGGTTACCGCATAGAGAGAGTGTTCCATTCATAAGTTCGATTTAACTTCCTCCACACGGGAGCACCATTAATATGTAGCAAACCTAGGACTACACTTTAATTGGATTAATTTTAATTAATTAAACTTTATTAATTAAAATTATATAAATAAATAAATAATTAATTAATAGAAAGGGGGCACCACCAAATCTTTTTATTGTCTGGTAGATCTGGAAACCAGTTAGAAGGGAACAACAAACTTGATCAGTCTAGGTCTGAATAGTGAATTCAAAGTTGTATTTCTCAACCTTTGAATGAATGAAATTCAAACCAAACGGAAAATTCAAAAGGTTTATAAACAAGTTTATTAACTACAAACAAGGCAATACCAACAGATTATTTAATGTAATAACGAGTGTATCACAGTTAAAATCATAAAATGACGATGAACATGTATATATCACAGTATGGGAAACAGGGAATAATGGCAAGCGTACGTGTTACAGTAATTAAAAATTTTAATTTAATTAAAAATCAGAAACCAAGATGACTCTATGTAACTTATCGGTCGCGCAATAATTACCAATGTTGCAATGCTACTGGCAACCCTAATTACGTTGAACGTAAATAGTATGGTAGAAGCTACTTAGGCGTGGATAAGTCTATGTTGAAGCGTGGTTTTAAGAGTAAAAACGCAAAGTACGAGAAATCAGGGGCCCAGATAAGCCATAAAAAAAGTACTCGCCTGGAAGGTCACTCGATTGGTTCGGGGCATTCAACCCTGGTCCAGCCGCACAAAAGGCACGATTTTGGGGAGCGTTGGTGTCCGTCTTTCGATGCCCACCGTCGTTCCGAAAAGGTCTCTCTCTTTGGCCCTGGGGTTTCTTGCAGATGGCCTCCACATAACCACGTGACTTGAGATGGCAGTCTTCCTAATTTTAGGCTGCAGGCTTCACGAATACTCGACATTTTGCGTGCGTACAACTCAGAATTTATCTTGGCCACAGATAAAGGTGGAGTTGACGCGTTTCTAACACCACGAGCTTCAACAAAAACTTGAAGAAGTTGTATGGTACGAGAATGGCAGAGTGTGAAGTAGATCTTGGCTGGCTGGTCTTTCAACTATCTTCTAATTCGGCAATACCGAACTACTTAAGACTGCTGTACACAGGAAACTTAAAACAAACGCGAAAACTTGAGCAAAACGAATAACAAAAGCGCTGCAAATGAAAAACTGCAACTTTAAAAGACAAAGAAAATACTTAAAGAAGACAGAGAACAAAACACACATACGAGACTTGAAGCTAGCTCACCACGCGGTCGGCCCGCATTGCTTTTGAATGTTCCGACTCGTAAGTGGCTGGAGAAGCTGACTCATCAGTAAAGCCCTCCTATCGTGGTTGTGTCTTATTTCACCATATGAGCCACAGACGTTCTAACTTGGATTAATAATATTCCTACATATCTAAAAGAGATTAAAAGTATCACATAATAGCCGAAAATTCTCAAAGTTACAAGTTTAGATGCAGATTTCGTTGTAAGGTTCAGATGATCACAGGCACCTTGAATTGATAACCTAGAACATCGTTAAAGCATTCTAACTACAGCACATGCATTCGCTATACTTTAACTAAACAATAATATGATTAATACAAGATGTAGGAAACGGTACATTGTAAATAACTTCATGTTTGTTCTTTATAAGTATGCACAAGTATTAAAAACCGGTCGATCAAAACACAGGGTTGACTATGCTATCATTTCTATATATCAATGATCAGCACAACACAACGGGACCGTATCACGTATAGAATGGTCACTATACTAGAACATTAACCAAGTGTTTATAATGGGGGTGCAATGCGTATCCCCGACCAACTTTCATGGGGTAAATAGTTGCGTATGGGCGTGTTTGGACTCATTATGAAGCAAATATCATTTGTTATGTAATTAAAAGGTTTCGATGAAGATAATCTGTTCCCAGAAAAAGTTGAATACAATTATTAAAGTTTGTCTCAGAACAAAAGCTTGATAGTTTCTTGGCGTCATAAATCCAGGGCTGTCTTTCTGGTGCCAGTCACATAATCACATTTTATAAACGTAACCGAGGTGGAAGCATGTTTGCTTTCCTTTGGAGAAATTGGGAGAGATCTCTCTTGGGAAGGGTGAGTCTAGGGTGGACTTGTCAGAATACCTTTTAAAACATTTACATTTACATTTACATTTACAGCATTTAGCAGACGCCCTTATCCAGAGCGACTTACAATTGGTACAGTCTTACAATCCAAGCAATTGTGGGTTAAGGGTCTTGCTCAAGGATCCAACGGTGGCAGCTTGGCAGAGGTGGGATTTGAACCCTGAACCTTCTGGTCCATAGTCCAGTACCTTACCCACTAGGCTACCACAGCCTACATAGCATTTAGCAGACGCCCTTATCCAGAGCGACTTACAATTTATACATTCTTGCAATCCAAGCAATTGTGGATTAAGGGCCTTGCTCAAGGACCCAACAGTGGCAGCTTGGGCAGAGGTGGGATTTGAACCCTGGACCTTTTGGTCCATAGTCCAGTACCTTAACCACTAGGCTACCACAGTCCCCACACATTGGTTTATTTTATGATGGCGAGATGCACAGGTTATCTGGGCTTGGCCATGTCTTAAGCTTCTTCTGTTGTTTTGAGGAAAAAGGTTGTTTATCTGGCCCGTTAAGCCAGAGTCTTGTCCAGGTGTTGGGTCTTCACGTGGTGGGGTAAGATCCTGTCTAAGGGGCCATTGCATTCCAAAATGTCGTAAAGTTTTATGACTTGGGGGAAGAAGGTAAAGAGAGGGAGATACAGCGATCACACTACAATTATGCTAAATTGGCCCGATGTTTGTGTGTAGGACTAGTATAGATGTAACCTCGTGTCTGTTGTAAATAGCCACTGCTGAAAGCAACATTAAATAAACCAAACAAACAAACACAAACAAACTCTTTAAAAAGTTTCAAAATGTTTATATCACTGAGAATAATTTTAGCTCTGAAAAATATGTAAGGTGACATCTGTTAACCACAGGCATAATTTTAACAACATGCGCAAATAAATATTTCAAAATCCATTTTTAAAAGTAGAACATCTTCAGCCAATATTGTAATTATGTAATAAATAAACAAATCATATAAATGACACAAAACTGTTTTTGTTTAATAGCTAACATTCTAGTTTCCTGCACAAGGGGTTCAGTATACTGACAGCAAAGTTGCACATACTTCTCCTCTTACAGATCTATACAATAAATAAATAAAATGAGCAACTTTAATATAATTCATTTTTCATTCATTTATTTTTTTAGAACTATTTAAAAAATCTTATACCTGCCACACTGGATACAGGCTTCTCTGATTCACTGTCTGTTGTAACTTGCTCTGAAGGTAGAAACAGAATAAACAAATAACTTCACGTAAAGTTAACCACATACCCTATGAAATGAAGTAATAATCACACCTTGGGCTCATTTAAAGGATATTACAATGATTGTAAAATGGGTTTTAAACACATTTCTTGTTAGACTAAAACGTCTAAGATATAGCATAATGAAAATACATGACTAATGTTCATGTTTTATAAGCACCACTAATTGTGTACTGCAGGACCATTGGGATCAATTTTGATTTAATCAAGAATCTTCCCCTGGAATTCTGCCACACGACCTCTCTCAAATGCTAGGAGAATTTTGCTCAGTTTAGCCAGTTGGAGAGTGCCCTCAGGTAAAACTGGCGATGCACATGAATATCATGACCTAGAAAGTCAGCCAACTGGTCCAGCTCTGCGTTGCTCAGGTTTAGCACTTCTGAGAGGGTCCTACTCTGTTTACGTAGCTTGATAGGAGTGCGCTTAGATTTTTTTCACCACAAGCTTTTTCAAACTCCTGCATGCAGTCTGAGCCTTGAAGGCATGTCACAGCAAAAGGACTCGCAAAGAAGTAAATAGTTTCCTCTAGTACGCCAAATTTACTTCAATTCTTCACAAACAGGTCAAGTGAGTTACAAGAACAGCAACTTTCCTGCCTCTTTTGCCTCTAATTTCTATTTGTTTGATGTGCTGACATGGTTTCTTTTCCAATTCTGAGAGGGCCAGGGTAACATCTGGATGAAGTTCAGATGAATCTGTGGAAGTATAAGCAGACAATGGCATTTGGGAAACGTCTCCTTCACGTCTCCTATTAAAGAGCATAACTTGCGTCAGTGTGATTTTTAACTGTGTCCAGTGTTGAGCTGAAGGCTCTGTTGACAGCATTTTACAGTAATGTGCTGTTGATCATCAAGGTACAAGTGAAGGCGTTTAACATCGTCAGTGAAATGAAGCAACTGAGGAGAGTTCCATTTGGCTTCCTCAAATGTTCGCAGAGCTGTGGCTGAAATATACTCATGCCATCATAAGGCATAGATTTGTTGGAACGTCTTGGCCTCTTGTGCTGCTACTTTGTCTACTTCGATGGTGGCAATGCTTTGAACAAGCATAGCAATTCTGTTCAGGCTATGTCCCAGTCGCCGTCTGGAGGTCCGGGAGCTAACGCTGGGCTCAATTACTGGTCGTGTCATTCTGTCACAGTGCACCATAATAAAAAGCAGGCAAACCATGAAAGCAAAAGTAAAAGGGGTTTAGGACCCAATGGCAGATGGAAATGGTGAACCAAATATAAACAAATAAAAGAAATCAAATCAAACAACACAAAAAGAGTGGCTGAGGATTGACCCTGGGTGCTAGCATCGGTGATAAATCGAATGCACCACTCAACCACTGAGCAAAAGTAGAAAAAAAACTAACAAAAAGAAACACTGTAACAGGTCCTCCACTTGTGCAGAGCGTCAGTACCTGAGCGGAGCGCCGCGAAGGCGTGTCACAGTACTCCTGTGGCTTACGGAGCATGACACAGACACGGAAGCAAAAGGATGAGGCTGACTTAAAGGCAGCACCGCATCCTTTTGAAGCGCGATCGTGTGGGGAGTCCTACTTCCTGTGATCAGGGTAAGGAGGGGTGACTTAAAACCCAAAGGGCTGTTGGCGAACAAGAAAGTATTTGGGGGACTCACGAATTGCCGCAGCAAGCTAGTCAAAGCCGCCAAGGGACGGCGGGGCTGTAAAGGTAATGGGGAAGCGTGCACAGAGTCCCTATGCTAAATCTACGCCCTACTGATTATCTTCAGCCTCTAAGCTGTACAATTGCTGATTGTCTTCAAACCGCCAGCTACACCTCTTTCCTTGGCAAACACAAAAAACCGCGAGTTAACGTACGCGAGTCGGGTGACGTCTCAGAAGGTCGTTTGAATGTGCAACAACCTGACTGAGCTCAGGCGTGCTCTTATATGTAAGAGTGTCCAGGCCGAAATATAAGTCGACACTGCCTTCTAGTGTCATAAGACGGGATCAGCACGACTCCCAACAATATCAGAGAATTCTAAAGGAAAATGTCAGGACATCTGTCCATGAACTGAATCTCAAGAGAAGGTGGGTCATGCAGCAAGACAACGACCCTAAGCACACAAGTCGTTCTAACAAAGAATGGTTAAAGAAGAATAAAGGTAATGCTTTGGAAAGGCCAAGTCAAAGTTCTGATCTTAAACCAATTGAAATATTGTGGAGGGACCTGAAGCGAGCAGTTAATGTGAGGAAACCCACCAACATCCCAGAGTTGAAGCTGTTCTGTATGGAGGAATGGGCTAAAATTCCTCCAAGCTGGTGTGCAGGACTGATCAACAGTTACAGGAAACGTTTAGTTGCAGTTATTGCTGCACAGGGGGTCACACCAGATACTGAAAGCAAATGTTCACTTACTTTTGCCACTCACTAATGTGTAATATTGGATCATTTTACTCAATAAATACATAACCAAGTATGGTATAATATTTTTGTCTCATTTGTTTAACTGGGTTCTCTTTATCTACTTTTAGGACTTCTGATGATGCATATTTATGCAGAAATATAGAAAATTCTAAAGGGCTCACAAACTTTCAAGCACCACTGTAGGTAGGTAGGTAGATAGATAGATAAATAGATAGATAGATAGATAGATAGATAGATAGATAGATAGATAGATAGATAGATAGTATTATGGAATGGACTGTCTTTCAACATACTTTTTATATGCTCTGTTTGAATGTGCCTGTTTGCTCATTGGACAAATGATAATTGATTAGATGCATCCTGTTGTCTGAACACCCACAAAGTCCTCTTGTGTTCACCAAAAGCATTACGGCAATATGTAGGAGGTTTGTGACTCACAGAGATATTTTTTTTGTGATGTTATGTCATCATTGTTAGGAATTAATCATCCATAATTATGTGGAATTAAACATCAAATTACTAATAGCACATATTAATAATTATACATCTTTATATGCACTGGTTTTGGCTTCATATACAGAGGGGCAAAAAAGTATTTAGTCAGCCACAGAGAGACAAAATGAGAAAACAATTCAGGAAATCACATTGTAGGATTTTTAAAGAATTTAATTGTAAATTATGGTGGAAAATAAATATTTGGTCAATAAATTTGGTTCAACTGAATACTTTGTAACATAACCTTTGTTGGCAATGACAGAGGTCAAACGTTTCCTGTAAGTCTTCACCAGGTTTGCACACACTGTAGCTGCTATTTTGGCCCATTCCTCTATGCAGGTCTCTTCTAGAGCAGTGATGTTTTGAGGCAACACGGACTTTCAACTCCCTCCACAAATTTTCTATGGTGTTGAGGTCTGGAGACTGGCTAGGCCACTCCAGGACCTTGAAATGCTTTTTACGGAGCCACTCCTTCGTTGCCCGAGTGGTGTGTTTGGGATCACTGTCATGCTGGAAGACCCAGCCACGTTCCATCTTCAATGCTCTCACTGATGGAAGGAGGTTTTGGCTTAAAATCTCACGATACATGGGCCCAGTTCATTCTTCCCTTAACACGGATCAGTCGTCCTGTCACCTATGCAGAAAAACAGCCCCAAAGCATGACGTTTCCACCCCCATGCTTCACAGTAGGTATTGCGCAACTCAGCATTCTTCTTCCTCCAACATGGCGAGTTGAGTTTTTACCAAAAAGTTCTATTTTGGTTTCATCTGACCACATGATATTCTCCCAATCCTCTTCTGGACCATCCTCTTCTGGACCATCTCTGGCAAACTTCAGACAGGCCTGGCTTAAGCAGGGGGACACGCCTGGCACTGCAAGATCTGAGTCCTTCTCGAGCTTAGTGTGTTACTGATGGCAGCTTTGTTACTTTGGTCCCAGCTCTCTGCAGGTCATTCATCAGGTCCCTCCGTGTAGTTCTGGGATTTTTGCTCACCGTTCTCATGATCATTTTGACCCAACGGGATGAGCCTCAGATCGAGGGAGATTATCAATGGTCTTGTATGTCTTACAATTGCTCCCACAGTTGATTTATTCACACCAACCTGCTTGCCTATTGTAGATTCACTCTTCCCAGCCTGGTGCAATTGTACAATTTTCTTCCTGGTGTCCTTCGACAGCTCTTTGGTCTTGGCCATGGTTGAGTTTGGAGTCTGACTGCTTGACGCTGTGGACAGGTGTCTTTTATACAGATAACAAGGTCAAACGGGAAATTAATACAGGTAACGAGTGGAGGACAGAAGAGATTCTTAAAGAAGAAGATACAGGTCTGTGAGAGCAAGAAATCTTGCTTGTTTGTGGGTGACCAAATACTTTTTTCCACCATGATTTACAATTCAATTCTTTAAAAATGCTACAATGTGATTTCCTGGATTTTTTTTCTCACTTTGTCTCTCATAATTGAAGTGTACCTATGATGAAAATTACAGACCTCTCTCATCTTTCTAAGTTGGAGACCCTGCACAATCAGTGACTGACTAAATACTTTTAGAGCCACTGTATGTAGATCATGCATTGTTAACAATTACTTGGAGATTGTTATCCATCCAGCATTGCTTTAAACTAGTCATCCATGTAGTTTCTAATCTCTCCACATATATACACTGGAAACCACTCATTTACCTACTTATTAACCATTCATGATTTTGCTTACATATCTATCCATATATCTAGCCATGTAGTTACTTGTGTATCTTGTTTTAGACTAAAGTAGTCTGTAGGTATATTCGTATGTGTTGTTTAGTAGAAAGACTCACCTTACTAGCAAGCTATCACATTAGAAAAGCATTTTCTTACCTAAGACAGTCAATGTCCATTAAAATCATATATAAAATTGTTGATATGGAAAATATTTAGATTTATCATCAGCTCAAAAAAGAAAGAAAGGGTGCACAACTGTTCAAAGGTACACTATATTGCCAAAATTATTCGCTCATTTGCCTTCACATGACTATGAACTTGAGTGATGTCCCATTCTTACTCCATAGGGTATAGTATGATGCCGGTCCATCAGATTGCTAGACGGAGAAGCGTGACTCCAGAGAACACGTCTCCACTGCTCTAGAGTACAGTGGCGGCGTGCATTACACCACTGCATCCGATGCTTTGCATTGCACTTGGTGATTTAAGGCTTGAATGCAGCTGCTCGGCCATGGAAACCCATTTCATGAAGCTCTCTACGTGCTGTTGTTGAGCTAATCTAAAGGCCACATGAATGTCTATAGCGATTGACTCATTGAACATTATGCGTCTCAGCATCTGCTGACCCCACTCTGTCATTTTATGTGGCCTACCACTTCGTGGCTGAGTTGCTGTCATTCTCAGTCACTTCCACTTTGCTATAATACCATTGACAGTTGACTGTGAAATATTTAGTAGTGAGGAAATTTCAGGACTGGACTTGTTGCACAGGTGGCATCCTATCACGATACCATGCTGGAATTCACTGAGCTACTAAGAGCGACCCATTCTTTCACAAATGCTTGTAGAAGCAGTCTGCATGCCGAGCTCCTTGATTTTATAACCTGTGGCCATGGAAGTGATTGGAACACCTGAATCCAATGATTTGGATGGGTGAGTGAATACTTTTGGCAACTGGCTAGCTTTTTTGGGTTATGCTCAAAATCAGCTAAAAATGCATCTACAGTGACACTTACAACCAAAACATTTGGAAAAGGAAAGACATTTAAAAACATTTTTAAAAACTAAATTTAATTTAGCTGGATATGTAAAATATAGATGTGGTACAATCTACAGTACATATCAACACACAATTTGGGAAAATCAACACACAATTTGCGTGCATGCGTGCGTGTGCGTGCACGTATATGTTTCTGTGTCTGATTCCGCCTTATTAACGGTATCTATTAAATGTTACCAATTGATATGAATATTAATATTATTCCACTCGTGTTATCTCGCATCATTCCACTTATTTATCTCATGACAGTGAGATGACAAATTCTTCATTATAATTATCAGTGCTGACTCACTTATCAACCTTCCTGTACATATGTGGTTGAATTTTAGAGTGTTTTCTCTTGTGTAAACAGCAAACAAGTGAGCACTCAGATGGTCAAGGTGAGAGAAAAAGCCAGGAGATGGGTGAGACACAGCATGTGGTGGAGGATGAAGAAAGATGAAACGATGTGTTCAGTTGCTGACACTGTTCCCGAAGTTCCAGAAAATGTCACAGCATGTGTCATCCGCAGAGGGGGCATCAGATGACAAATGACTATACACCCATCCATGTTTCTACACTAACTGTCCATTCTATCAGTTCCAGTACCATATAGATGCACTTTGGAGTGCTACAATTACATATTGTAGTCCATCTACACACTTTGTTAGTTCCCTTTAATCTGTTATCTAATGGCCATGACCCCCAGATATCAGGTACTATTTGGGTGGTGAAGCAGAATGCTGTCTACAGGATGCTGGTGGCTGGATGTTTTTGGTTGGTGGACTATTTTCAGTCCAACAGTGACTCTGAGGTGCTTAAAAACTCCAGCAGCACTGCTCTGTCTGATCCACTCATACACCACCACCACATCAGTGTTACTGCAGTGCTGAGAATGAGCCACCACTGAAATAGTACCTGATGTGTCGAGGTCTTCTGAGGGTCCTGACCAATAGGGAAGAGAGTAATGGTGACTAACAAAATATATAGAGAAACAGACTGAATACAGTCTGTAATGGTATAACTAAAGAGTGCTTCTATACAGTAAGTGGAATGATAAAATTGAGTTTAGAAACATAGTGTAGGCATTGCTTATACATGTAACATCTTTAATTGTTGATAAATGGATTGCACTTGATGATTATGAAGTCGTATATTGTGTTCTTGCCTTCATTGCTCCTCCAGGCTTGATGAATATCAACCTGCCTTTTTTAGAATTTAACTGAGCACTGCATACTGTTTTCATTGTCCCAGTATGTTATGTTCTCCAGATCTTTGATACCTCCTCACTGATCCCTTAAGTGGTGTCATTGTTCCCAGTTCCAAAAATATTGTAAGATTATGAAGCAGTGAGAAACAGCTATGCGTAATACTCCAGTGATCCTTTCTGACTGCTTTCACAAATCATGGGCTCTCTGTTTCTATTCTTGTGTTTCTTTTCCTGGCGAGAGGAGAATGGAAAAGAAGCAGCTCATCCTTATTTAGGTCTACCTCGGAGATTTATTCCACCTCAGTTTGACGCATGTGTTTCATTACACAGTGCCAGACATTAAAAGAATGGATGAGTAAAAGAAAGAATTACACAATTGGCTACTTCCCACCAGTCTAGTTGATGAGCTAAAGAGTGACAATTGCTACCTCTGTTTTGGATTGTAGTGACAATGCAAGAGAGCGTGCACATATTTGCAAGTCTTTCAAAGCAAATACAAACACACACACACACACACACACACACACACACACACACACACACACACACACACACACACACACACACTTCAGCATTTTCTGTAGATATGTTGAATACTGACACAAGAGGGCAGTCTCACTCCAGAACTATTCACATTGAACTCAGGGTAAACGGAACTGATTTCATTCTAATGCATAGTCTGATGCATGTTATGTATCTAAATTACTGTGTTGATGCATGTATTTTATTACTATATATTTAATAATTGATGCTTCTTATTTTATTCATTTGAAACTGGGTGACACAATGGTACAGTAGTAAGTACTGTTGTCTCACAGTTGTAGAGACCCAGGTTTGAGTCTTGCTGCTTGTGTGGAGTTTGAATGTTCACCCTGAGTCATGGTTCCAGGTTCTGCGGTACTCCAGTACTCTGATTCCAGGTATTTCGGGTTTCCTCTCACATTCCAAAGACATGCGTTTCCAAAGTGTCCCTTTGAGGGTGAGTTTGTGTGTCCAGTGAACTCTCTATCCAGTGTTGATTGCTGCCTTGCACCATACTGCATATTGCCACAAACTGTAATTGTAATACTGTAATCCTCCAATCATATTTTAACGATTACATTCATTCAGTTATTTTGATACCTGCTTAATCCAACTCAAGGAACCCAATTTACAGAGAGCTGGGGCCCGACCGGCAAGACAGGGTGCAAGGTTAGACACCAGCAAGAGTGTAGAGGGTCCAGCGAGTCATTTATAATAAAATTATCATCTGTCTACTTCCCTTCCTTGTGGATACTGTTAAGGAGTTGCCAACATCTTTAAACACACATTCCACCTGTTTCCCTCTAGATGGAGCCAGATGTTCATTAAATCAAGCATATTCATTCATTTCTTATCCGTTTAATCCTGAACAGGGTCACGGGAAAGCACAGGGCGCAAGGCAGGAACAACCCTAGACAGGACATCAGTCCATCATAGGGCACATTAAGGGCAGACAAAGGGCATTTTAGAAACACCAATTAGTCTAACATGCATGTCTTTGGACTGTGGGAGGAACCAGAGTAGCCGGAGTAAACCCATGCAGACACTGGGAGGACATGCAAACTCCACACAGGTCAGGATCGAACCAGGGGCGCTGTAGCTGTGTGGTGACTGCGTTTACGACTGCGCCATCGTGCCTCCCAAATCAAGGACAACAGACTGAAAACAGTTTTACCCAATTTTTTGCCATTATTTCTCTCAACTTGCCCAACATCGAATAATATTTTTTGTCTCGTTTATTTCACTGGGTTCTCTCTATCTACTTTTAGGACTTGTGTGAAAATCAGATGATGTTTTCGGTCATATTTATACAGAAATATAGAATATTCTAAATGTTTACAAACTTTCAAGCTCCACTGTATATATTCATGCATCTGAACAATGAATTTTTTGTGATTTGAGGTGTTTTAGAAGAGTGAATTCTTTGTGCATAATAAATGGTTTGGGGTGTAGCCATGGTGTCTGTTTCTTCTAGGAAATCAGTAATTAACACAGCATAGGTACAGTGTGAAACCTGTAATTGAAAACTTAGGGAGCTAGGGTGTGTACCTGTAACTTAAATACATAAACAAATCGCTCCTAAAATTGCTGAGTGAGCATTTCATGAGAGAAGAAAGTAACCAAAACTCCACATTTGGTTACTTTGCATTGGCTTTTGCATATGGCAGATTATGAAAAAAGATATGCCTTTTGGCACAAAAAGATGTTTAACTTGAAATATTAATTCGATACATACTGAGGTTTTAAACACTTCACTGAGCATTAAAAAGCCTTAAATGGCAATTGTCTAACAGTACGTTAATAACTGTAACAGTATGACGTCAAGCTTTAAGGACTTTACATTAATGATACAATGTTGTGTGTGTAGTAGGCAGTAAATAAGTAAATAGTAAAGGTTCCTTAAAACCTGTTCAGTGGCATGTATCTACTGTATGTATATAGACTGAGCAGCAAAATGCCACTGACAGACGAGGGGTCAGTGTATCACAATAATGAGTGATTCATAGTTTTTACAAAATACTGCAACTGTTACCATATGTTTGGCAAGTTCTAGGTTTTAAGTTCTAGGAAATTATTCTTCTCCAAACCCATTTTTTCTCCCCAAAATTATGTTTTAAGGCCTTTATACCATTTAAGAGCAGCCTTTTTTGACCACACCCTGTTGTGTGATTTTATAGAGGAAGGACATTCAATGTCAAGTCAGTATATCAAACTTGAAACCCTGTCTAAAATATTTGACATGTGTATGTATATATGTGGTCAGCCTATTCCCAGAGAACACAGGGTGTAAGCACTGTTGCACTACCAGAGATGATTCCCATGGTTCTCCGATTTTTCCATTGTTCTTGCTTAGTTTGCCACAATTTTGTGAAAGAGGGTTGACTGAATGTTTTTTTCTCAACTTAATGGGGTTTCATTGATTCCTCTATTGATGCTGATTGTTGGCCAGATTTACAAGAAACTCAAGTTCACTGTGACTTTATAGGCATGCTCACTTTAAGTATGTATTACATTGATATGCCCATATTGAAGGAGGATGTAATGTTTCTATACATACTCAGTATATGAAGGATATTAACAATAATGCTGGATGAAAGACTACAGTAAAATTAAATATATACACAAATAGGTAAACATGAACTCTGATTACATTATGGTTCTGTATCATAATTTCAGATATGATTATATGAAATATCTGCACACTGAGTCTCTTCCTAGTACATGTGATGTAGTAACGTAATGTAATGATTACCACCCAGGAAAAAATGTACAAAATTTCATGGTAAAACTCTGAGTTGCTTGACAATTTTACTGTGAACTTTCAGTTTGACAATGAATTATTTCACAATGCTACTATGAAAAAATGTACTGTAAAAAGCTGGTTAGGTCTGTTAGGATGGATTTAAACTGTAAACCTGGTGAACAGTTTTACCATCAACATCACACTTTGACTGTGAAGTTTACCAGTTTACCATTAAACTATGAAATTGATCTTCATGGTTTTTACTGTAAACTTTATGATCCAGTCTACGTTCACTTTAACTGTGACCATACTATAAAACAAACCCTAAAATACCTGTATATAATGAACTTCATATAAAATGAGCCCACAAATGATCATGCTGTATCAAATTTCACAGTTCAGCTGTATCATGTTGAACTGTAAACTTCACAGTCAACCATTAAATACTGGAAGAGGTGACCATGAACTTCATAATAACATGAGAGTTGTACTCATGGTCAAACTATAAAGGTGACAATAGAACTATGAACTATTATGGTTCAAGTGTTAACTGTTTTACTGTAAAACTGCAGCTCTAATCCACAAAGTCTTGATTATAGCTAATTAACATTAGGCTATAATACAGAGGAATTCCATTTAGCTCTATTCTGTAATCTCGCAAAAACACGGTCTGGGAACTATAAATGCCCAGAGGGTTGAGATGATATGGCAACAAAATCTGTATGTTCTGAGTCAAACCAAGCCGACAAACGCAACGACAAACACAAACAACAATTGTTTGTGAAAGTAAGTTGTACTTTGTGACACTAATTATTGTGTTTTGTAGTTTATTTGCGCTTTAAAAGATGACTGAGTGCATGAATAAGTAAATGGTTAAATCGCTCGTTGTTATAGGCAACGCGAAAACGTCATACGAAAACGACCGTCCTGCGGCCTTCCTCCCTTTCTCAGGGGTAGCAGCGGAGTTGAGAACATGTACGAGAGTCGACTCCGATTCAGTCGACTCTGATTCTAGCTGTTTAAAAGTCGATTCGAAAAGTTCTAAATAAAAATAAATTAGATTATAATTAGATTAAAAATTACCCCTGATCTAATTACTTTTTGTGGCTAATTTTTACAAACGAGTGAATAAGTTACAACTTACAACGTATACAACCTTTTGCAGAAATCAAACTTAATATAACAAAATTACAATTTAAATATTGTTTTAATAAAGTTAACCTTTCCAGATAATCCACTAGTGTTTTTGTAAGGTTGCAGAGCATAACTGACTTGGTAATGAGTCACTCCAATTTACGGAAAGTTGTCATATGTAAGCAGAGTTTGTGTTCTGTTCTCTATTTTGTTCCATCTTTTTTTTCTTTTTTACATCTAATGACGACCACAAAGACAATAAACTCAGTGGATTTACTACAAATTTGTCCTATTGAATTTTAACGTCTGTTTTTGGCTTTAGTGGCGTGTAAAATGGATTTAAAGGTCTTCATGCTATCCATTCGTTCGCGAGTCGAATCATTTTTCTGTGTAGATGTGGAGTCGATTCTCATTTATCCTTGAATCTGAGAATCGACTCTTTTTAATCAACTCCCAGCTCTAGCAGCCACTAGGTCAGATTTTCTTCTGGACCTTCTGCGACAGACAAGATTTTAAGAAAGATGGGAAACTGTCAAGTAAGTGTTTATATGTCTGTTATGTTTATTTGTATTGCACAGAAATATTCTGAACACACATCCAGTGTGGTGGTGTTATACAAAAATCAATCTGTTAAATGTAAACAGCGTTTCGGCTCGGGTGGACAAAGCTCAGGATTTTCTTTTATTATTATTATTATTTTAATTGAATATAACTATTCAAGATTGTAAGTAAAACTGCCTTGTGATCTTAGCAATAGTGAGCTGATGACGAATAGGTATATTTTTGCATGTGAAGATGAATCGGATGCTGAAAATGGTGGATAACAATTTGCTGAGTTACTCATACGTTATGTATGAGTATTAGAACCTGCAGTTTAACGGATTTTCAGCTTTATGTTGATAAGAACTTTATGTTTATAGAACTTTAAAGTGTTTTTTCGTGTGTCGATAGAGTCTTTAGGCTGTGAGACTGTTTAGAGGAAAGGAGGAAGACGCCTCTCTGTAGAATTCCCGTTAGCTGTCAGAGGGATCCGTGTGGAAAGCCAAATGGTCCATAACTCCTCAAATCTATGATAGAAGACTTATGTCAGTAGATTTGTTTCACAAAATGTAAGCACATTTCTGTGGATCCCTTAAAATGCTGTCCTGTGCTTACTGTATTAGTTTTGCATGGGAACACAAAAATGTTTGGTGGGAGTGCAATTTAGTAATATTTTCCTGCCATGGCACTGTTGCGGCTCCTTAAAATTTCTTGGCAAGTTGACAAGAGTACTCTTCTTATGATCTTCTGTCATGGGATATTTTTGAAGATGACATTAGACGAGTAACTCTTAAAACAGTAATCTGTCACCATTCCATTACACAAGCTGACCATTTTGCACAGCACTTTAACACCCACACACAATGCAAGATATGGTGTGTTTGACTAAAGTTTGGATCGATGTAGAAATTTTGAAGGAACTACCCTAACAACTGGGAAATCCTTTTCAGGAACTTGAAGAACGGACCAAAACCCAGAGTTCGGCAAATCACGTTCATAGTTGCTTGTTAAAGCGTTTCCTCTAGAGCCAAATATATTAGCCCATGTGAAACACTTAACAATTCAAAGATTGAAGGTGTACCTAGATGAAAGACACCATTCGGAACACCAACTGCTTCCACTATTTCCTGATCTGCATTTGTTTGAATGGATTAGATGTTTGGATATGGGGTGGTAGTAGCCTAGCGACTGTGGTAGGGTAGCGGTTAAGGTACTGGACTATGAACCAGAAGGTCCAGGGTTGCCTATGCCAAGCTACCACTGTTGGGTCCCACAATTGCTTGGATTGTAAGACTGTATCAATTGTAAGTCGCTCTGGATAAGGGCGTCTGCTAAATGCTGTAAATGTCAATGTCAAATGATATTGTGTTAGGGGATTAACACACTTTGCTATTGTGGGAATTTATATAGTGGGACATTGCTTAGCGGGGTTTGACTGTACTCAAACTAAAAAGTAGTTCTTGCCATCTCAAGGCTAAGCAGCTTCTCCACACTTAGTCAGACTACTGAGAAATTAGATTACTAACCCATGGAAAGGGTTCTCTTTAACAGATTCCTGAAGTGAATCACATTATTGGAAAAATCTTATTTCACAGTTATCTGATTACTCTGTGAAAATGCTCTCTGTGACATTTCAGCTGCTATGAGAGCCATGTCATCATTTGATTCTATCACAATTTTTTGTCTAGAGCTTATCCTAAGCTAAACATAAAACTGTTTAAAAAAACAGTTGTAATTTTCTTCTATTTAAGGTGTTTACTTAATGTACATAAAATGTACATAAAAAGAATGATGTCTAAAATTCATGTCCTGCTGAAATGGGCATGCCCTCAAAATAACTGCTTTGATTTTCATAAAAGAACCTTTTAGTGGAAGGCTTATTTTGAATACTTTGTTGACTTATCACAGTTTACATTCTGTCTTATGAGATACCGTGACCTAATGTTGTGTAAATTGTCTCTTTTCATATGTTTTATTTTCACCATCTGTGTCTATTCTGTACTCTCAGTAATGAAGCAGATGATGTGTGGGAGGAAGTAAGTGTGTATGAAAAGAATAAACATTTGGTTACGTATCCATGTTGATACTTGAGGCATCTACTATCAATAAAATATATTAATATTGAGCTGCTCTGGTGGTGCGGTGTTAAAAACCAGTTACTGGAAATGGAACCCCTTGGGTCCGGGGTTTGAATCCCATGTGAGGCTTACAATGTCGACTGGTGCATGTACAGAACCCTGTGCTGGACTGGAAAACTCTGTCTGTGCCCAGTGAATAACAGGTTAGGCTTCCTGCTCCTCATCCAGAATCCTGACCAGGAAAAGAGTGGTGAAACAGAATGCTTGGCTTTTGTTATTAATAGTGTGAAACTCAGATGGTCTTAGGTTTTATGTTATAATGTCATGATACATGGTTATTGATCTTTGCATGTATTAAATTTTGTTTTGTACGTTTTTTTGACACGCAATTGATACCTTGTTGACACTATTTTTTACCGTTAGCAAGTATGGCAGGTCAAGTTCACATTAATAACATGTCATTTCCTCCTACCTAAGACACAGAAATAGGATATTATATTTAATTTTAAATGTATATTACACAGCTTTTTTAGGTTGCTTATGAATCATTTGGCTTTCCATAGGGTGGGAGGAGTGTGGTTTGTGGTGAGCAGATTTGTCTGGAATTGTTGTGTCAGGAGAGGGGCCTCACAGAAGATGGATTTGCCTTTTATCCTCACTCTGCTGGGGCGACTAAAAGCTCTGGAAATCCCACAGGCGTGTTTCTTTAAATGCACTCAGTCCTAATGCTGATGATTTTTCAGTCCATGTTTTAAATCACTTATGCTGTTTTGTACACATTTGTTAGGGGTATAAAAGTACACTTTTTCAGATTCAGTATGATTTTACCTTTAAAGCATTTAGCATTTAGCAGACTAAAGCAAGAGCGACTAACAGTTGAGCTGAGCAGTTGATGGTGAAGGGATTTGCTCATGGGCCCAGTAGTGGCACTTTGGCAGGGACCGGATGTGAAGGTACAAACTTCTGAATTGTAGTACAAAGCCAATCCTGATTTTCCATTTTTAGGTTATACATTGGGTGGCATGTTGGCACATTGGTTAGGGCTGTTACCTCACAGCTTCAGAGATCCCTGGTTTGATTCACATCTTGGACTCCACCTGTGTGGAGTTAGCATTTACATTTAGTCATTTCAAAGACATCATTGTCCAGGGTGACTTACATATTATAGAGTCTTACAAGCTACAGTTTAAGCAGTTTTGGCTTAAGGGACTGACAGTGGGAGTTTGGCAGTGTTGGGATTTTTATCCTTCACCACCACAATCCAGCTTCCATGTTCTTCCTGTGTTTGTGGGTGATGGTTTCCTCCACAATGCTACAATATCTAATAAATAAGACATGCCTCCTAATTAGCCACTGAATAAAATGAAAGTTTAGGTTACTCACAGACTGTGTGAACTGGAGGGTGTAGATAGAGGTAAGAAGCCATTCAGAACTGTATCTATATCCAATATGTTATGCTGATAGACCCTTACTCGGTGCAGAATTTGACTTCTTAGATTACGTTTTCCATCATTCAGATGGCAAGTTTAAATATACAATACATTGTAGCAGCAGTTTCAAAAAATGTGTATTAACATTGTTCGTATTGATTCTGTAGAGGTTTGTCAATGTAATCATGAGTAATGGCAGGAAAAAGCACAGTTTTTAATAATTACTGCAGTTACTACAACATATGTTCTCAGAGGCAACCAAGGAGAGTACTGAAGCTATCCTGTTTAATGTTACTTTTTAAATATTTTCTTTCATATTTTCTGTAGGCTATTCCACATTAACAAAGCAGCCAGTTGATGTTGTGTCATGTCTCTTGATTTCACAGCCAACGATTTTTCCATATGAAGAGTTTGATGTTGTGGCTGACATCAAGGCTATTCGCAAAGCCTGCAAAGGATTAGGTAGGCTATTTGTTTACTACAACCTTTATTTTATTGTGTAGCCTAAAACTACTGTGTGTTTTTGTTATTCTCTGAACAATTATATTTGTAAGTGTTCATAGTTGCAGTGCTACATAGGAAAACCACAAATAGCAATATGTAAAGACATTTTAGTTATTCATATAAACATCTAAAACACCAAGACACTTCTTAAATACAGAATCGTCAGCCAGAATTATTTATCTGGAGTTCATCTATCTCCTTATATGTTAAGGACTATTGTGTACATTTTTTATACCTGATCCTACTAGTACCTGACTAAGCGAATGTGCTTATGACGGAAGTAGCCTATCCAAAATATGATGGTCGCCTATTTGTGCCTCCATAATTGGGAATGCAAAGTAACAAGAGTGAAAGAGATGCAGTCATTTACTGGTTGGAATGCTGCAAATATGCAGTTGATTGGATCTTAAGCATTCTGGCTAGAACATTTAACAGATAATGGTTTAGAGAACTTTGTACAGCACCTTAGGAGTGACTTTGTTTCATCAGATTGTATTTTGCACTTCTTTTCTCTTTCCTTCAGGCACTGATGAGAAAGCCATCATCGAAATCCTGGCTAATCGCTCAGCAGCTCAGAGGCAGGAGATAAAGCAGGCATATTTTGAAAAGTATGATGATGTAAGTATTACTAGAAGAATTTCCACACTTTACTGATGATTATTAACAAGGACGGACATGTATGTTTTATCACTGTTATTTAATATGCTGCTGGGCAGCTGGAGGGGCCACTGATTAGTGCGGTCGCCTCACAGCTCCATTGATCCAAGGCTTTTTTGTTTTTTTTCAAAGTCAAAGTGAACTTTATTGTCATTCAGACTATACAGCAGGGAGTGCACATCTGAATGAAATTGCGTGATTTGAAGACTGTATCGCTTCTTACAAGTTTGTCTGGATAAAGTCGTCTGCTAAATGCTGTGAAATATTGGTGTTGTTACACTGCATGGACTATGCTGAATTTAATTGGAATAAAAAATAAAAGCATGGAATCCAAATAGCATGAGGGTAGAAAGAAGTGCAGGAGTTAAATGACAACACTGGTGTGCAGGAGCTGGTGGAGGTGTTGAAGAGTGAGCTGTCAGGAAGCTTTGAGAACGCCATCCTTGCCATGTTGGATCCGCCACACGTCTTTGCTGTGAAGGAGCTACGTAAAGCCATGAAAGGAGCAGGAACCGATGAGGACGTCCTGGTGGAGATCCTTTGTACTGCCTCCAACGCTGTATGTTCTGTATAATTGAACTACATATTAGTATTATTGTAAAACATTAATATTATAAATACCTCAGATTACAATACATTATTGCATCGCTTTTTATGTTAAAGCGATGCAAACATGTGATGTCCCACAGTACACTATCATATTGCTTTGGTTTTAAATTAAAATAGACAGTAAGGTTTATATTTCTCATTCTTACAGGAAATTGCTGTGTACAAAGAAACCTACTTCCATGGTAAGGATGATATGACATGCACTTAATATAACATATTTTACATAGACTCATTTGCAGTAATGCTGATTGTATTTGGAATAAAACAGCCATATGTTCAGTAATGATTTAGGCTGTACTGTAGCACGGGATCAGCTGTTACAGCTGTTCAGTCCGGAAATGTAGTCTTCTGTGTAAGTCAAAACATCGAACTACAGAAAACATAACAGGAGGAAACAGGATAAAATTTTATCTAAATGTCCATATGAGCACTGAACACAGTCTTTGTCTGCACAGATATATTCATTAGCATGTGAAAAGCAAAACGTTGGTACAACTTAATGCGAAGGTAAATATGTACAAATGCTTGCATGCCTCTTGTGTGCTGAAGAGTTGTGCTGTATTGGATTTCTGTTTGCACTGAAACAGGTTTGAGTTGATATGTCACCATAAGGAAATTGCCATGAAAATGGTCACCAGAAAATGGTCTTCTTCGCCTATTTTATATACCTTTTATAATATTAAAATGAATATTACAATAAAAATTAAATATATTCTATTATTCTTTTTTAAAACCAGTTTTAAAGCCCTTGTTCGTTATAGTGATGTCAAGTGTTACAGTTCGTCTAGCGGACCGTATAAATGGGAGGTTATATGACCCAAGCGCAGGACAAAAAAACATATATATGTATATAGTTGTGCAAGGTGTGCGGTAGTATGTGCATTAGTGCAAAGCACATGCACGCAAAAGGTGAATAAATTCTGCCATGTCTGAGGGGCTAGCAGCAGGGAGCGAACCCTGATCGCTTGAGTCAGAATCAGTGACTTTACCACTATGCCACGTGGCCATTGGGGGTAGGAGCAAACTCAAACAACAAAGCAAAGCAAAGCACAAACGTG
The DNA here is from genome assembly GCA_025084515.1 of Ancistrus triradiatus. Taxonomy (NCBI): domain Eukaryota; kingdom Metazoa; phylum Chordata; class Actinopteri; order Siluriformes; family Loricariidae; genus Ancistrus; species Ancistrus triradiatus. The sequence continues at coordinate 257,075 of JAJAGP010000672.1, read as the reverse complement.
GTGATGAGGGAAAAGAAAATAAGAAATGACATGCCACGATGGCATGTAATGCAGAGGGGAAACAAAAAGCCACTAACAATGCTGATGAGCGCTGTGGTTAGCGTGAAGAGACAATGAAAGTGACTCGCCCAGAGGAGTCAATTATGGGGTCAGGGTCGACTCAGGAACCGAGCGGCAAGTCAAGGCCTGGGATGCACAGCATCTCAGTATCACAGTAGCTCAAGGAAGCCCAAAGAACAAACGTACTGCAAAATGCTGCACCAACAATGCTGCGAACATGAAATCAAAACAAGATCCCAGTCACTAGAAACAGCTCGTAGGTGTTACGGTTCGCCATAATAAAAAGCAAGCAAAGACTGAAAAGAAACCACCTTATATAGAGAGAGGGACAGGTGCAATGAATTTTTGTCTGTTTGGGAGCACACCAGCTGAGCGCTGGCAGCGTGTGCGCACTGGGGCCGCCATCTCAGTCTCATCGCATTTACCGTGCCAGTGCTGCCACCTGGTGTCAGACCGTGAAGATGCGTGGCTCCTAATATAAAGTCAAACTTTACCACATGCTGGGAATAGGTTCATCTCACTCATAGTTGATAGTATCATTATATCATATGATTAAATTTAATCTGTGTCATATCGCTATGTAGCTGTATCTGTGTGAACACTGAGCACAACAGTTTAACGTAGGAAGTGTGGAATATATAAAGTATTCCAGTTATCCTTATTACTAGTAAAATAAAATATATGAAAATAAAAAAAATGGTAGTATCAGGACCACGGTAGATCCAAAGCCTCCCAGGAAAGGCATAACCTATTAATCCATTGTGTGTTGCTGCATAAACAGAAGCTTATAAAATGTAATTATGGTGTTTCAGCTCAAATTATCACAGTCATGTTACTATGTAATAATGATGACAGACCTAAGCATTTCATACTGTAACTCCTGTTCTGTGTAGTGCATGAGAGAGATCTGGAGTCGGATGTTGCTGGCGATACCAGTGGTGATGTTAGGAGGCTGCTAACACTGCTTCTCGAGGTACACATGCCTCCTGATTCTGATTCTCAAAATCTGGGGTTTACAATAGGAGTTCTTTTCTCTAGCGTGAAGTCAAGCTCTGTGTGCCTGTTGTTTTCCTTCCTGAACCTCCTCCCTTTCCCTCTAGACTCTCATATCTGTTTACAGTCTGCCTTAACTAACACACATAAAACTGGGCTCTGTTTCACTTTCCTGTTAGCAAATGCCTGTGACAGTTCACTTTAGTGCAGCATACAAAAGGGTGGAGAGGTCACACACCGTTATATACTTATTTTTAAAGATATATTCATTAGATATTCATTATACAGCAGAGCTATACTAGTCTAGGGTTAAGGATCTTGCCCCAACAAAGGCTCTTTGGTGATTTCTTTATTTGAACTCTCAACCCTTACAGTCAAGTGACTTTTACCTTAGTTTGAATATGTGACGTTTACAACAGATCAGGAAAAGTCTAGGCATGGCATACCTCATAAATGTACTATAAAATATTAAAATGTGGAACAAACCTATAACTGGTAGTAAACTAGTAATTTGTAGCTTGACCAATGACAGCACATTAGAGTCACTCAAAGGTCATGTTGCTAGGTGATAGTAGTAGCACAACAAACACAAAATGTTTAGTATATTCAACCCAGCATTTTCATTTTGTCTATGCAGCTGTGGTAAATATACATTCCATAAACACTCTTGCCACGACTAAATTAGTATGTGCATGTCTGCCAATGTAATCTGCTACCTCTAATTTTTTCACACTGAATTTTCAAAGCTTGTTTATGGGACCTGTTTAGATCACACTGAAAGAAAGAAAAGAAAGACAGAAAGAAAGACAGAAAGAAAGACAGAAAGAAAGAAGGTAACAATGTTATAGAGAGCTCTGAAAGCCTCTTATGAAGTGGAAACCCAGGACAATCAGGACAGAAACCAGTGAAACACAAATAAAAACTTACATTGAAAGAGGTGGGAAGTGAACTGACTGGCGTAGCGTTAGAGCACTTCTTCATAGTGCTTAATCCCTGTTTGTATCTTGAGTTTCTGCCTTGCCAGGGGCATCCAAGACTCAGGGTTCCTTAGGTATGGGACCTGGGTCTGTGGTGTGCAGCAGAATTCCCATCTGTGACAGCATAGACCAGTGTGTGCCATTCTACTGTTCTAACAGTTCTGTGTCAGTTACAGTTCTTTTGGAGTATGTACATTTTACTAGTGCAGTTTTTACTCTAGGGTAATAGAGATGAGAGCTATGAAGTGGACGAGGCCCTTGCTGAACAAGATGCTGTTGCACTCTTTGAGGTGAGACATGTTTTATGTGCAGATGAGAAAAACAAGAACTGCTTGGTTAATTTACTTTTAGTTGAGCTTTATATTGCTTTAAACTTATGCAGTATTTTGAGAAATACTTTATTAGTCCTGTAGGCATTTTAGTATAGAAAACAGACCTATTCATTGTTATCAGATCATAGAGAATGAATTTTGTCTTGGTTCTGTGTGATTCTTGTCAGATGTACTGTCTTGTCAGATGTATTGTGCTTGTTTATTTTTTGTATTTTTAGGAGGAATGACATTTGTTTGTGGGTTATGGGGTTGGAGAAGTGTTTGTGTACTCTTGGTTTAATGTAAAATGAATTACTATAATTATCTCTCCTAGGCTGGAGAAGGCCGCTTCGGCACAGATGAGTCAACTTTCAGCTACATCCTGGCCACCAGGAACTATCTGCAGCTCCAAGTTACATTCAAAGCCTATGAAGCAGTGAGCATGAACTTTCATTTTGTAGAGGAGTAGTAATAGTAAACACTTTTGCTGATGTCTGTGAGAGCTTGTCAGACATATTGTGTTTCATTCTATTAGATTTCTGGAACGGAGATTTTGGATGCCATTGAGGATGAAACAGCAGGAACACTGAAGAAGTGTTTCGTTGCACTGGGTTAGTATTACTTGCTCTGTGTGAGTAAATTACACTTATTGACAAAAAATAAAGCAATAAAAAGGCTCTCAGAGGCTACTTTTGGGTAGTGTACCTCTTGGTGAGAGATCGTTGACTTTTAGACATGCCTCTGTGACACGTTTGCTCACAGCTGGGCCTGTAGATCCTCCACACTCATACTTTGCCAAAGCTGGTGTCCCATAAATGCTCCATTGGACTTAAATCTGGCGACCGGCAAGGCCAAGGAAGTGTTGCAATCAGGTGGTGACATTCCTTGGAAACCAGGTCGCCATACTCAAACCTGACCATCGTCAGATCCCAAACAGAACCTGGATTCATCGCTAAAGACCATATGCTCCCAGTCCATTGCGGTCCAGGTTTCTCATTCATGAAATCACTGCAAATTAAGGTGATGGTGGCTGGCTGTCAATGGCAGGACATGCAGTGGGCACTGTGACAACAAATTTCCTTTTGCTATGCACCTGGAAATGGTCCGGGCAGAGACAGGGGTGTGTAGTGAAGGTGCCATCTGCATCTTGATGGTTGACAATGAAACTGTGGGAGCTGTTCATGTCTGTCGGGAGGATCAGCCAGCCAGTACTGGTGATCTGCCTGGGCCATCCAGAGGCTGTTCGTCGTGTGTGCGTGTCCTCAAGGAACCACTGCTCCCAACACCTCCTAACAGCTAGGTCGGAACGGCCTAGATGATGGGCAGTTCATCGAAATGACCATCCTGCTTCTCTCAGTCCAATGATGCTCCCCCTCTCAAAGTCTGTCAGCTGGGAAAACTTATTTGAGTACATTGTAGAGGCATATCTTGCAGTCAGCTTTTGCAGACTTGCAGATTTTACGCCCTCTTGTGGCAAGACATGGTGTCTGAGCAGACCACACCTGTAGTCATTTACAAATCTGCCTGCAGCATAACTGCATGCCGAGTTCTGCAGCAATCCGACATTTGTCTTAATAGGAACTTGAAGCATTGCATACTGTAGGAATATGGAAGTGAAAATCACTAAGCAACAATGACACTTTTTTAGTGAATAGCATAAATGTAACTTTAATAATTACAAGCTTAAAACAGAATCAGGTCAAGAAGGTCAAGAAGTTGCCAGTGCCTAACTGTTACACTTACACAACCAATGTTAGACTTACACCATCTCTCCTTACACTTACACAATCTTCCTTTACACTTACACAACCTAATGGACATACAGTGGAGCATATTCTGTCAGAGGCTGCTTCAACTTTGTTGCGATAAGGACTGTTACAGAAAGTCATTCCTGCCCACTGTTATAGCAATATACAGCAGTACAAGTATATTTTTTGCATTCCCTTTGAGTGTACAGTGGGGCAAAAAAGTATTTAGTCAACCACTGATTGTTCAAGTTTTCCTACTTAAAAAGATGAGAGAGGTCTGTAATTTTCATCATAGGTACACTTCAACAAATCACACTGTAGGAATTTTAAAGAATTTAATTGTAAATTATGGTGGAAAATAAGTATTTGGCCAATATCAAAAGTTCAGCATTATTGACTATGACAGGGGTCAAACGTTTCCTGTAAGCCTTCACCAGGTTTGCACACACTGTAGCTGGTATTTTGGCCCATGCAGATCTCCTCTAGAGCAGTGATGTTTTGGTGCTGTCGCTGGGCAACACGGACTTTCAACTCACTACACAAATATTCAATGGGGTTTAAGTCTGTAGACTGGCTAGGCCACTCCAGGAGCTTGAAATGCTTTGTACGGAGGAACTCCTTCGTTGCCCGAGCGGTGTGTTTGGGATCATTGTCGTGCTGGAAGACCCATCCACGTTCTATCTTCAATGCTCTCACTGATGGAAGGAGGTTTTGGCTCAAAATCTCACGATACATGGCCCCGTTCATTCTTCCCTTAACACGGATCAGTGGTCCTGTCCCCTTTGCAGAAAAACAGCCCCAAAGCATGATGTTTCCACCCCCATGCTTCACAGTAGGTATGGTGTTCTTGGGATGCAAGTTCTTGGGATGCTTCTTCCTCCAAACATGACGAGCTGAGATTTTACCAAAAAGTTCTATTTTGGTTTCATCTGACCACATGATATTCTCCCAATCATCTTCTGGATCATCCATATGCTCTCTGGCAAACTTCAGACGGGCCTGGACATGTACTGGCTTAAGCAGGGGGACACGCCTGGCACTGCAGGATCTGAGTCCCTCTCGGCGTAGTGTGTTTACTGATGGTAGCCTTTGTTACTTTGGTCCCAGCTCTCTGCAGGTCATTCATCAGGTCCCTCTGTGTAGTTCTGGGATTTTTGCTCACCGTTCTCATGATCATTTTGACCGCACTGGATGACATCTTGCATGGGGGCTCCAGATCGAGGGAGATTATCAATGGTCTTGTATGTCTTCCATTTTCTTACAATTGCTTCCACAGTTTGATTTATTCACACCAACCTGCTTGCCTATTGTAGATTCATTCTTCCCAGCCTGGTGCAGGTCTACAATTTTCTTCCTGGTGTCCTGCGACAGCTCTTTGGTCTTGTCCCATGGCTGAGTTTGGAGTCTGACTGTTTGAGGCTGTGGACAGGTGTCTTTTATACAGATAACAAGGTCAAACAGGTGCCATTAATACAGGTAATGAGTGGAGGACAGAAGAGCTTCTTGAAGGAGAAGTTACACGTCTGTGAGAGCCAGAAATCTTGCTTTTTTGTGGGTGTCCAAATTCTTATTTTCCACCATGATTTACAATTAAATTCTTTTAAAATCCTACAATGTGATTTCCTGGATTTTATTTCTCATTTTGTCTCTCATAGTTGAAGTGTACCTATGATGAAAATTACAGACCTCTCTCATCTTTCTGAGTAGGAGAACTTACACAATCAGTAGCTGACTAAATACGTTTTTGCTCCACTGTTCCTCATTATATTCTCATACACCATTTGAGTCTTCCTCATCGTATGTTATAAGTATGTGAGTCTTTGACACTTACGTTCATTGCTGTTGCAACACAAAAAGTTTCCTTGGGGATAAAGTACTCCATCCATCCATCCATCCATCCAATACTGTATCACCCATGTCAGTTTGGTCATTTTGGGGCAAAGACACAGGAAGCAGCAAGTCAAATATATGCATGTGCCAAATAGAAGTTATTTTTTATTTTTGTTTATTTTTATTTATTTATTATTTTGGAGATGTCATGTTTTACTCTCTAATATATGCAATCTGGCTGCACCAGTTCAGAAGTATGTATGTACTGTATTCATGAAGCATCTCAGAATTACTCCTAAACGTGTTAAAAGTGACCTCTTGACTAAAAATCAAATCTTTAACAGTCTGTCAAGGAGGACTAGTTTTGATGCTCTGAAGAAGTGTTTAAAAAAAAAAAAAATTTTTTTTAAGTAAAACATGTTGAGAGTGTATTTTCATTTTTTATTGTGATGAAAGAATCATGGTTACAAATGATTCCTTAGATGGCAGACAGGTATTTCAGCCTCTTTCACTTTACCCTGCATTAACAATATATTGTTAACCCTGCATAAAACACAGTGAAAAATAATGAAAAATCTTGTGTTATAAATTAATTTATACTTTTGCCAACAGTGAGGTGTGCTAAGAACCCACAGCTGTACTTTGCTCGCCGACTGAATGCAGCTATGAAGGGGGCAGGAACTGATGAGGGCACCCTCATTCGGATCATTGTTGGTCACTCCGAGGTAGGACTTTATGCTTTGTTCTGGGCCTTGTCTCAAATTAGTTATCTGCTTACTTCCCACTTTTAGATCCTTTATTATGATTGTTTTTGCATTGGATAGGATACTATTCCCGTTCATACTTTTGACTAACTTAGGTACTTTGTTATTCAGGCAAATCTACAGGCCAAATTGTAAACATTTTATGTTGTACAGGGTCAATATCCACGTTACACAATTCTGTCATGTTTTTACTACACATTTTATGCAGAATCCCAGAAATGTCATGATGTCTGTATGTGTTTGAACAGATTGATTTGGAGACCATTAAGGACATGTACCTGGAGAAATATGACGTGCCTCTGAAGGAAGCCATCAATTCGGAGTGCAGTGGAGATTTCAAGCGCCTTCTAGTGGCTATCTGTCATTAATGCAGTCAAACAAAGCCAGTACAGTAGTGCTAAACAACTAACACAAATTATAGACCCTACAGAACACAAGTACAAGTTGGACAGTCCAGGTTGCACTGTAACACTATCCAGCAAATATATCTGTGGACCTAATAAATATCACATAATGTGTTTTATAAATAGTGGCTACATTGTTACAGCCCAATGATAAAGTAAAATCTTGTGATGTATTTAACCAGGCCTTAAACTCAACTGTTGTATTGATGCAAATAGGTCAATATGGTCTCTATACAGCAGTTGGGCATGGAGGAAAATAGATTATTTGAAAGAAAATTAGAAACAGTGCATGGTTAAACATTAATCAGGATAATGTGAAAATGCTAAATGTAACTGTGGATTTAATATTTAACCAAAGCAATGTTCACATATATTACAAAATGCTAACATATTTCAATGCCAGTATTTTTTATTTAAATATATCATATGTTCTGTGTTTTGGCAAAGATTGCAATACTCCTCTCTGTGAAGCTTGAAAATTTGTGCTGACTGTTACAAAATTTGCTATGCAATTTTACTTTGCATGACAGTTGTGCTGAATGAAAAATCATGAAGGACGTAACACACATTAAATAAGAGCCTTTCCTTATTTTATAATCAATTTACAACATAGTTCATGAAAAAGTTATGTCATGTCACAGCTTCAGCTTTTCGCAAATATTTTGTTCAGTTCTGTTCGAAATACTAACACATATAGTATATTTTGAATGTATAGTGATTATATTTTACATCAATTATTATATTTAACACATAGATTATGTTGTCACCTATAGCTTCAAGGGCATATTAGCATTAGGAAGGAATACTAGAGCAGCACTATCGGCTGTTGTCTTTTAAAACACTTCCCATTGTGTGTAACCATGGCAGCTGGGTTTTACAATGAAATTTTAACCAATTCAACTGAATACCACTGTTTCTTGTGTCAGAAAGTTTGTTAACTATTTCACACAAGAATGACCTCACTTCATAGGACCAGGTGCCATTTGTTGGGAATGAGTGATTTTAAGACCAAAACTGCCTGTTAAATACATTGTTGAGATATCAGAATAAAATATGAATTAAAAGAATAACAACTGTGCGTGTGCTATAAAATTACAGCAATTATATTAGATAGGAATGTGAAGATCCGCCACTGGACATACCCACAGTTGGGCTCTTGGTACAGCCTCTTAACTCTTAACTATCTGGCTCAATTGTAAGGCACTTTGGATAAAAGCATCTACCAAAGCATGAATGTAAAATTGTTCCTCCTATGTTATTGCTCTAACAGCCTTTATTGTTCTGGGAAAATGTTCCACTAGATTTGAAATGTGTCTTTGGAGATTTGCTTCCATTCAGCCACAACAGTATTCGTAAGCTCAGGCCCTGATGTTACATGATAAAGCCTTTCTGTCGCCATTTCAGCCAGTGTAAAGTGCTTGATGGAGCAATCTGTGTAGACCAGCAGAGGTGGGTAGTACAGTGGCGCTTGAAAGTTTGCGAACCCTTTAGAATTTTCTACATTTCTGCATAAATATGACCTAAAACGGCATCAGATTTTCACACAAGTCCTAAAGCAGATAAATAGAACCCAGTTAAACAAATGAGACAAAAATATTATACTTGGTCATTTGTTTACTGAGGAAAATGATCCAATATTACATATTAGTGAGTGGTAAAAGTATGTGAACCTTTGCATTCAGTATTTGGTGTGACAACCCTGTGCAGCAATACCTGTAACTAAACGTTTCCTGTAACTGTTGATCAGTCCTGCACACCGGCTTGGAGGAATTTTAGCCCATTCCTCCATACAGAACAGCTTCAACTCTGGGATGTTGGTGGATTTCCTCACATTAACTGCTCACTTCAGGTCCTTCCACAACATTTCGATTGGATTAAAGTCAGGACATTGACTTGGCCATTCCAAAACTAGAAAACCTTGTGTGCTTAGGGTCGTTGTCTTGCTGCATGACCCACCTTCTCTTGAGATTCAGTTCATGGACAGATGTCCTGACATTTTCCTTTCGAATTCTCTGTTATAATTCAGAAGTCATTGTTCCATCAATGATGGCAAGCCGTCCTGGCCAAGATGCAGCAAAACAGGCCCAAACTGTGATACTACCACCACCATGTTTCACAGATGGGATAAGGGTCTTATGCTGGAATGCAGTGTTTTCTTTCCTCCGAACATAACGCTTTTCTTTTAAACCAAAAAGTTTTATTTTAGTCTCATCTGTCCACAAAACATCCTTCCAATAGCCTTCTGACTTGTCCACGTGATCTTTAGCAAACTGCTAACTGCAAACTGCTAAAGCATCCCACTTCTCGCAAGCTGCTACTGTTGGATCCTTGAGCAAGGCCCTTAACCCACAACTGCTTGGATTGTAAGATTTTATCAATTGTAAGTCGCTCTGGATAAGGGCGTCTGCTAAATTCTGTAAATGTAAATGTAAATGTTGCAGACAAGCAGCAATGTTCTTTTGGATAGCAGTGGCTTTCTTCTTGCAACCCTGCCATGCACACCATTGTTGTTCAGTGATGGTGGATTCATGAACATTAACATTAGCCAATGTGACAGAGACCTTTAGTTGCTTAGAAGTTACCCTGAGGTCAGTGAGCATGAACATGAGTAGTAATAGTAAACACTTTTGCTGATGTCTGTGAGAGCTTGTCAGACATATTGTGTTTCATTGTATTAAATTTCTGAAACGGAGATTTTGCCATTGAGGATGAAACAGCAGGAACACTGAAGAAGTGTTTCATTGCTCTGGGTTAGTATTACTTGCTCTGTGTGAGTAAATTACACTTTTTGACAAAAAAATAAAGCAATTAAAAGGCTCTCAGAGGCTTTTGGGTAGTGTACCTCTTGTTGAGAGATCATTGACTGTTGGACATGTCTTTTTGACACGTTTGCCCATAGCTGGTCCTGTAGATCCTCCACACTCATACTTTGCCAAAGCTGGTGTCCTAGCTGGTCCCATAAAATTTTGATTGGTGATAAATCTCGCAACCAGCAGGGCCAAGGAATTGTTGCAATCAGGCAGTGACATTTCTGGGAAGCCCTTGCTGTGTGTGGGCGAGTATTATCTTGCTGTAAAATGCCAGTTGGAAACCTTGCCATAACAGGCAACACAAGATTGCTGATCTCTTACTGTCCCTCATATCACTACTAGGGGTGACCAGCTCTCATATGTGATGGCTCCCCAGTCCATTACATCAGCAGCTAGGCCACACAGAGCTCCACAACAAAGGAAGGATTGTAGGGCTCATCACGAAGCCACCATACTCAAACCTGACCATCATCAGATCCCAAACAGAACCTTGATTTGCCACTAAAGACCATATGCTCCCAGTCCATTGCGGTACAGGTTTCTCATTCATGAAACCACTGCAAACTAAGGTGATGGTGGCTGGCTGTCAATGGCAGGACACGCAGTGGGCACTGTGAGAACAAATTTCCTTTTGCTATGCACCTGGAAATGGTCCGGGCAGAGACAGGGGTGTGCAGTGAAGGTGCCATCTGCATCTTGATGGTTGACAACGAAACTGTGGGAGCTGTTCATGCCTGTCGAAGGATCAGCCAGTCCACTCTACTGGTGATCTGCCTGGGCCATCCAGAGGCTGTTCGTCATGTGTGCGTGTCCTCAAGGAACCACTGCTCCCAACACCTCCTAACAGCTAGGTCGAAACGGCCTAGATGACGGGCAGTTCATCGAAATGACCATCCTGCTTCTCTCAGTCCAATGATGCTCCCCCCAGTCTGTCAGCTGGGAAAACTTATTTGAGTGCATTGTAGAGGCATATCTTGCAGTCAGCTTTTGCAGACTTGCAGACTTTTATTATCTCTTGTGGCAAGACATGGTGTCTGAGCAGACCACACCTGTAATCATTTACAAATCTGCCTTCAACATAACTGCATGCTGAGTTCTGCAGCAATCCGACATTTTTTTCTGCGTGTTTTTTGTCAATGTGTATGTGCAAGAAATTATGGTACCTCTACTGATTCAAAATAGAATTTGTCTTAATAGGAACTTGAAGCATTGCACACTGTAGGAATATGGAAGTGAACATCACTATGCAAGAATGACATTTTTTAGTGAATAGCATAAATGTAAATTCAATAAAAAGCTTGAAACAGAATAAGGGTCAAGAGGTTGCGAGCACCTAACTGTTACACTTACACAACCAATGTTAGATTTACACAATCTCTCCTTACACTTACACAATCTCCCTTTACACTTACACAACCTAATGGACATACAGTGGAGCATATTCTTTCAGAGGCTGCTTCAAGCAATATATAATGACTCACCACTGTGCCAGGAAAAGAGACCCCTCCTCTGAGTTATATACACTTTTGCACATTAATTTCAAACACACACTTGCACATTCATTTTACATATTGCACATTGTTTAAATTTATTTGCACAATATCTGTGGTTCTTAATTGTATTTTTCTTTCCATTTATTTTTTATTTTATTTATTTATTGTATTTTTGTACAAGTATTTTGCATTCCATTTGAGTCTACATTATCGTACTTTCTAAGTATGTGACACTTATGTGCTTATGACACATTGCATCCCCATTTCCATCCATCCATCCATCCATCCATCACTGTATCTGCCATGTCAGTTTGGTCATTTTGGGGAAAAGACGCAATAAGCAGCAAGCTGAATCTATGCATCTGTGCATGTGCCAAATAGCAGGGTTTTTTTTTTTTTTTTTTTTGGTAGAGCTGTCATGTTTTACTCTCTAATATTTACAATATGGCTGGACCAGTTCAGAAGAATGTAATGTGAAAATAATTTAGGAAACTGACACTGAGGACCAGTACACATATATAATTATTGTTTTTGTTTTCTGCACTTTGGCCAGTGTTTTGGTTCATTGAAAGCTACACATTTTGAAAATGTCCCTCAAAAGGAGGACTAGGTTTGATGTTCTGAAGAAGTGTATTTTTTAAGTAAAACATGTTGAGAGTGTGTTTTTATTTTTATTGTGATGAAAGAATTCTGTTTAAAAATGATTCCTTAGATGACAGACAGGTATTTCAGCCTCTTTCACTTTACCCTGCATTAAGTCAAGTCAAGTCAGATTTATTTATATAGCGCTTTTTACAATGGAGGATTGTGTCAAAGCAACTTTATAATTTTAGATTATCTCCTAATATCTATGGCTAATCCTAGATTGGCAAGCCTAGGGTGACAGGGGCAAGGAAAAATTCCCTAAGCATTATGAGGAAGAAACCTTGGGAGGACCAAGACTTAAATATCTTCCTTGGGTGGCATAGATGATGAATGTAAAAATGAAACAAATTTATCCAAACAAATAATTGTACACAGTCACTCTAGGTCAGCGGTGGGCAAACTTTTTGACTCGGGGGCCACAATGGGTTCTAAAATTTAACAGAGGGCCGGGCCAGGAGCAAAAGAATACAGTGTTTGCGTGAAGTAATATAAATGACATGTAAAAGCCATTGCATAAAAATATTTTGGCCTTTAATAGGTAGTATAAAGTAACAATCATGAATTTGCAAGGCTTTTTGCACAAATTATTTTCAAAATGCATTTTTTCACAACACAGTAGAGAAACTTACATCAATTTTCAGTGGGAAACAGTGTTGTTGGTCTCCCTTTTTTGCCAGTGCAGGGCATCGAAGTCTGTAGTAAGTTTTGTTTGTTGTGGCAATTCTCAGTATAGATCTGAGGTGTTGGTCCGTTAACTTGGATCTGTGGCGGGATTTGTTGACGTTCATGACGCTGAACGGTCTGCTCACACACGTAGGTGGAGCCAAACAACGCCCCAGTATCACACCCTTCCATAAAAATGTCTTAACTCAGTAGATACCAGTAGATACACCCAACAAAGACAATGTATATGAGTAATGCCCATGCCATCTATCGAGGAAACGCAGGAATTGCAGGGAAAATACTAAATTAATGAGGTTTATAATATTACACTCACTCATTTAATATAAACGATAGAATTTAGACAAGTTTGGCGGGCCGGTTTCAAAAGCCCAACGGGCCGTATATGACCCGCGGGCCGTAGTTTGCCCATTCCTGCTCTAGGTTCTTGAGTCTAAGAAGGAAAGTCCTTGGCTGCACATCCCCAGCCAACTGGAGGACGGGGAGAGTTACTGCCCTCTGGTGTGGTCCGGGTATGGTGGGGCTGGAGCTGATGATGGAAAGAACTTGAATGAAGCTGAAGCAGATGAACATCATGTGTGGGGCCAGAACTGGTACAAGAACACAGCTCAGAGACAAAACAGAAAATGTAATTAGTTATTGATTAAGAGCACATTGTCTATTAACAATCATTGATGCCATGTGTAGCATGAAACTCAGCATTAGCTATAGCAGGAAACAAAGCCAAGAGTGATCACATGAGACATCAGCAACCCAACATCTCAGATCACCACAAAGCTCTTTGACTGTGAACCCTCAGCTCTGCCCTTAGTCTAAGGCAAGGATGCACAAGTCAAGATCAAGACGACTTAAGCCCAGCCAAGCCAGACCGCACACCAGACACTCACTGCTAAAGGACAAGGTATGACAAGGCAGGCAGGCCAGACATGAGTCCAGTAAGTCTAACCAAAAGCCTGTGTAAATAAAAATGTCTTTAGAGTAGACTTAAAAATTTGGAGTTTTTGAATCGCCAACTAAAGTGGGAACTTTATTCCATAGTTGGGGGGTCATGTATGAGAAAGTCTTTCCCCCAGCTGTGACTTTTTTAATTCTAGGAACTAAAAGAAATCCTGCACCCTGCAAACAAAGTAGATGAGCTGGATTGTAAGACTCTAAGAGTTCACTCAGATAATGTGGGGCCAGACCATGTAGAGCTTTATATGTTACAAGAAGTATTTTGTAGTCAATGAGGAATTTAATTGGTAACCAGTGTAGTGAGGATAGAACAGGACTGATATGATCAAATTTTCTAGTTTGAGTTAGCACTCGAGCAGCTGCATTCTGAACTAATTAAAGTTTATTTATAGATTTACTAGAGCATTCAGCAAGTAAAGCGTTACAGTGATCCAACCTTGAGGCTATAGACACATGAACCAGTTTCTCCACATCATTAAAAGAGAGGATAAGTGTAGCAATATTTGTAACACGGGCGGCTGCACTGAACATGCGTGCGGGTTCCAAAAGAAGTAAAGCTTTATTTAAGAAACAGTTTACACAACCTAGGGAAAAACACAGCTAACAAAAATCAAAACTAAAACCTGAACAAAAAACTGGGAAGAACTGAAATTGTCCACAAAACTAAGAAGCATAGGCTTGAAAGCATGTGCTTGAAACGAGCCACAGAACTAACGTGGAAAGTGTGGGAAAAAACACAAACAAGACAGAGAACATAGGTATGAGCCACATAACTAATGCGGCGAGCATGGGAAAACCCAAACAGAACAAAGAGCCTGGGAACATTCAAAACAATACATGGAACTAACCTGGTGGACGTGAAACAAACCAGGAGTATATCCTCCAACGTACAAAGCCACAAACAGGAGTGAGTCTACGAATGGACGGAACGCGAAAACAGGCAGGTAATCAGACGTGGACAGAATGCGAAACAGGCAGGTAATCCAAGACGTTTCGGAATGCGAAAACAGGAACAAATCTACTGGCAGATGGAACTGCATACAGGAATAGGTCCATGGACGGACGGAACGTGAAAACAGGATTAAATCCACGGACAGACGAAACCGAGAAAACAGGAGTAAGTCTACAGACAGATGAAATGCAAAAACAGGAGTAAATCTACTGGCAGATGAATCCACAAAAAGGAGTAAGTCCATGGACGGACAGAACGTGAAAACAGGAGTAAATCCACTGGTGGACGGAATTGCAAACAGGAGCAAGTCCACGGATGCACAGAACGCGAAAACAGGAGTACCCGTTACGCTTGGACTTGACCGAGGCAATAATCCGCCCGAATGTCTCTCAAAGCCGAGCTTATGATGAGTGTTCTTAATATGTTCCACAGCTGAGTTCAATTTCTATTCCATCAGCTGTGGAGCTATAGGATTGGTTCTTGAAAGTCACATGACTCTCCAGAAAGCTGAGAGCGATGTGACTCAGTTTGCTCACAGCAGGAATAAGAGGTAGGGTAAATGGGGTTTTGAGACGAGATGTACCCCCACCCAAAGGAGTCTGACATGGAGCTAGGACTCCAACAGTGGCCCCTTAGGTGTAATGGAGGTTTTGTTTACTGACGACACCTGGGAGGGATCTGGTCGCCATTGTGCTGCTAGTGAGCAAGGTCACTGATGTGCTATTGGTGAGCAAGGTCGCCGATGTGCTGCTGGAGGGTGAGATCACCACTACCAAGCTGCTGATGAGTGGGGTTGCTGACATGCTGCTGGTGAGGGAGGTCACTGTCGTGCTGCTGGCGAGCAAACGCAGCCGAAACCGTCATAGCAACGGAAGTCAACTGGTTGTACTCTGGCAAATGAGTCACCCTTGACCAACTCTGTGGCCCTCGTGACCAACTCTGGAACAGAAGTCGACTTGGCAGGCTTTGAGACAGATGCCGACTTAAAAGACTCTGATGCGGGTCCCAACTTGACAGACTCTAAGACAGGCGCCAACTTGGCATGCCCTGTGAAGGTTGCCAACTTGACAGACGCTGTGATGGGCGCTGACTTGACTGTTTCTGGAACAAGCTCCGACTGAACAGTCTATGAAATGGGCACCGACTTCACTGACAGTGACATGAGCTCTCACTTAGCAACCTCTGTGATGGAAGCCGACTTGACAGGCTCTGTGATGGGCGCTGACTTGACTGTGTCTGGAATGGGCTCAGACATGACACGCACTGGAACAGGCTCCGACTTGACTGTCTCTGGTGTTGCCATGACTGGCTCTGGATCGGACGTGCTCTGGACGGTTTCTGCAACTGGTGTCCACTGGATGGTCACTGGCATGGGCATCCTCTGGATGGGCACTGATTGGACGGTCTCTGGAGTGGACAAGCTGTGGACGGTCTCTGCAGCGGGCATCCTCTGGAAGGGTGTCATCTGGATGATCACTGACTGGCATCCTCTGGACTTTTACTGGGACGGGCATCCTCTGGATGAGCATTGCCTGTATGGTCTCTGGGATGGGCATCCTCTGAACGGTCACTAGCATGGAGGTCCTCGAGGCAGGCACTGGAAGAGGCACGGACATTCTCAGAACAGGCACTAGCATGGACGTCCTTGGAACAGGCACTAGAACTGACGTTGTCTGGAATGAATTCTGTACGTATGTCGTCTGGAATGACTCTGGGATGGACGTCTTCTGGACGGGACCCGGAAATGACGTCCTCTGGACGGGGCCAGGAAGTGTCGCAATCTGGATGGGACCAGGAAGTGACGTCTACTGGATGGGACCAGGAAGTGATGTCTCCTGAATGGATTCCTGAAGTGATGTCTCCTGGACAAATCCCTGAAGTGACGCCTCCTGAACAGGACCAGGAAGTGATGTTTCCTGGATGGGACAAGGAAGTGACATCTTCTGGATGGGACCAGGAAGTGACATTTCCTGGATGGGACCAGGAAGTGACGTCCCCTGGATGGGACCAGGAAGTGACGTCTTCTTGATGGGATCAGGAAGTGATGTCTACTGGATGGAACCAGGAAGTGACGTTCCCTGGACGGGACCAGGAAGTGACGTCTTCTTGATGGGATCAGGAAGTGATGTCTTCTGGATGGGACCAGGAAGTGACATTCGCTGGACGGGACCAGAAAGTGATGTCCTCTGGATACTGGTGAGCACTGGATTGGGTTTGGTCCTGGTGCCAACTGAAACCCTTGAACAGCCAGTGAGCAGAAGTTCCAGTAGATGACAGAACAGCTAAGGCATGCTCAAACTTCCTCGTCAGGCCAGAGAGCATGGGTCCTGGAGCCGAGGTAGTGATGGACCGTGGTGCTAGGAAGTCCCACTGGATCAGGAGGAGGACCATATGCGGACCCCAGTGCCTTCAAAAATTGGCAGCCCATTGCAACGCCCTACCAGAGAGATGCGAAACAGTGAATGAAACTTGAGCGAGGGGAGAGCAAGAAGGGTACACACACAAAAAAACTGAGAACTGGGAAACAAACCGATGACAAAGGACCAGATCTCCGGCAAATTTGTCTGGCAGATCTGGAACTAAACTAGATCCCGCCATCTCTATGGTGGTGGGAACGCTCAAAACGAGCCACGGAACTAATGTGTTGAGGGCAAAAAACATAAACAAACAAAGAGCGTAGGGATGCCTGAAACAAGCCATGGTACTAACATGGTGAGCGTGGCAAGCCAAAACAATACAAAGAGCATGGGGACGCTCACAAAACAGGAGTGATTTATAAATTTATAAATTTTAAGTCTGGTAGGTTATTAATAAACGCAGTTGAAGTAGCAGATGTAATAGTGCGCTTGGTGTGATAACGAAGCACTAGGACTATATTTATTAGAGATAGCTCAAATACTAAAAGATAGTGATCAAAAATCAAACATCAAGGTTTTCTATATTGATACCAAATGTTAATATTAGATCTAAAGTGTGATTACAGCGGTGGGTTGGTCCCATCACATTCTGAGTGATACTCATAGATTCTAAGATGGGCTCAAAAGCAATTTTAAATGGATCCTGCTCATTGTCAAAGTGAATATTAAAATCGCCTACAGTTAAAGCCTTAACTGTTGAAAGTACTAAGCAGGAAATAAAGTTATTAAATTCCTGAATAAATTCTCAATATGGACCTGAAGGGTGGTAAATAGTGATAAGCTGAAAAGAGTGTGGTTTTGACTTCCATAATGATGGCTCGGTCACATTAAGAATCAGTATTTCAATTAGCTTTGTAATGTGATCCTTTATTATGATTGTTTTTTATTTTTATTGGATAGGATACTATTCCCCTTCTCACTTTTGACTAAATTAGCTACTTTGTTATTCAGTCAAATCTACAGGCCCAGTTTTAAACATTTTATGTTGTACAGGGTCAATATCCACCTTACACAATCCTGTCATGATTTTATTACACATTCTGCAGAATTTAAATTTTGTGGGTTTTTTATTTTATTTTATTTACTTATATGCAGTGTGTTTTTATTTTATATTCTTTATTTTATGTAACAAATCACAGCATTTAAGAACATTTTTCATAAGATGCTCTATTACTCAAGTGATTATTTGGATAAATATTTTAATTTAAGAAATAGATTTTTAAATGTAGGCTAATAACACTTTTACTCGAGTAGCATTTTTGCTATTCTACCCACCTTTTCTGGCCAGACAACAAAACACATTAAACTCAGAAAACCATTTATATAAGGAATATGAGGGAATGCTAACATTTAACAGCAGCAGTCGCCTCACAGCTCCAGCATTAACGGTTCGATCATGACCTCGGACACCGCCTGTGATGAATTTACATGTCCTCCCTGTGTTCGTGTGTGGGTTTACTCCACGTACACTGGTTTCCACCCACACTCCAAAGAGGTTAATTGGTGTTTATAAAGTGTCTTAGTGTATGAGTGTGTGAGTCTATGTGTCCTGTGATGTATTGGCACCCTTTCTAGAGTTGTTCCTGCCTTGCATATTGTGCTATCCCACGATCATGACCTGGATTAAGCGAATAGGAAGATGCATGAATGAGTAACCAAATATCATCCAAGACTCGAATGACAGAGGAAGATGTCATGTAAGGTGGATAGGTTCGATATTTTACCACTAGAGGACGATGTTGGATTGTATATCCATTCTTCGCCAAGCCTGGTCTTTGAATCTCTAAGCAGTCGTGTCCTGTATATACTCACTACCAAAAAACACGATATTTAGAAAAGCTGGACAAATAAACAGGCATACAATTCGACGCAAAGACAACAATAATATTTACATTATATTGAAAATATTAGTAATAATTCTACTGTAAATGTGATTTCACTTCACATTGTTTGGTTTAATAAGTTGCAGACAGAAATGTGAGGAAACTGCAGGATGTGTCACACTCAGGTGATGTTAAGTAGCAGTATGAAGTGTTGTCTCTAGTGTCCAGCTGTTTGTTAATCAACTGTGTGACAAATTACTAGCACTGAGCCATTTCTCTCTCCTGCAGTGGTAGTGTGTTCTTGGATCTGTGCAGTGTCATTTATACACTCCCTTCCTGTCTTCCTGTGTTACTTCCCCCACCCCTTGTCCCTTTCTCTCTTATTTCGTTTCCACTTCTTTATCCTCTTGCTTTTTTGTTTTGGTTGTGAGTGACCCTACATAATCAGTGTCTGTCAGAAAGAGATCTAGAGTCTAAGCATGCTTGAAAAAGGATCAATGCAAGCTAGGATGCAAAGTGCAAAATACCTTAATTTTTCTCTCCAAATGTCACTCTTATCATATCATTACAGTTATGAAATCTTTTCTAGCAATGCTGTCAGGATCGCCACTTTGTCATCTTATGATGTTTTGACATGTTCTTGTGTGTAGTGCAGAATGATTTCCGGTAATCATGAGCTCAGTGAGCCAGAGGCACACTGGAGAAGCGTCCACCTGCTCCGCTTTCAAACCAAGCAGCTGTAGATCTGGCAGTAATGGCCGTGGGCGGTATAAGCTTCAGTGAAAGATCGTGAACTCACAGGCTAATGATGTGAGACTTTCTGCTGCCAGCATGAGCTGCCACCAAGGCCAGATGCATCAAAAAGGCTGAATTGTCTGACAGGTGGGATTTGATGGAATCAAGCCCAAGTGCCTCATAAAATTGGGATTCTGGATTATCCAAAACTGAGGCAGAATGGAAAAAACACCTGCAGTGTAATTTCTATAGCTGCTTATTATGCCAATTTGCTGATCTATTAAAGAATGTTGTACTGCTGAAGGAGAGTTCATGCAATTCAGTTCCTTTAAATTAAAAAAATGATCAGGGATGTAGCAGATATTGAGTTTGGGGTGCTAAAGTTTTAAAATTTGTAAAACTTTCTAAATTATTCATCTGTTGCTGTGATAATTATCATTAATCATGACTACTGGATATGCACCAATTAGCCATCACATTAAAACCACCTTCTTGTTTCCACACTCCTTGTGCATTTTCTCTTAGTTCCTTAGATGCCAAAATGTCCTGGTCTATCCTACATGACAGACCTGGGGATGCCATGTAATTGATAGTCCTCACTTCACCAGAAGATCTATTGAACTGATTAAGCTCAGCATTGAGAACCATTGCTCTATCATTGACCACTAAAGCCAGTGCTCTTGTGAGCAAGATAGACCAAGAAGATCTGGCACCAGAAGGACCAAGAGAAGAGTCCAGTGTGAGAATGGGGTGGGGTGATGGACAAGGACCTGACACCCAAGGGCACAGAGAAGTGGCCTAGAAGGTCTGGCACAAGGAACAGTCCAAAGAGCCAGGTCCTGCTATGCTGGGGGCTACCTGAGGTTAGGGCTATCTCAGGGATGGATGCTGGATTTGCAGTCATGTAATGACCCGGGATACCCTCATACCACCTTCTTTCACCTTGTTCTTCAGTGGTCAGTGCTACCACAGATGTGTCTAAGAGAGTGAACAGTGAGTCGTCCTAGTGTTTAAAAACTCCAGCAGTAACTGATTTGACTTGTATCAGCGCAACACATACTAACACACCACCACCGTGTCGATGTCACTGCACTGCTGAGAATGATCCACCACCCAAATAATATCTGATCTGTGGTGGTCTTGTGGGGTTTCTGATCATTGAAGAACAGGGTAACAGGGGGCTAACGATATATGCAGAGCAACAGCTGGACCACAGTCTGTATTTGTAGAACTACCATGTGCATGTACACTGGTGCTTAAAAGTTTGTGAACTCTTTAGAATTTTCAATATTTCTATAAATATGACTTAAAACATAATCAGGTTTTCACATAAGTCCTAAAAGTAAAGATAAAAGTAAAATAAAGAGAACAAAGTTAAACAAAATCAGACAAAAATATTATACTTGGGCATTTACTTTTTGAGGAAAATGATCCAATATTACATATTAGTGAGTGGAACAAGTATGTGAACCTTTGCTTTCAGAATCTGGTGTGACCCCCCCTGTGCAGCAATAACTGCAACTAAATGTTTCCTGTAACTGTTGATCAGTCCTGCACACCGGCTTGGAGGAATTTTAGCCCATTCCTCCGTACAGAACAGCTTCAGCTCTGGGATGTTGGTGGGTTTCCTCTCATTAACTGCTCACTTCAGGTCCTTCCACAACATTTCGATTGGATCAGGACATTGACTTTGACGTTCCAAAACATTAACTTTATTCTTCTTTACCCATTCTTTGGTAGAACGACTTGTTTGCTTAGGGTCATTGTCTTACTGCATGACCCACCTTCTCTTGAGATTCAGTTCATGGACAGATGTCCTGACATTTTTCTTTAGAAATCTTTGATATAATTCAGAATTCATTGTTCCATCAATGATGGCAAGCCATCCTGACCCAGATGCAGCAAAACAGACCCAAACAATGATACTTACACCACCATATTTCACAGATGGGATAAGGTCTTTATGCTGGAATGCAGTGTTTTCCTTTCTCCAAACATAACGCTTGTGTTTTAAACCATAAATTCTATTTTGGTCTCATTCGTCCACAAAACATTCTTCCAATAGCCTTCTGGCTTGTCCAATTAATCTTTAGCAAACTGCAGATGAGCAGCAAACTTCTTTTTGGAGAGCAGTGGCTTTCTCCTTGCAACCCTGCCATGCACAGTAATGTTGTTCAGTGTTCTTCTGATTGTGGACTCATGTACATTAAAATCAGCCAATGTGAGAGAGACCTTCAGTAGCTTAGAAGTTAGCCTGGGGTTCTTTGTGACCTTTCCAACTATTACAAGCCTTGCTCTTGGAGTGATCTTTGTTGATCGACCACTCCTGAGGAGGGTAACAATGGTCTTGAATTTCCTCCATTTGTACACAGTCTGTCTGACTGTGGATTGGTGAAGTCCAAACTTTTTAAGGATGGTTTTGTAACTTTTTCCAGCCTGATGAGCATCAAAAACTGTTTTTCTGATGTCCTCAGAAATCTCCTTTGTCTCCTCATTTGTTCATGCCATGATACACTTCCACAAACGTGTTGTGAAGAGCAGACTTTGATAGATGCCTGTTCTTTAAAAATACCAGGGTGAAGACTCACACCTGATTGTCATCCCATTGATTGAAAGCACTTGACTCTAATTTCACCTTCAAATTAAATTGCTAATCCTAGAGGTTCACTGGCTCAAAAGGCTGTACATGTTAACGAACAAGCCATGAGGTGAACAATGGACAAACGAGTGCTGGAGAGAGACTAAGGCTCTGTAAAATGGCAGGAGGCTACATCAAGGTATGCCTAAACATCACTTCATTAGTGTGGATTGCAGCAAAGATTTGCTGTATGGAACTTTCTCTTTTATGTTTTTCTCCTTCACATATTTTCAATCCACAATTTACTGAATTTGTGGATGCAGAACCTTTGTATGTTGAGGGATGGCTGTATATATGTCATATCTGTTATACAGAATATGCCAAGCTTCTGTTCTCTGCCTGTCTTTTTACTAAATATGGTTTATCCCTCTACCTGGCTTCCAACTAGTGCATTCACCTATGCCTTGAATGACTTGGAAAGCTACACCCTTTACCCGTCTATTTTTAAGATATTATGTACATTTGTAATGGATTGATACAATTGTACCTTTTTATCCAATTACAGTGCCTATAGAAAATCTTCATACCCTCTGAAATAGTCACTGTTTTGTCTTACAGCCAGAAATCAGAACGCATTAAAAACTATGTCTTTTTCCAAATTTAATTACACATTACAACATATTACAACACCTTACAACATTCAAGTAATGAGGAAAATGCAAACGGTTCTGAAAATTAATTTAGAAAATGAGGAACTAAAATAGGAGGGTTGGAAAAGTGATCAGCCCCCTGATTTATTATTTTGCAGAGCAACCAGTTGCTTTAATTACAGCCATTAATCTGTTTGGATATGTCTCTACCAGTTTTGCACACCTATATTGGGGAATATTCTTCACTGTAAAATTGTTTGAGTTCAGTCCAGTTTCGTGATACTGATAATGCCCTGCTCTCTTCAAGTCCATCCCCAGATTTACTGGAGGACTGAAGTACATTTACTGTCCTATCCTTAAACCACTGTTTTGTTTTGTTTTTGTTGTTGTTGTTGGGTTTTTTTGGGCAGTGTGTTTAAGGCTGTAGTTATTATAATCATTTTGACTATAAATGTCCAAAGTACATTTGGAAAAAGATAGACATTATCTATTTTGATTGTCATGGTATAATGTGAAAAAGGCAAGAGTTTGATGATATTTTTACAGGCACTATACAGTAATCTGTCTTTTATGTCTCTATCAGCTTTGTACACCTAGACTGAGGAATATTTACTCATTCTTCCTGACAGAATTGTTCAAGTTCGGTTATTTTTATGGAGATCAGCAGTAGACTGCTGATCTCCATAAAAATAATTGCATATAATTATAATTGCAAAAATAATTGCAATTGCATCTACATGTTTTCTATTGGACTTAGGTTAGGGCTGTGTCTTGGACATTTACCATCCTCTCTTTAAGCCACTATGTTGTTTTTAGCAGTATTTTTCCCTAGTCCCAACTAAAGTAATACACCCACATGAGATAATGCTGCCACCACCATGCTTCACAGTAGGTATGATGTAGTTTGTGTGTTGTGCTGTGTTTGGTTTTCACCAGTTATAGTGCTTGGACTTCATTCCTTCACTCCATTCATATTCAGTTGCGGTAATATCTATCCATTAGATAAGATTTTGCCACATGGTATCTTTAGTAAAAATGAAACTCAGTGGTCTGACCTATGAAATTTTAAATATAATCTTAATTTTTCAAATGTTAACTTACATTTACATTTACAGCATTTAGCAGATGCCCTTATCCAGAGCGACTTACAATTGATACAGTCTTACAATCCAAGCAATTGTAGGTTAAGGGCCTTGCTCAAGGACCCAACAGTGGCAGCTTGGCAGAGGTGGGATTTGAACCCTGGACCTTCTGGTCCATAGTCCAGTACCTTACCCGCTAGGCTACCACAGTCCCTTCACTGTAGTTCGTAAATATAACTGGAAAAAAAAACATATTTTCAGGGTGTAATGACACTAAACTAGGGATTTTGACAGGGATGATGATTTTCTATAAGCACTGTATATATAAAATTATTATAGGGACAATTATTTAATATTTCCATCAGCACTACATTGCATTGCTTTATAAAAAAAACAAAAAAAAACATAGAAGCGCCTATAAACCAATGATGCTTGTGTAGCACAATAAAGCAACTCTCAAGAGTCAAGTCTCTGAGTGTCCATTTGCATGCTGAAGTCCTTTGAAATCTGTTTGCAAAGGCTAATATTGCAACAACAATTAAACAATGATTATTTTGCTAATTACAGAGAGAAAATGTTGTGACAATAGTGTATTTCAGATGTTTTTTCAGCAGTTATTTTATGGTAGTTTTTCAAACATGATATGGGATTTCTCATTTGTACTCCATCTACGGTATGTCAGATTTTCCATTCTGTGCATCTGTGTACTGGCAGAGACCAATCTATACTTATGCAGCATGACTGTGCCATTGATGGATCAGGACTGACAGCTTGTATGATGGTAGAGAAATTGGATTTCATGTGAGGAGACCTTCAGTTTGTCATTGTTCCTCATACTTTTCTCTTCACCTACAGAAGAACTGAATTCTCTCAGACATCATTGTAAATGTACTTAGTTAAAATATCACAAAGCAATGTCCAGGACTCCAAAAACTCTTTTTCTATCTGCATTATTCAAAATTATTGTTGTTTTCCATTAGGTGCATTTCTACACACTTGCAAATGTCTACAAACAATTAAACCTATTGGCCATTATTTAAAAAATGGTCATTGTGTGATTATGGTGGAGCTTTTAGATGACACGACACACGTGCTGACTGTTTGTGCCTCAGGGTGTATGGCACTTGTCTTAAAATAACGTGTCATGGCTCCTAAAGTGGGTCAGCGCAGGACCACAAGGAAGACTGCAGCTCGCCGAGGTGCACGTTGGGTAATTTGCCCTCCAGCCGTGTGAAATGATAGGATGTCTGGAGAAACAGTTTTGGTGAAGCATGAATGATGTGAATGGAGGAAAGCAGAGCTGTTGTATGGAGGCAGAATCTCTTCTTTGGCCTTCCAAAATATTATCTATTGGACCCTGCATATTATCAGCTGTTTTTATGAGTATAATTGTCAATAATATAGTATGATAGTGTTTGTTTTTCATGATTGCTTTACCTTAATACACTATAACTTTAGTATGATACACCTTATGAAAACTAGCATGGTTTTACTATGTTTTTTGGCAGAAAGAAAACTGTAAATGGTTACTATGGTATCTCTTTGCTACCATAAGATACCTTATTAGTTGACAGTAGAATTATGGCTAAATGTACAATAACCATAGTTACTATAAACTACATAGTTTATAGTAACTAGGAACAACCCTAGACAGGGCGGCAATTCATCATAGGGCACATGCACACACACACACTCACACTGTAAGGGACACTTTGGAAACTCCAATTAACCTAACATGCATTTCTTTGGACTGTGGGAGTAAACCAGACTACCTTGAGAAAACCCACGTGAACACAGGAAGAACATACAAACTCCACACAGGCGGAGGCCAGGGTCAGGATCGAACCAGGGATCTTGGAGCTGTCAGGTGACAGTGCTAACCACTGCACCACTGTGCTACCCTTAAAAATGTATATAGTTTTATTAAATAATAACATTATTGTTTCACTGTGATATGCTTTTATTATAATATGTATTTTTTTACTATGATTTATGGTTATACTACAATCTATTTTGTTTTTACTATTATTCACTACAGTTCTACTATACACTATTAGTTTAATGTGACACGCTATGGTCTTCCTATAATACACTATTATTTTAGTATGATTTGCTATGGTTTTACAAGAATACATTGTTTAAAATGATGTACTAAGATTGAACTATAATATACAATTTTATATAAAAATATATAAAAATGTATATAAAATATAATGCATTATTGTTTCACTATAATTCATTTTGATTCTATTATGATTCACTATAAAATATTCACTATATTCATTAACTATATTCACTATAAAACACAAATGGTTTATTATGATACACTGTATTACTATGATTCACAATGATATTACATTTATACATTACATAATTTTAATATGATAAACTACACAGGGACTGTGGTAGGTTAAGGTACTGGACTATGAACCAGAAGGTCCAGGGTTCAAATCCTAGCGCTGCCACTGTTGGGTCCTTGAGCAAGACCCTTAACCCACAATTGCTTGGCTTGTAAGATTGTATCAATTGTAAGTCGCTCTGGATAAGGGCGTCTGCTAAATGTAAATATGATTTACTATGACTTTCATACACTATTGTTTTACTCTATGAAGCTTTACTATGCTTCACAATGGATACTATTTACGTACCTTAGTAAATAGTATCATATTGCTTTCTGGACCACAGTTACCATCGCAGGAAAGCCATTGACAATTTTCTTTGTAAACCACAGCGATGTTTCGATAATTAGTTCACTAATGACTGCTGTTGTCACTGTAACACTAGAGGGCAGGCTTATACCCTATAAGACTGTGGACTTGCTGAATAAAGGTTTTTATCTGTGATGTACACACACATACCTGACTATTGTGACCATAATTAGCCTGCACATAAAGGAGACAGGCTGGGGCTGTAGCCTTAAATTCATACAAACATTCACAGTGTCTCTGAATGTACATGTGCTGAGAATGAAAATCAGCTCAAACAGATTTCTCCCTGTTGCATTCTATATACCCGACCCCCATGCACAGGTAGTACCTAGAAACCCCAGAATTTAAAGATAGCATTATTTCATTGCCCCAATTATCCAATTATCCCTGAAAATGAAGGTCTCTTTCTTTTTCTCTCCTATTTTTGGCTTCTGTTACAGATTTTCTAGCTACTGCTTTTGGTCAGCAAGTCTGGCTTTATTCACATTATTCGCCCATTCTCCATCTGGCTGCTGCTGATAAGAATTTCACAGGGGCTTATGGGTAATAGTCTTGCTGGGTTAAACAGCGACGTAATCTGTTTGATGGGAGAAGGCCCCGCAATCAGCTTACAGACATGGAGAGGGTGTGGGGAGGAGAAGACACTATTTTCTGCCCGAGGCACATACGAATTTGTAGCAAAATTGCCATTCTGGAAGGGAAAGAAACAAAATGGCTGCTCTCTGAGAGAGAAAAATGGAGACACAAAGAAAAGCAGACAGAATACGACATCAAGCTAAACGAATGGGTGAAATGTATCCTCCCACCTCCACTTGGCTGACCACGTCTCTCTTCGCCCCACCTCAAATGTTACAACCAATCATTTGGCTCTAAACGTCATTCGTTTGTCGTTACGTGGTCGCCAGCAATACGATGAGACAAAAACATGTCTCGAAACTGACCCAAGGTGAATACGCAGCACATTTTTAAAGTCTTGTCACGTCCATCTCTCCCAGTTCTTTTCCACTACGTGCGGAGATTCACGTTTTCTCCCACTTCGCATTCCATTTCGCATAAAATTTGGTGTAAAGCCAATTCTGTGGATTTGAAGGAATTGTGCCCATTTTTTAATATTCTTAGCAGACATGTTCAGAAGTCACACTATACATCTTAAGCATTTCCCCAGTGCCTGAGACATTTTCTGCCTCTGAAGACTTAATGAAAGAGAAAATGAGAGAGAAGACCCAGACTTATATATGCAGCTAATCAGAGGGCTTGTATAATCACACACCCTAGCAGCTAAATGGTTTTGCTGGAAACTGCACAAAAGGCTTGTAGAGATGACAAGGTACAAAAGCCACAAAAACCTGAATCACAAAGCTTTGGCCGCAATTGGGAAGGAAAGAAGAGATTTAGAGAGACAGCAAAGACACAATTTAGGACATCAGATAATGCAGTCTCCTATGTTATAGGTTGCTGTATTGGGATTTTAAAATAATGCTTAGGATCCCTTCTAAGAGCTGTTGTTTTTCCTTGAACCTTAACTTTGACATTATCTCATACTGTTGTCCTTTAGGTCTCTCTTCCTTAGTTTTACTTCATATGATAAAGTATCATTATGAGTTTATGACCCCTTTCTCTCAAGTGCAGTTTATGACTCATGACTCTCAGGTCAAGTGCATTTCAACACTAAGATCTAACAGAAAGAATCCTTTGAATTTGTAGCTGCATAGTATATCAATAGCTGATATAACCACAAGGCCAAGGGATTACTTTGGCAAACCTTTCACGATGGAAACTTGTCGTGTGGTCAGACAGATCAGTATTCCAGATCTTTTTTGGATGAAATGGACGCTGTATGCTCAAAGCCAAAGACAAAGTGACCCATCCAGACTTTTATCAGCCACAAGTCAAAAAGCCATGGTCTATCATGGTACGGGGTTGGGTCAGTGCCCTTGGCAAAGGTCATTTACACTGTGATGGCAGCATTAATGCAGAAAAGTACATTGAGATTTTGAGCAATATTGCTGCCCTCAAGATGAGAAAAAGGTACAACTGAAATATGCAAATTCTTTCCAATGTTTCTTTGAGGAATAATTTCAATAATTTCATTGAAACATTTAAAATCATTCCATAATTGCAATCATCATTTGAAATCACATCACTTTTTAACTTTTTCTACCTCATTACTAGCTCTAAATTGTCCCTGTCCCTTTTTTTGGAATATGTTGCATGCCTGAAATGGAGGAATGAATGTTTATTAACAAATGAAATTCAGTTGACCAGACAAAACACACTGCAAACGGTCTGCAATGACATAAAAGTCAAAGCAAATGTAAGACACATTGCATTGTTTGTATTTGCTTTTTCCATTCCGTTCCAACCTTTTCTGATTAGAGGTTGTACTTTTATGTAGATATACTGTGTGGGTGTTCAAAAACTCCACTTTGGCTATAATATGGCAATCAGCGATGTACTGTATTCTGAAATAGCATTGGGGCAAGGATGCGCTTAGTCTGCTTATGCACCACTGAACTGTTACACAAGCAGTGGGTGAGATGAGTCATTTAATTAGACTTTGAAAAGACTACTGGCTATCACGACACACATTCACACACACATTTAGATATACTTTTCCACTGACTTTTTCTATGCTGAGCTATACAAACATATAGCTCAGATTTTACAGTTTTGACTACGCAAGCCTTTACATCTGTTTATTCATTATGAGCACCATGTGGATTCTGTGGAGCGTCCTACAGAACATGCTAAAATGAAGCATTTCATTATTTAGATACTGTATTTAATTCTTAGTTCTATATTCTATGTATTATAATAATACAATAGTAAAAAATGAAGCAAACAAATGTCCTATAACATTAAATTGAATATAATCGCTGGACAACCAGCTGTACATTTAAACCCTGTTTATGTATTTACAAGAACGAATGGTTTGATTAAGTCTTAGAAAAGAAAGCAACAAATCATATCTGGTAGGAGTACACTTAGTTTGGAGATTACGTCTACAATTTAATTAGAATATCAAAGCTGCCTGTAAATATAGATCCAGTCAAGGCTGCAAATAATCACATCAAACAGTGTACATCAAATGCAGTAAAATCTAACAAAGGAGCAGCAACATCAGCTTTGAATTAAAGAGAAATCAAAGTGTTCTTTTATTTCTTGTTTTTTTTTAATGTGCTGACACCTTCCTAAACCATGTTCAGAATTCAGAAATCATATAAGTGAGATTTGGCAAATAATGCAACGTACCTAATCCAAAGCAATCGCACTGAAGTAATAATTTTATGAATGTTGTCCAAGTTTCAAATGCTTCAGTAAGCTGCTGGCATTTTGTGATAAGCAGTAAGAATGAGCCTCTGTACATGTAGTGTATATCTTGAATCTTAATCTGGCTGCTCTCGCAAAGATTTTTCTCGCAAAGTGTTTTAGAATGATAGTTTTACTTTTAATATCATGCAATAGTCAATGAAAATGTCTGTGGTCCACTTTCACAGTGAATAGTGAAGTCTGTTAGGATAAAATGTATTAGGGAAACATAGAAAGCTAGTGGTGATGATGAGATATAGATTAGATGGGGGGTGTGGAGAGTTCAAGCTTATCGCCTCTGTCTGTGCACCAGCTGGGGGGGTCACGCTCCATCACTTCCTTACAATGACCGCCTCCTTCTCCACAGAATGGCCTCATCAGCGGTGTGACGCCCACACACACACACACACACACGCACATATATATACACACACAATTTGGGATCTACAATTGTGGGGTCTTTCCATTGACCTACTACACTGTCTGGCCAAAATAAAAAGCTGCCGTTTGGAGTCTTTGATTAGATAATTACGGCAGTGATAAATGATTCGGCTACGAACAATCCTTTTAAGCTGAAATTATGCGATGAGTAGCTTCTCATTTTGTAAATAACCAAGTCGGAAGATGTATCCTGTAGTCATAGAAAATACTGTATGTTACTGTGTTTTAGAAAGGTCATATTATTGGCCTGTGTCAAGCAAAGAAAACAACTAAGGAAACATGCTGACATTACTAGAATCGGGTTAAGAACTCTCCAATGCATTATTACAACCTTGAAGAATAGTGGAGAATCATCAACTTCACAGGCAAACGTGTATCTTGGATGACTGTGATCAGAGGTCACTTCAACATGGAATCGTAAAAAATTGAATGTAAGAGTGAAAGTAAGGGCATTTTCACATGCACAATGCTATGAGAACTATTGAGGGTAAAAAGGCTTCAACTTGGTGGGGAGCATAGATATTGGATTCTTTAGCAATGGAAAAAGGTCTCCACTTACCCTATTGCAGATGAGCATGTCAGGGTAAAAGTGAAGCACATGAAGTGATGCACCCATCATGCATGGTACCCACTGTACAAGCCTCTGGAGGCATTATTATGATCTGGAGTTGCTTCAGTTGGTTAAGTCTAGGCTCAGTGATGTTATGTGGCAATGGCATGATATATCTGGCTCACATTGTGAAATAATCGTTCTGAGGCCATGAGGAATCATTTTCACACATAAATTGGTCACCGCAGAGTCCTGAAATAGCTGAGGGTAGCTGAGGCCGCAGCAAGGCAAATGATTGAGGAATGTTTGAGGAACATAATGCAGTATGTAATGCATGTCACTTGTAGTAATTCCATTGTAAATGTGATATGTCACTCTATTTTAGATTGGTTCAATAAGAAGTTATAGTCTTGTATGATTTACAAAGGTTGAAATAAATTCCAGTGGAGTTTGGAAGCAAAGGACGTGTACTGTGGGGGGCTCAAAAATATTGTATTCTTCAAAAGGGGGCACTGAAGAAAAAGTTTGTAAAAGGTGGTCTTATATTAGAATGTGTGACTTTTTTTCCATTCAGGGTAATATTGTTGATAATTAATGCTACACCTACAGTGGTGCTTGAAAGTTTGTGAACCCTTTAGAATTTTCTGTATTTCTGCATAAATATGACCTAAAACATCACACCACAAGTCCTAAAAGTAGATAAAGAGAACCCAGTTAAATAAATGAGACTAAAATATTATTCTTAGTCATTTATTTATTAAGGAAAATGATCCAATGTTACATATTAGTGAGTGGCAAAAACCTCTAAGATTAGCAGTTAATTTGAAGGTGAAATTAGAGTCAGGTGTTCTCAATCAGTGGGATGACAATTAGGTGTGAGTAGACACCCTGTTTTATTTAAAGAACAGGAATCTATCAAAATCTGCTCTTCCCAACTCGTTTGTGGAAGTGTATCATTGCACATACAAAGGAGATTTCTGAGGATCTCAGAAATAGAGTTGTTGATGCTCACTGGGCTAGAAAAGGTTACAAAACCATCTCTAAAGAGTTTGGACTCCACCAATCCACAGTCAGACAGTTTGTGTACAAATGGAGGAAATTCCCCAGGAGTGGTCGACCAACAAAGATCACTCCAAGAGCAAGGCGTGTAATAGTTGGTGAGGTCACAAAAGACCCCAGAATAACTTCTAAGCAACTGAAGGCCTCTCTCACATTGACTAATGTTAATATTCATGAGTCCACCATCAGAAGAACACTGAACAACAATGGTGTGTATGGCAGGGTTGCAAGGAGAAAGTTATTGCTCTCCAAAAAGAACTTTGCTGCTTGTCTGAAGTTTTCTACAGATCACGTGGACAAGCCAGAAGGCTATTGGAATAATGTTTTGTGGACGGATGAGACCAAAATATAATTTTGGTTTAAAAGAAAAGCATTATGTTTGGAGAAAGGAAAACACTGCAGTCCAGCATAAGGACCTTATCCCATCTGTGAAACATGGTGGTGGTAGTGTTATGGTTTGGGGCTGTTTGCTGCATCTGGGCCAGGACGGCTTGCCATCATGATGGAACAACAATGAATTCTGAATTATATCAGAGAATTCTAAAAGGAAAATGTCAGGACATCTGTCCATGAACTGAATCTCAAGAGAAGGTGGGGCCATGCAGCAAGACAACAACCCTAAGCACACAAGACGTTCTACCAAAGAATGGTTAAAAAGAAGACTAAAGTTAATGTTTTGGAATGGGCCAAGTCAAAAGTCCTGACCTTAAATCCAATCGAAATGTTGTGGAAGGACCTGAAGTGAGCAGTTAATGTGAGGAAACCCACCAACATCCCAGAGCTGAAGCTGTTCTGTGACAGAGGAATGGGCTAAAATTCCTCCAAGCCGGCGTTGCAGGGACTGATCAACAGTTACAGGAAACGTTGTTAGTAGCAGTTTATTGCTGTACAGGGGGGGTCACACCAGATACTGAAAGCAAAGGCTCACTTACTTTTGCCACTCACTAATATGTAATATTGGATAATTTTCCTCAATAAATAAATGACCAAGTGTAATATTTTTGTCTCAGTTGTTTAAACTGGGTTCTCTTTATGTACTTTTTAGGACTTGTGTGAAATCTGATTATGTTTTAGGTCATATTTATTCAGAAATATAGAAAATTCTAAAGGGGTCACAAAACTTTCAAGCACCACTGTACACCTACAACTAAACTTACCAGTAATCTCATTAACCTAAATTCATTCTTTGTGGTGACCAGCCAAAGAGGCATTTAGTCATCACAATGATATATACCTGTAAACTTTACTTTCGCCTGTGATACCCAACCCTGCCGGAAGACACTGCTAGGACTCAAACCTGGGTTCCTGTGGTAGTAGCCAGTATATTTGATTAGTGTGATGTTAAAATTATTGTTTGTGGTAATAACTCATACTCTGCAGATCTGGAAGCAGATACAGATTAGATTACATTTTATGGAGTATCCATTTCAAGATAAGCTCAAGTACATTAATTTCACAGAAAAACACAGGAAACACCAATTTCCAGTCTAGTCCCAGACAATTAGACTAATAGCTATATCTGCACACTGACTGTCAGTGAAGGATTTTTCCAAATAAATCTGTGTTATCATTCTTTTATGTGCCAGGTGTCCTAATTTAAAATGCCCATCCAATGGGTCTCAACTGTAATAATGATGACTGTAGCCGAGATCAGTTTTTAATAGTTTTATTGGCATATTTGACTTGTTTGGCACTTTGAATGGTCACAAAGTGATGTCAATCAGCGTATATACCTCTCCACTTGCTTCAAGTCACCACACACATACCATGCATCATGTCCTCAGTGCTTCAGTGCATCAGTAAGCCTTTATTGCCACATCTGTCCTTGTCAGACAGAGGTAGTCATCTATCCAACACTTCTTGCTTCTGCTTAGTATTTTTTTGTCCAGATATCTGCTGTTCTAGGTAGTATCTGCTGTCTTCTTTATTATTTTTTGTTTGCATATAAATAATATATACTCAACTACATACAGTACATCACTATGAACAATCCTTTATGTTATATTATTATTATATGGAAGCAAACAGAGCTATACAATGCTCATTGTGTAACATTATTGGAGTAGACAATGCCAGTAAAAGTTTTTGTTCTGTCAGTCAGCTGTAACTGAAGTCAAGGCTGAACAGTAATCTGAATTTTCACTATATAAATTGCCATTATAAAAATAATTGGGTACCAAAAACAAAACCACAATCTAAACCCACCAATCTTCCATTTATAATGACTGTTGATGTGAAAACTGTATCTAATTATAAATCAAATTCTTCACTGAGTATGTAAATCTGAATGGGTTGTTGCCTCTACCTGCAGCCTCCACTTCCGAGTAAAACTAATTCTCATCATTTGGCCAGTTAATTATAAGGGTGATGGAAGAAAACAAGATGTGATACAACATAGGACTTTTTGCTCTTTTTTATTGTGTACATTCACTTACAATCAGAGATATTTGCCAAGCAGTAGTAACATGGATGGATGAATTGCATACAACACACACACACACACACACACACACACACACACACACACACACACACACACACACACACACACACACACACATGGTCAGACAGCATCAGCCCCACTTTCTATAAATCACTTTCAGCTGCACTAGATTCGATTTTGACTATACATAGACTTGTGTATTAGTCACATCGTAGTCGTAGATGGTATACAAATTGCTAGAGAATGACGTGGTACCCACGTGTAATTGTCAGCTATGCAAACCACATTACTTAATTACAAAATGAGACACAGATACAGAAATAATTATTTGTTTATCTGTGACAAATGTTATTTAACATAGTTTATAAGCATAGTTTCTATGCTACTATGGGATGGCAGGAGGGCATTTCAATATTGCATATTCATTGGTTTTTATACAGTAGATGTTATGGTTTCAAATGAGGGTATAGGTGTTAGGAGGGAGGTGATCGTAGATCCCTCCAGTAATAAAAAGAATTGGAACCCAATATCCAGATCAGCATGCGGACAAAGTTGTTTACTATAGAAATAAACAGAGTGCAAAACCAGAGCTTGAGTGACTGCACGAGATCAACTGTCGAGCCCAGGAAGCTGGAAGCGGTAGTGCAGTCAACAGAAAGTGGAAGGAATGGGGTGGTGGGGTGAGGCTTGCTTCCAAGAGGAGAACCAGCGGTGGAAATCCAAAGGGCTGGTAGGGAGGAGGACGGATCAGTCCTGGAGCTGAGGAGAGAGAGAGCTGACTGTGGGTATTAACAAAATGAAAAGAAACATGAGAGTCGAAAACAGAGTCAGTACTCAGTAACGAGCTAATGCTAATAAGCTAAAGAGTTAAGCACAATGCAAGGGCTGTAGAAACAGCTGTAGTACAGGCTAGAGCAATAAGCTAACAAGCTTATGGTAGTGGAGCCAGGTACCGTAAAGTAGGGTGAGGGCTTAAGGTCCGAGGAGTTGACCGTTTTGACCTGTGACACATGAAATGACGGGTGAATGCGCATGTGATTAGGTAACTTAAGCTGTATAGAGGAGGAATTAATTACCTTGGCAATCGGGATTGGATCAATGTAGTGAGGGAGTCAACTTCCTGGACTCGACTTTGAGCGGAATGTTGCGTGCCGAGAGACAGACCATTTGGCCGAGAGTGAAGGTGGGACGGGGCCTCTGGGGGTGGTTGGGCCGCGCCACGGGCCTTTACAAGTGTCGCCCTGGTGGTCCCTCCATACGTTGCGGCAGCATCGGAAATGGTGGGCGACTGGTCTGGGAAGAACAAGGGTAGGTAACCCAAGGAAGCCTCGAAGGCCCGTGGCAGCGTTCGGCAAGGAGTTGTGTGCATGCTTGGCCCACATGGAAGGGTCCTTCAAGGTGAGGCAGCGCAGAGTGGCTTCAATGTCTGGGTTTGCTCGCTCGGCCTGTCCATTCGACTGTGGGTGAAAACCAGATGTTAAACTGACAGTGGCCCCTAGGGCCCTCCAGAAGGATCGGCATACCTTGGAGACGAACTGAGGATGCCGGTCCGAAACGATGTCCAGGGGAATGCCGTGAATTTTGAACACCTGTTCAAAGAGGATGTCCGCCATTTCTGCGGCTGAGGGGAGCTTTGGCAGCGCAATGAAGTGGACGGCCTGCGAAAAACGGTCCATGATGGTAAATATGACCGTCTACCCATCAGACGCGGGGAGCCCAGTGACGAAATCCGCCACTATGTGTAACCAGGTGTGTCCAGGGATGGGAAGCGGTTGGAGAAGCCCAGTGGGGGGCAAATGGGAGGTCTTCCCACGGTGCAGCAGGTAGCCACAAAGCATCTGATGTCCTTTTCCATGGTGGGCCACCAAAATTAGTGTCTGTTGAGAGCCAGTATACGGCGATTTCCGGGGTGAGCAGAAAACCTGGACTCATGGGCCCACTGGAGGGCGGCCACCCGGGCAGTGGTGGGCACGTAGAAGCGGTTGCAAGGTCCTCTCCCAGAGTCAGGCTCTGCTCCCTGTGCCTCCTTGATGGTGCGCTCGACCTCTCATGAGAAGTGACCAATGAAGCGATGATGGTGTCAGGTGGCTCCAGGGAGTCCTCCGAGAGGAACTGGCAGGAAAGGGTGACGAGCTTGATGTTCTGGGACCCTGGTCTGTAAGGGAGTGTAAAGCTGAAACGAACGAAGAACAGGGCCCACCTAGCCTGGCGGAAGTTCAGGTGCTTGGCCGTCTGTATGTAGGACAGGTTGCAATGGTCCATCCACACCAGGAAAGACTGCTCCGTCCCCTTCAGCCAATGTCTCCACTCCTCGAGAGAGAGCTTGACTGCCAGCAGGTCCTTGTTGCCTACATCGTAGTTCTTCTCTGCAGCGCAGAGCCGTCTGGAGAAGAAGACACAGGGGTGTAACTTGTCGTCCGGGGAGACTCTCTGAGAGAGTATGGCCCCAACTCCCGTGTCCGACGCGTCCACCTCAATAATGAACTGGCGGCTGGGGTCCGGCTGAGTGAGGATGGGCGCTGAGGTGAACAGCCTCTTCAGTCGGGTGAAAGCCCGGTCCACCTTAGGGGTCCATGCATAGGGGATTTTCATCGAGATGAGTTGTGTGAGGGGGCCCACCACCTTACTGTAATCCCGGATAAAGCAGCGGTAGAAATTCGCAAAGCCCAGAAAGCGCTGAAGGTCCTTGCGCCCCGGGGGGAGTGGGCCACTCTGTGACTGCACGGATTTTCTGCGAGTTGGCCTTGATGTTGCCCCTCTGGATGACAAAGCCAAAGAACGAGAAGGTGTCAACGTGAAACTCGCTCTTCCCGGCTTTGATGAAGAACTTGTTGTCCAGGAGGCGGGTGAGCGCCTGGCAAATGTGCAAAATGCGTTCATCCTCTGATCGTGAGAAGATCAGGATGTCGTCTAGGTATACAAAAACGCATCAATTAAGATAGTCCCACAGCACGTCATTCACCAGGGCTTGGAAAACTGCCGGGGCGTTGGTGAGTCCAAAGAGCATCACTTGGTACTCAAAGTGCAAAACAGTGAATAAACATAGTGCAAAACCAAAGCTTGAGTGACTGCACGAGATCAACCATCAAGCCCAGGAAGCTGGAAGCGGTAGTGCAGTCAACAGAAAGCGGGAGGAATGTGGCAGTGGTGTGAGACTTGCTTCCAGGAGGAGGGTCCAGACCCAGAACCAGCAGTAGAGATCCAAAGTGCTGGTAGGGAGGAGGACGGTTCAGTCCTGGAGCTGAGGAGAGCGAGAGCTGGCTGTGAGTATTAACAAAATGAAAAGAAACCGGCATGAGAGCCGAAAACGGAGTCAGTACTCAGTAATGAACTAATGCTAATAAGCTAAAGAGCTAAGCACAATGCAAGGGCTGTAGAAACATCGGTAGTACAGGCTAAAGCAATAAGCTAACAAGCTAATGGTACCGTAAAGTAGACAGGATAATCTAGCGAAGTCTGGTAGATCCGTCGGCGAATATATGGAGAACTGTTCATTGTATGGATGATGAGTGTACGGATGATGAGTGATCGCTGCGGGAAGCCGGAGACGTGGTGGATCCATAAGTGATAGCCAACCGATCTCTAAGGAAGCAAGCACAAAACACACACGCACACCGCGCTCGGAAAAACGTAAACAAAAGTGCTAAGGGAGCGTGTGAAAATAACAAAAAAAGCAGAAGAATGGAGGCAACCCAGAGCGAATCCTAACAATAGGTTGATCTACAGTCTTATGCCAAAGTCTTGGCACCTGTGTTTTTCCCCCCCAAAATTAAGATTTGAACAAAAGCTTTATTGTCTGTTGCATAATTGTAGAAGTTATCTTTGGTGGCGTGGAATACACTTATGAAACACTACGTCATCTGGAAAATACACAAGGTTGGCTTAAGTTACAGTTAACGTTGCCTTTTCATTTTTACAGAGGACTTTCTGACCATCAGAATTTTACTCTTCAAATTCATTGTATTCATTGATCAACATCTTCTTTGGAAGTTTCACATTTGCCATTAGGTCACACTGACATCAGTAATCTGTTGCCAGAAATGTGCCTTACTTACCTCCACTTAGTTCAAGCTGTGAATTATTCAACAAACAGAAGTCTGAGAAACTAATAATCACATCTTTCAAATTGAATTTCTTAGAGTTTGACCTTCAGAGGTTAATGATTTGAGTTGAAAATAGGTGAAATGGCTTGAGGGTTTGGGAAATGGGGTGATTTAAAAAAAAAGGTTGGTATATGGCTGTCCTAAGGTACCCTTCACGGAGCAAAGCTCCCTGGAGAGAGTCGATAATGATGGCGGCCGTCTGTTATGCCTCACTAAACACTCACTATAAGACTTATCTATCCCAGTTCATCATTTCCAGACTCAAATGTTATCACATAATACATTTCAGTTCAAGTGAATTATTATTACAATCTCATCATATCATCATCACATCCCCACATACACATATACAGCAGTGGTCATAAAATGACAGGAAACATTTTAGCAGAGGAAAAAAAAAGCCAAACCACACACACACACACACACACACACACACACACACAAAAACACTGAAAGTAAGATATTTTCAGGGAAAACCATTAAGATTGCATTTCTCTCTCTCTCTCTCTTTCTCTCTCTGTTGTGGTT
The DNA here is from genome assembly GCA_025084515.1 of Ancistrus triradiatus. Lineage (NCBI taxonomy): Eukaryota > Metazoa > Chordata > Actinopteri > Siluriformes > Loricariidae > Ancistrus > Ancistrus triradiatus. Next base: position 218,027 of record JAJAGP010000672.1, on the reverse strand, counting down.
ATGGGGTTTTCACCTATGCAAACGTGTTGATGCATGCTCAATAATCTAGGTAAGTAAATCCCAGAAAATTTTATCAGGTCATCTGGACATCAGGTGGGAGAAATGTTTTGTCACTCATCTATGTCCTGGGTAAACGTGGTTATCCTAAATGGGCTTTTGTCAATGCTGCTAAGATGCTCCAGCAGACTGAAGAGAAGAGAAGAACAACCTTTGTCTATGCATAAACCAGTGGTGATTCTGTATGTGAAGGGAATACCAGAATAATTGAGACACATGTTCTCCAAACATCACGTCTCAATTGCTTTCAAACATCAAAACATACAATGCCAGAACCTGGTACACCAAGGATCAGGACCCCCGGCACAAACAGAGGAATAAAGTGTACGCTGTTAACTGCCATGAGGATTGTACATCGGGGAAACCAAACAACCTCTGTTGAAATGGATGGCACAACATAGAAGAGCTTCCCGCCTCGGTCCAGGACTTCACAATTTACACCCATCAACAGGACAGTGGTCATTCTTTCCAGGAAGAAGAGGTGCACATCTTTGACAGAGCAGAACGGTGGTTGAGCAAGGAGGCCATCTACTTGAAAAAGGAATGACCATCCTAAATCCGAGGAGGGGGCATCAGAGTACACCTCTCACCATCTTACAATGCCATGATTACAGCTGTTCCCCAGTACTATGTGAATATCATGCATGGCCATTGTAATTAATGGCCATGGCAATTTGCATATGAAACTGATCACCGGTCCCATTGTTATGCAATGGTGCTGGTTTCGGTCATTATGAAAATGTGCTGTGTATAAGACTGGGGAAGTTTCCAGCTAGCTAAGACTAAATAAGTCACATAAGTCAGTACAGATGAACTTATTCAACATTCTGGGAAGTTAACATTTCATTGGGAGGACAAAATGTAACCTCATCAGCACTTTCCTTTGAAAACCCAAAGAACCAAGAGAATTCCTTTTGGTTACTGAGGTTAGGTTAGGTGTAGATGTAGAATTAATTATCTACAGTTATTTTCAAAAGTGGAAAGTCTCACAATAATAGAAGGTCAAACTGTGTGTGTGTGTCTGTGTGTGTGTGTGTGTGTGTGTGTGTGTGCGGCCTATGTCAGACTAAGATTCACTGAGCGTGTAAAGGATAAATAACTAACATATAGAGGTGAGGGCCATCTGGTAGACTGAGCTAATGACACTCTCCACTGGAGCAAAGAACACACAATGAAGCATTTCCATTATTTAATTATAAAAAAAAAGTGTGATGAGATATTTTGTAAATTAATATAAGGACACTTTTGTGAACAAGAGGAAAATACAGTGGGGTAAAAAAGTATTTAGTCAGCCACTGATTGGGCAAGTTCTCGTACTTAGAATGATGAGAGAGGTCTGTAATTTTCATCATAGGTACACTTCAACTATGAGAGACAAAATGAGAAAAAAAATATCCAGGAAATCACATTGTAGGATTTTTAAAGAATTTAATTGTAAATCATGGTGGAAAATAAGTATTTGGTCAATAACAAAAGTTCAACTCAATACTTTGTAACATATCCTTTGTTGGCAATGACAGAGGTCAAACGTTTCCT
>JAJAGP010000672.1:0-216334 GCA_025084515.1 Ancistrus triradiatus | reverse complement strand
TTTGTGGAGGGTTTGCGGGTGTTCGACAAAGAAGGAAACGGCACACTAATGGGAGCAGAACTTCGCTTCGTTCTTCAGTCATTGGGTATGTGAACTACTTTCCATATTCCTGTTCTTATATGGCAATTTTTTTTATCCATGTTGACTTGGTAAAATCTAAAATCTAATCATGTCACAGATTTGTTACTGAAGCAACAGTGACTTAAATGCTATGATAATGAGTTTAAGCAACTGACTGCAAATAAATGAGACAGTTGTAGGAAACACAGCGAAGATCCAAACTAAACATGAGACTCTGAGTAAATGCAAGTACTCAGAAGAATTTCTCACTACAGTGAAAATAATAGTTGTAGAATACGTAATATAGGTTGTCTCCTGAATTTGATGAAGTCTTTGAATTGAGTGGAGTTGGACTGAACATTGAACCCTAGGCTTTAAAGCCTTATGTTCATGTACAACCCCAAATCAGAAAAGGTTGGGACACTATGGATAATGCAAATTTAAAAAAAAAAACTGAATTGTTCCTTACTTAGATTTTTTTTTCATTGCAGACAGTATGAATATTTCATGTTTTCATATTTTCGTGTCTGGTCAACTTCATTTAATTTGTTAAACATCCCTAAAATACCCTCCTCCAAACTGTTTTTGGGATGTGTTGCAGGTCTGAAATACTGGAGTATCCACCCCTTTGACCAGACCAAACATGAAATATTTTGAGTTCTTACTGTCTGCAGTTAAATAAAAGCCAGTGTAAGGAACACTGTGGGTTTATTTAGTTTGCATTTTCCATATTGTCCCAAAATTCTTCTGATTTGGGGTTGTACAAATTCAACGTAAATCTTATAGTTGATTTGTGTCCCTTTCTGAGAAACAAGTGACAATGGTATATTGGAATACCAGGGCAGTGGTGGCTCAGAAGTTTAGGTATTAACTGTTGACCAGATGGTTTAGGGATCAAGTCCCAGCACTACCAAGCTGCCACTGACAGGATCCTGAGCAAGGCTCTTAACTGATGCCGATTGTTAGCCACTGGATAAGTGTAAACCCAAGTGTAAATGTATTTGGTGGACAGTGGTGAGGACTGTGAACTACTAATTCTGAGTTCAATTTCAAGTTCTGCCATTACTGTGCTTTTGAGGAGCTTTATACCTCCAAATGGTTAATGGTGTCTGCCTAATGGTGCAAAATGTACAACAGTAATTCATTTAATCAGGATCATACATTTACTTTTCCTGTAGGGGAGAGGATGACAGAACAGGAAGTTGAGCAACTGATGGCAGGACAAGAGGACAGTAATGGCTGCATCAACTACGCAGGTACATTCAGTGCTTGAGGTGATTGTTCATAGTGCATTTATGGTTTTCACCTGCACTACAATTCAAAAGTTTGGGATTACCATAACATTTCTTTGAATACACAGTTTTAAACACCATTACATTCATTCAATCGTTTTCTTATCCGCTTAGTCCTGGTTAGGGTCAAGGGAAAGCTGGTGCCTAGCTGGCGGCACAGGGGGCAAGGCAGGAATAACTTTAGACAGGGCACCAATAGATCATAGGGCACACACTCGTGTATATTCACACACTAAGGACACTTTAAAAACAGTAATTCATCTAACCGCAACAAAGGTCTTTGGAATGTGGGACATGGGGAGGTCATGCAAACTCCACAGAGGTTAAAATATGGTTTAAAATATGAAAATTTAAAAAAACAAATCTGTTGTTTAATATTATGTTGTCTTTCCTTGGGTTGCAAAGTACAGAGTGCATCGACATGACCAAATACTCCACCTTAAAATAGTTTACTTGATTATTTTGTTACTGTGGTATATTGCCATGCTTATAACATATTACCACATAAGTGTGAATGAATGTAGAGTACAGTATTTTTGAATGTAAAAATGACTGATATATGGCAGTATGTTATGCAGTATGTTATTAATTCAGTTTTAAATGTCTGTTTGAACTCTCACAGCTTTTGTTAAGCACATCCTGTCTGGTTAAATAAGGTGAGTTTCACTGGATTCACATTTCCACCTTATTGGAAAAAAGCATATGCATCATTAATACAAATTAACATTAGTTTGAGAACTCTAACCATTTGTTTTATCTATTTCAGGAGTATGTCCTGCAACATTCACTGGCAACAATGCAGGACAGAACCAGTAAATATCTTTTAACCCCTTTTCCTCAACGTTTTTAATCTATTTGTTACTCTTAAAGCCTAACTGTACTCTTTGACAAAAATAATGCACCCAAATACACTCATTGACACAAAAAAAACCTCACCAAGGAGTCATTGGAATTAATCTTTATATGTAAGAATGTAATGATGATACATGCAAGTGATTACAATATTAGAGCGAAAAGATATGTTTATTGGGGAAAACCATCTAATGGAAAGGAGCCTCAAGTACCCTGTTGAGCCGCTGTTAACACAAGTTCCGTATGGTATTCTGCACCACATTTACCCACCGGCATTGAAGCTGGGCCTGTAGATTCTCTACACTCGTGGATTACCGAAGCTCATGTCTCAGCTGGTCCCATAAATGCTTGATCTGAACAGGCCAAGGAAGTGTTGCAATCTCAGAAACCCTTGCACTGTGTGGGCAAGCATTATCCTGCTGAAAAATGCCAGTTGGATGCCCTGGCATGAGGCAACACGTGACATATCACTTAGTTGTTAGTGTACCTCATCACTACTAGGGGTGACTGACTGTCATATGAGATGGCTCCCCAGATCATCACACCAGCAGTTGCGGTAATATGTCACTCCACAGCAAAGGCAGGATTGAAGCGCTCACCAGGAGGAATCCATACTCGAACCCGACCGTCGTCGGATCAAAAAAACAGAACCTGGATTCGTTTCTAAAGACGATTCGGTTCCAGTCCGTAGCAGTCCAGGTTTCTCGTTCATGACACCACTGCAAACAAAAGCAGCTTCTGTGTGCGTTTTTTTTGTGTCAATGACAAGTTATGTGCTGAAAATGAATAAGACATAAAACTGACATTGAGTTTTGGGCTTATAAATTAGGCTAATGTGATGTGATATGGTTCCCACATTTCCCACATCTTGATGGGTTCATGTCCAAGTCAGACGATGCCTTCAACACACAATGTCTGCAGCCAATTGCTAGGTGATCTGGTTATTACTATTAGATAACCAAGTCATTCTGAAGTCATGCACTTGTTTGTTAGAAGGATAAAGAATGCAGCATCAAACAAGCTTTTATTTTATTTTATTGAATATTGTATTATGTCCAGGCTAATAAAGTAAATATCACTGCAAACTTTACCTTCTTGTCTTTGCTAAATTGTCAAACAAATGGAAATTTTTACATTTGCCATTGTAGTGTGTATAGCATACTATGTCTTATAAATCTTATTGGTGATACCAATGGCCTTAACCCTCAATTTCTTGGATTGCACCTTGTAATACTGTATCAGTTGTATGTCACTCTAAACCCTGAATAGAAATGCGAACATACTTCAGTCATTTGTTCAGTGATAATAATTATTTTGAGTGCAAATAATTGTGACATAAGTTGTTTTGTTAAACAACATTTTAAAAAGTAGTGTAGATTTGAATACAATCGAGTGCCAGAGAGATGCACTCTGCACAGTCTATAAAGACATCCCTGTGAACTACATTGCCCAGAAGCCACAGCATGGTCACGGACGGATGGCTCATTTAGCATTAACAGGCTGCACTTTATCAAGTGCATCTGGCTGATGTGCTATTTAAACTGGCCAAGAGCCTCTTTATGAGGTGCTGCCGGCATATGTTTTGAATGTTTGTTTGCCTGTGAAAGAGAACAACAGAAAAAGAAACTCACAAAGAAAAGGAAATTTAAAAGTGGTGCACTGGTAGTGTGTCTGTCTAATAACCCTTAGGTCCCATAATCAAATCCCTACTTGCTTTTGCACAAACACACACTCTTACCATATGAACACCTTTTTTGTTTATAATATTTTCATTATTTATAAGGAAAGATCCCTCTTACCTGGGGCATCCATAAAGCCTGATTTCACCACCAGCGCTCCCAGAGGGCAAAGCAAGTAATGCTCTGCATCTGAGTCCAAAGCAGTCGCCACTTACCAGTAATTACTGTAACTAAAAGTTAAATTTCTATTATATTACATTTATTACTATTATATTACTGTGAAATGAATCGTATTAATCAAAAACATATTTTAAAGATGTCACTTGTATCTCCCAAAGGTGCCATGAAACAAGTTTTTAAATATGATCAAATACATCGTATTAATGTGGTTGCTTTTGGGTGTGTGTTAAACTGACACTACCACCCATCTTTCTGTTTTATTTACCTAAGGAGAACCACGTGGCTATTTTATTCTGTGTGTCTGTACTTCCATTCTTTAGAGGAAGCCATATTAGTTGTGGGTTGATGTGTTTTGGGGATGTGGTGCCATACAAGACATCATTTTTCCTAGTTGAATGTCCTTTTGTGCAAATCAACATATGTTTTAGGTCATATTTTGTCAAGCACCACTGCATCACTTGCCTCAATCAACCTGAAATCTGTAGGGTGGAGGGTTGTTTTCTCATCACATAATTCTTTCCCTTTTTGAGTCTCTGTTCCATACTTAAGTGTTCTTTACTAATGAAAAAATTAAACGTGCTAAACAATCATAGTTCTCCCAAATTGGTTTCAGAAATATCAGTAAAGTCCATGCCTGCAGGAACTAAGTCGTGGGGCAAAAAGTTTTAGTCGCCACTGATTGTGCAAGTTCTCTCTTAAAGATGAGAGAGTCTGTAATTTTCATCATAAGCGACACTTCACCTTATGAGAACAAAAAATGAGAAAAACAATCCAGGAAAGCACGTTGTAGCATTTTAAAGAATTTAATTGTACAGTATGGTAGACATAAGGTATTTGGTCAATACCAAAGTTCACCATTAACTTTTGTACATAACCTTTGTTGGATGACAAGGGGGGGTCAACGTTTCCTGTAAGTCTTCACCATGTTGGCACACCCTGTAGCTGGTATTTTGGGCCCATTCCTCCCATGCAAGCTCCTCTGAGCATGATGTTTTTGGGGCGATACGGACATTCAACTCCATCCACACATTTTCGGATGGGGCTGAGACGGAGACTGGCTAGGCCACTCCAGGACCTTGAATGCTTTTTACTGAGCCACTCTTCGTTGTCCCAAGCGTTGTTTGGGATCATGGATTCTGGAAGATCCAGCCCGTTCCTCTTCAATTCTCCCTGATGGAAGCGAGGTTTTTTTGCTTAAATCTCGAGGATACATGGCCCACGTTCATTCTTCCCTTAACACGGGTCCTCGCCTGTTCCCTCTGCAGAAAACGCCCCAAAGCATGAGGTGCAACCCCCATTCTTCACAGTAGGTTGGTGTTCTTGGGATCCAAACTCAACGTCTTCGTCCTTCAACTGACGATTGAGTTTGTACCAAAAAGTTCTATTTTGGTTTCATCTCACCACTGAATTCCCTCAATCTCTTCTGGATCATCCCTATGCTCTCTGGAAAACTTAGATGGGCCTGGACCTGTACTGCTTAACGCAGGGGGCACGCCTGCACTGCAGGATTTGAGTCCCTCCTCGGCGTATGTGTTACTGTGGTATCCTTGTTACTTTGGTCCCCGTCTTTCTGCATGTCTTCATCAGGTCCCTCCGTATAGTTTCTGAGACTTTTGCTCACCGGTCCTCACTGATCATTTTGACCCCGGGATGAGATCTTTGTGTGGAGCCCCAGATCAAGGCAGATAATCAATGGCCTTGTATTCTCCATTTTCTACATTGCTCCTACAGCGATTTATTACACCACCCTCTTGCCTATTTCTATTGTAGATTCACTCTTCCCAGCCTGGTGTTGGTCTACCATTTTCTTCTGGTGTCCTTCGACATCTCTTTGGGTCCTTGGCCATTGTTTTGAGTTTTGGAGTCCCCCCCCGGTGACTGTTTGAGGCTGTGGACAGGTGTCTTTTATACAGATAACGAGGTTCAAACGGGGGCCATTACTACAGTACCGAGTGGGGACAAGAGCTCTTAAAGAGTTAGAGGTCTGTGAGAGCTAGAAATCTTACTTGTTTGTAGGTGACCACATAACTTATTTTCTAACATCAGTACAATTAAATTCTAAAAATCCTACAATGTAGTTTCCTGGATTTTTTTTTATAATTTTGTCTCTCATAGTTGAAGGGTACCTATGATGAAAATTACAGACCTCTCTCATCTTTCTAATAGGAAACTTGCACAATCAGTGGCTGACTAAATACTTTTTGCCCACTGTATAAAACTATAAAGATTCTCACGTGAAAGCAGTGTTTAGTGAATAATTATATATTGTCACGCTACCCGGCCATGCCGACCGTCTCTGCCCGTCCCCCGGAAACCAACAGGGTAACCCTCACGCGACCGCACTGATCGCCTCCAGCTGTGAGGTCCCCTACTTAAACACGGACGTATGAGACGGTAGACGCGGATCATTCGTCATCGCCGCGCCCAAACGCTCGTCGGCACCGCTCCCTGGCGTTCTCGGCCGCCTCGCGTCCCTAACGCGCTCGTAAGTTTGTTTTACTGCCTTTGTTTCGTTCCCTTTTTGTATTCCCTTAAATAAACCATGTTTTTGGTTCATTTTTAAACCTGCGTTTGTGTCCCTACCCTCGCCCTCGTCGTTACAATATATGGTACAAAATGATCTACTAATTGCTATTCAGAATGTTAGCAGTGATTGGGGTCCCTGGGATTTACACCCACTTCAATCATCTGACAATATTTCAAAGTCTCTACTGTTATGTTGTAACATGCATTCGGGAATTCTTCAGACCGTTTCACCCCCCCCAGATCACTCCAAGAGAAGGTGTGTATAGAATGGTAGGTCACAAAGGAACCCCGGGTACTGAGGCCGCTCAGCATCCGATGCAATGTTAATGCATGAGTCCCCTCAACAGACACTAACAACATGGTTTGCATTGCAGGGTTTGCAGGAAAGCCACTATTGGAATTACCGGGGACTATAGGAATACTGTTTTGTGATGGATGTATAAAATAGAATTTTTTGGTTTAAAGAAAAGCGTTATCCCATCTGTGAAAACATGGGTGGTAGGATCATGGTTTGGCCTGGTTTTGCCTGCATCTGGGCCGACGGCTTTTTTGCCATCTGAATTGATGGAACAATAATTCCTGGATGAATATCATAGAATTTCTAAAGGGAAATGTCAGGCATCTGTTCCTGAATGAATCTCAAGCGAAGGTGGTCATGCCACAAGACAAACGACCCTAATCCACCAGCGTTCTACCAAGAATGGTTACAGAAGAATAAGTGCATGTTTTGGAATGGCCAGTCAAGGCCTGACCTTAATCCAATGGGAAAGTTGTGGAGGAGCTGAAGCGAGCAGCTAATGTAGGACACCCACCAACATCCCAGAGCTGAAGCTGTTCTGTACAGAGGAAGGGCTTAAAATTCTCCAGCCGGTGTGAGGACCTGATCAACAGTTTACATTAACTTTAGCTGCATTTATTGCTGCCGGTGGGGGTCACACCAGATACTGAAGCAAGGGTCACATACTTTTGCCACTCATATATGTAAGATGGATCATTTTCTCAATAAATAACGACCAGTATACTATTTTTGTCCTCATTTTTTTTTACTGGGTTTCTCTTTATCTACTTTTAGACTTGTGTGAAATCTTATGATGTTTTAGGTCATATTTTATGCATGAAATTGAAAATTATAAAGGGTTCCAAACTTTCAAGCACCACTGTATGTTATCCGGGACTATATAGATAGATAACATACATACATGAATACATACATACATATGGATTGTTTTGAAGACGGGTCCTTCCTCTATGGATCGTCATAACTTGGTTTGCCTCCAGTCAGCCCTCATTTTGTATCATACTAATGTCATTTTAAGAACCAGTATTTAATCCTTCACAGCCTTGACAAAAAGTACAGCGCATTAGATCTCTGACTTTTGTGTTTATGACGTTAAAAAAAAAAATCAGTTTTACTTTACTTGAGAGAGAGAGAGACGACAGACAGACAGACCGACACAGAGAGCTACGAGAAAAGAAGAAGAGAAGGAGAGAGAGAGATCTGATGATTGATCATTTGCCTGTCTATTTTTTTCTTTTTGACTGTAATGTTTGCAGTGACTTCTCTCTCTGTAAGAAATAAAATCACCTTCCTCACTTTGAAAGCTGACACGGGCTTCCAAAACCTGAGAACTGACATTGAACAGTGAACGCACGTTTGCACTGACTCGAACTACTAAGAACAACGATAATGGAAATGAGTGAAAAAATTTATACAAGTACAGATTTGATTGCAGATGAATCAGATGAGAGAAGGAATTTATCTGAATTCGAGATTGAAGAGAATCCAAGGAACAGAAACAAGAACGAAGCTCGTCTCTCAGGTGCAGTAAATACACACATAAACACTGACATGGTTCGATGCACTGATGCTGTAAGAGAACAGTGATACATGTCCAGAACATAAGGCTACATTTATGCACCTCAACACAGGCATCAGATAAGACATCATGTAAAAGCTATTTTGTATGTCTACTGTGATAGGAAAAACAAAACCGATAGAATGACATGAATTTCTACATTACCTTCTCATGAAAAGTGACCTGATCTTCATGTGTCACAATGACAAAATACATTCTGCCTAAATAAATAACACTACAACCTTGTGCTTTTTCCTTTGGACAATTAATCATTTTCATAGGTCTGGCTCATAAAATTATATGAACCTCTAAGCTAATCTACTCTCCAAAAAGCTTGTTGTAATTGTAATGATGAGGAGAGCAATGATTAAATTGTAATAATAGGTTACATATGCTGACTGAGTTTATTAAAATGACCTGAAGGTCGACTAAAGACCTTTTCACACAAAGTATGATTTTCTCGCCTTTTTTTATGTACTGGGACCTTCAGACAGACAGCGCTATGTTTTTTTTGGCTAAACACTCTGAAACCTCCCTGTTCACTTTTGGTTTCTTTTATTTTCCTTCTCTTAATGTCTCACAGAGATTTCGCAAGAAGCTCTAGCTTGTGTTTTGTAGGCATGAACAGTTTAGAATGCACTTAGATAAACAAGAAAATGATTACATCAAGTCACTGTGAGGTTCATCATTATCATTCTCCAGCCTTTATATTTACAGCATTTAGCAGATGCCCTTATCCAGAGCGACTTACAGTTGATACAGTCTTACAATCCAAGCAATTGTGGGTTAAGGGCCTTGCTCAAGGACCCAACAGTGGCAGCTTGGCAGAGGTGCGATTTGAACCCTGGACCTTCTGGTCCATAGTCCAGTACCTTACCTGCTAGGCTACCCCAGTCCGCCTTTCAGTTCCACAGGCCGTCAGTTTCAGACTCGGTGTGAAGGACGGCCTTACTATACGTGTGATCTTTCGTCCATAAAAATCGGTGTGAAAAGGCCTTAAGAAAATATTTACACATTCATGAAACACGAGCAGAACAAATTTGCACATAAATCGTTAGTTTTCTGTAAATGGTCGCATTCGTGAAAATGTCAGTAAGTACTAGCAAAATTCGCGCAAGGTCCTGATCATGTATAAAGTGTGCATAAGTGTTATTAGACATGACTGGACTTGCATTAAAGTACTGATTAAATAACTACACGTATATAATACATCAAAAAGTAAATGAAATAACACCATGGTGCATCCTCTATTCAAGCTAAACATATTTCTCTGAGCATGGTATTTGTTTCTGTCAAAGAATCATTCATACACAACACTGTTTCATAAATTTTCGCTTTTCTGCAACCAATCACAGTCTTCAAAAGAATTCCTAGCAACCAGGTCAAAAACTAAAAAACATTTTAATCAGAGCCGGTTCTAATTTCTGTGTTGTTCAGATGTATTCAAATCAGGCTGACCAATCAGAGCTTGTCTGTCAGGAAGAACAGCTCATCCTGCTAGTAGCAGAGCACAAGAGCTTATAGGACAAGCAACAACGCTGACTCTAAAACATGTAGATTAAAGAAAAGATCAAGTAGAATATAACTGAAAGGCTGGGGAATGATGGTGATAAACATCAGACTGTATGGATCATTTTTATGCATATTTAATCTTAATAATACTCAATATGTATTGTGTAATATTAAGATTAAATGTGCATATACAGCATAATAAACAATTCAGCTGAAGCAAAGGAGTGCGGAGACTGTTGATAAGCACAAATGGTCATCAATGCTCAATGGGAAGGCATCATTTGTAACTGAGGAATGCATATCATTTTATTGATACCACAGAGCTGATCAGGGATGAACATCTGAGGTTACTAAGTTATGTTTTGTTTCCAGAACCAAACAGCATAAAAAAGCAGAGAATCCCGAGGTTTAGGCTTCAGACATTGAAGAAATGGGAAGAGGTCAAGTCAAATTTATTTCTATAGTGCTTTTTACAGTGGAGCATTGTCTAAAGGAAGCTTTACAGTTTTAGTTTATCTTATATTTAATAAGACCAACAGTGGCAAGGAAAACTCCCTAAATGTAATGAGAATAATCCTTGGGAGGACTAAGACTCAAAAAGGGTGGCATAAATGACAAATGCTAAAAGTCTGTAGTAATAGTTCAGAACAGAAACTAAATAAATATTAACAAATAAATAAAACATTGAATAAAATAAGAAGGAGGAAGAAGGAGATAGGATGGCAGAAAAATGAAACAAGGGGTAAAAAAGATGATGACTATGGTTTGAATATTGTCTAACATTTAGAGTTGGAACTAATCAACACGCGTTTCTGTGTTCTCTGATAGGAGGTGATACTTCAGCTGGCAGATGCTCCAGACTAACCACAGTGTTGCTGTGTGTACTCTTGCTAGCTGCCATCACAATGCTGTGGCTCAGGCTCCACAAAGTAACAAAAGAAAGAGACCAGTTACAGACCAGTTACTACCTTACCACCAATGTAGCTCAGTTACAAAATGACTACAGCAACCTAACCATTGAGAGAGACCAGTTACAAAGCAGTTACAACAACCTAACCATTGAGAGAGACCAGTTACAAAGCAGCTACAACAACCTAACCATTGAGAGAGACCAGTTACAAAGCAGTTACAACAACCTAACCACTGAGAGAGACCAGTTACAAAGCAGCTACAACAACATAACCATTGAGAGAGACCAGTTACAGACCACTATTAACAGTCTAACAGTTGAGAAAGCCCAGTTGGAGACCAGTTTCAACAATCTAACAATTGAGAGAGACCAGTTACAAAGTAGCTACAACAACCTAACTATTGAGAGAGACCAGTTACAGACCACTATTAACAGCCTAACCATTGAGAGAGACCAGTTACAAAATAGTTACAACAACCTAACCATTGAGAGAGACCAGTTACAAAGTAGTTACAACAACCTAACCATTGAGAGTGACCAGTTACAAAGTAGTTACAACAACCTAACCATTGAAAGAGACCAGTTACAGACCACTATTAACAGCCGAACCATTGAGAGAGACCAGTTTTACAAAGCAGTTTACAACAACCTAAACCACTGAGAGAGACCAGTTACAAAGCCAGTTCCACAACAACTAACCACTGAGAGAGACCAGTTACAAGCAGCTACAACAACCGAACCATTAGAGAGACCAGTTAACAAGCAGCTACAAACAACATACCATTTGAGAGAGACCATTTCAGACACTATTAACAGAGCCTAAACAGTTGAGAAAGCCTCAGTTGGATACCAGTTTTCAAAACATCTAACAATTGAGAGAAACCAGTTACAAAGTTCTACAACAACCTAACCCTGATATAGACCATTTATCAACAGACCACTATTAACAGCCTACCATTGAGAGAGACCCATTACAAAAATATTTACAACAACCTACCTTTGAAGTGAACCAGTTACAAAGTGTTTACAACAACAACCTAAACTAACCATGAAAAGAGACCCAGTTACAAAGTAAGTCCACACAACCTAACCATTGAAAGAGACCAGTTACAGAACCACTATTAACACCTAAACATTGAGAAAGCCCAGTTGGAGACCATTTCACACAACCATCTAACAATTTAGAGAGACCAGTTACAAGTAGCTACAACAACCTAACCACTGAGAGAGAACCAGTTACGCGCACTATTAGCAGCCTAACCATTGAGAGAGACAAGTTTACAAAATAGTTACACACAACCTAACCATTGAGAGTGACCCAGTTACAAAGTATTACAACAACCTAACCATTGAAGAGACCAGTTTACAGACCACTATTAACAGCCTAACTTTGAGAAATCCCAGTTGGAGACCAGTTTTTCAACAATCTAACAATTGAGAGAGACCAAAGTAGTTACACCAACCTAACTAAGTGAGAGAGACAGTTTACGACCACTATTAACAGCCTAAGCATTGAGAGATACCAATTACAAAGCAGTCAACAACCTAACCATTGAGAGAGACCAGTTACAGACCACTATTAACAGCCTAACTTTGAGAAAACCCAGTTTTTTGAGACCAGTTTTCACAATATAACAATTGAGAGAGACCAGTTAAGGCCGTCACGTCAACTCGCCTACTGAGAAGACCTGATGTACAGAGAGATCGATTGCTACAGAGAAGAATTTCTGACCAAGGTAGAGGATGTTTCTAGTTTCTTGTATTTAAAGATTCTTCCCTTTAGATAATACCTTGCATCACTAGGACTTGAGTAATTTTCTATAAATTGCATATGTTCTCTGTAATCCAATCCTTCCTTCATATTAGTTTTACATTTAACAAGCATTTAGCAGACGCTTTACCCAACGCGACTTGGCAACTGATACAATCCAAGCAACATTGGGTTCTGTTCTTGCTCAAGCAAGGACCCAAAAGCTTGCCAGAGGTCAGATTTCGACCAGAATGTTCTGGTCCAGTAGCTTAACCACGAAGCCCTACAGTCCCCACTGTTGTTTATTTGTGATGAAAATAAATCTGACTTATAAAAAGACTAAAACCGCACATTCGTATTTTGATCAGAATGTGTATCAAAGCTGTTTAATTCACAACTGTGTCTTTATACTCTGTAATTGTATCTGGCTTTCAATTATTTTTTTTTAAGAAATGTCCTCCGCACATTGTGCAAAATATTTCATCACACCGACAAGAATTCCTGGTATAAACCGAGAGAGGAATGCCAGAAGAGGGGAGCAATATGTTGTGATCATAAACATAGGGAGGAACAGTGAGCCTTATCTTTGTGAGCATTTCCAAGGAATCACTGGGCAACCATTTTGGTATTCTTCAATTTGACTTTATCGCGACACTTACCTGTCCCACAACTTGTAGTTCATGGGTGGTATAAGCCCCTCTGGCTCAGGGTGGGCTCAGTAACTATGTCACGCCCAAGAGTCCTTGGCAACAGTCACATGGGTTGCTGTTCGGCAATTGACATGCTGCACAAGCTACGCTGGATTAATTGTAACACTAATTTTTAAAAAGTGCATGAACCATCATCAGTGCTGATACTTTTTATGAGATTCTGACAGTAAATGGCTTGATGTGTGGAAGAACATGTTGTTTTGTGGTTGTGGCTTTTTTGTCAAAAGCAAAAAGAAACTCAACAAAGAAAAGAAATATACATATATTTGAAAACGGAAATCAACCCCAATTCAGAACAAAAGTTGGGACAGTAATGTTAAAATGAAATAAAAATAACGTAGCATGGTCTTAGTTGACTTTTTCATTGTCAGACGTATAAACCCAATATTTCATGTTT
Organism: Ancistrus triradiatus; assembly: GCA_025084515.1. Classification (NCBI taxonomy): domain Eukaryota; kingdom Metazoa; phylum Chordata; class Actinopteri; order Siluriformes; family Loricariidae; genus Ancistrus; species Ancistrus triradiatus. The sequence goes on along the minus strand of JAJAGP010000672.1, from coordinate 202,610 downwards.
TTGTCTGGTCAACTTAGTTTCATTTTGTTAATATAAATCTATTCTCTTCATTTCAACTGCAACAACTTTCCAAAAAAGTTGGGACAGGGCAATGTAGGAATTGGAAATAAAAAAAAAAAAAAACTTAATAATTATGTGACTTCAAACGATGCTGTCAGAAGGGATATACCTATGCTGACAGAACCACATGGGCGGGGGTTTGCTTCAACACCTGTGGCCTGTGTTCTCCTGTGATGAAGCCCTGGAAAAATCCATCCTATTAATTAAAGAGTAGCTACTCATATTGTTTCTGGTACAATTACAGGAGTTCCATCAGTAGACTTTCAAGGTTTGAGGCTTGGAATTGGTCTGACTGATGAAAAACGAAGAGGGAAGTGGAAATGGGTGGGATGATACAACCTCTAAACCACTGAGTAAAAGACTTCTGTACTCTCACACCAGTCTGAAAGCTGTAAAAGATGTGAAATAAGAGGGATTTTAATTCTCTATGTGTGGCTTCAGATTCTGGTGGGAAGAAACCTAATGACGGGGAAAACAATGAGGACTGTGCTTTAACTGGCAAGCGAATGTGCTCGATCTAATGTTATCACTGGGCTGATTATCCCTGTCTCAATCACCCAGTAATGGATCTGTGAATGAACATAAATTTTTAAAATGAGATGAAGAGATGTTTTAAACCAGTGTATGCAGTGAATTTCTAGTCTTGTAACTTTGGGTTGTGTTTGTACTAATATCCCAGTGTATGTTTCTGCTTTAATGCTGCATCACAGAAGTGTAAATGACCTTTACCAAGGACTGACCCAACCTCATACCATGACAGAGCCTGGCTTTTGGACTTGTTGCTGATAACAGTCTATATGGTTCTTTTTGTCTTTGGTCTGGAGCACACAGCGTCCATTTCTTCCAAAAAAAGACCTGGAATACTGACTGGTCTGAACACAATACATGTTTCCACTGTGTTGTTATCTCAGAGCCCACATAAGCGATGCCCGTTTCAGTGTATGGTTAATAAAAGGCTTCTTTTTTGTACAGTAATGTTTTAAGTGGCATTTGTGAATGTAACTCTTTATTGTACTGCTTGATAAAGGTTTGATAAAGTAATCCCTTGTCCATGTAGTTCTATCAGCTATTGATGAATGACGGTTCTCGATGCAGTGCCATCTGAAGGTTCTGAGATCACGGGTCTTCAGTTTAGCACTTGCCCTTATGCTCTGAGATTCCACAAATTCCTTCATTCATTCATTTAATGACATTGTGCACTGTAGACATAGAAATATGCAAGTCGTTCTTTGAGGAACATTGTTTTTAAGCATTTCACTCATTTTCTTACACATTTGTTGATAAATTGGAGATACTCTGCCCATCTTCACTCCTCAAAGACTCAGCCTTTTTCTGGATACTGCTTTTGTACTAAATCATGATTATAATCACCTGTTGATGTCACTTGTTTGAAATCACATCATTATTTAGTTTTTTCACCTCATTATTGGACCTAACTTGCCTCTATCCCAACTTTTTTGGAATGTGTTTCAGGCCTGAAATGCAGGAATGGATGATTATTAACAGATGAAATAAAGTTGACCAGAACATGAACAAAAACATAAAATATCTTGAGTATACACACACACACACACACACACACACTTATATAAATGGTCTTTTTGGAAGGTTAGCATCCAAGAAACCACTTTTTCAGAAGGGGAACAGGGAGAAACGGCTGAGGTGACCTAAACCTCACAAAGATTGGAATAAAGATCAGTGGAAACAAGTATTATGGAGTGACATAATACTTGAATTTTTGGGTCCAAACTGTAAGGACCCTCCTAGTACTGTGGGATCCCTCCAAGCTGACACTAGAGGTTAGTGTCGGCTTGGTTATGACGCCGGAATACTCACAGTGAGCACGACTGCGCAGGCACCAGCTTAAGCTGTGTGACTGCAATATCAGCAACACCTGTTAGCATTGTTATTTAAGAGCACGCTCTAGCTCAGTCAGGTGTTGCACTCTTGCTCAGTATTGGCCAAAAACCTGTAGCGTCTATGCGAGTTTTCCACTGTGCTTAGGATCGCTACGGTTACTTCAGATTTCGAGACCTTACCCGTCTTACACATGCTACAGTCTCGGTTCATCAGTGTTAGGGTCATTGGTAGACTGGGTTCGCTTTAGGCATCCAGCCGATGTACGGATCAGGAGATCCAGAGGTGAACGTTACAGCACATCCAGGTGCTTTATTAGCTTCCTTTTGTCTTGTTCATTTAGTTATCTTTCATGCATTCCATTTGTTTGTTTATTAGTCCCTTTCAAGCTCATCTATGCAACCTGCTCGTGGCGAGACGTTAGAGCAACGGACCCTGTGGAGAGCGATCAGGGCTCACACATCAGCTGCTAGCTGACAGAGGCACAGCCTTGCGTACGCTGTCCTAATTATTATCCTAATTATTGTCCTAATTATGTAGTTATACTTTTGGTTCACCCTTTCCATCTGGAGCTTACTGAGCCTGGGTCCTGAAGCCCGTTTTATGTTCTGTTTCACGTGATTCGGCATTTTTTTTTTTTAAGAGGTGAATCGTAAAACAAAGATCTACAATATCTTAAATATGGCCATTATACCATTTCTGAAACAACACATCTAATGGTGACCTAAGACTTTTGCAGTCACGTATATGCAAAACTCTGTTGTATAACCACTTCTTTAGCTCCAGTAAGTTCATGTCGTCCTCCAAAACAAGTGACTAATGGAGTACGGATGAGGTGACATATAACTGAACCAGGCAAACAGATCAGATTTGTTTCTCCCTGTGAAGGATTAATCCCTTAATGCCAGACTGACATTTTACCTGCATCACATCCCTGAATATTACGCATGAACTCCCATCACACCATGAAAACACCTCATCTTGTTCCAGTATCATGTGGCATCAGATCTGATGTGCCAACATTGCTATTCATCAAGTAAGAGTTTCTGCTGGTGGTGACACCATTGGAGGTGCATGTTGGAAAGTGTTTACATGGATCTCTGGTACAAGAGGAAGTGATCCATTACCCTAAGCAATTTGTGCATTCTTTTTAGGGTGACATAGAAAAATCAGAATCATTTATTCGCCAAGTACAAGAACAACAAGGAAATTCTCCTGGCGCAGGTGCCAGCATAGAGTTAAATCAAATCTAAACAGAGAAATTACATCTAATAAAATGACTACATGAAAAAGGTGTGCCGAATATTTCAAATATGGTGTGAAATATAATCATAACGAAGTGTTAGCATATATTAAATATGTAAATGTACTCTGCAAAGGTCTATAGTCCTTAGAATTGCAAAAGTTTGCAAAACGAAATTGCATAAAATCACAGTCAGTTTTCTACATATAAAAACCTAAATGTAACCAGTGCAGGGAATTATTAAATACTTTTTACACAGTTTCATATTTCATCCTAAATCCCACTGTATGTGCATTTCAGTCAACTGTTGGAAATTAAACAAAATGTTGCTCAAGTGAAATACACTAAATGGCCAGAAGTGTGTGGACACCCTCTCTAATAAGGGATCTCAATCATCCACACTATAAGTATTGTATATGTGAATTATCTACCTGTGTATGTGTGCATGTTTGTATCTATCTATCCATTTCTCAATCTCTCTCACCCTTTAGAATTTTTCTATATTTCATAAAAAAATATGACCTAAAACATCATCAAATTTCACACAGTCCTAAAAGTAGATAAAGAGAACCCAGTTAAACAACTGAGACAAAAATATGATACTTGGTCATTTATTTATTGAGGAAAATGATTTCCAATATTAACATATAGTGAGTGGGCAAAAAGTATTTGAACCTCTAGGATAACAGTTAATTTTGAAGGTGAATTAGAGTCAGGTGTTTTCAATGGGATGGACAATCAGGGGTGAGTGGGCACCCCTGTTTATTTAAAGAACAGGGATCCTATCAAGAAGTCTGCTCTTCACACACACATGTTTTGTGGAAGTGTGTCATGGCACGAACAACGAAATTTCTGAGGACCCAGAGAACGAGGTTGTTGATGCTCATCATGCTGGAAAAGGTTACAAAACCATCTTCTAAAGAGTTTTTGGACTCCACCAATCCACAGACAGACAGATTGTGTACCAAATGGAGGAAATTCAAGACCAGTGTTACCACCCTCCCCAGGAGTGGTCGACCAACAGAGATCACTCCAAGAGCAAGGTGTTATAGGTGAGGTCACAAAGGACCCCAGGGTAACTTCTAAGCAACTGAAGGTCTCTCTCTCCACATTGGCTTAATGTTTTAATGTTCATGAGTCCACCATCAGAAGAACACTGAACAACAATGGTGTGCATGGCAGGGTTGCAAGGAGAAAGTGGGGGGTTTGAGTCACACCAGTGATACTGAAAGCAAAGGGTTCACATACTTTTGCCACTCACTAATATGTAATATTGGATCATTTTCCTCAATAAATAAATGACCAAGTATAATATTTTTGTCTCATTTGTTTAACTGGGTTCTCTTTATCTACTTTTAGGACTTGTGTGAAAATATGATGATGTTTTAGGTCATATTTATGCAGAAATATAGAAAATTCAAAAGGGTTCAAAAACGTTCAAGCACCACTGTACATGCATCTCTATCTCTCTCTATGTATCTATCTCTCTATCTATCCATCTCTGCATCTATCCAGCTATATATTTATATATCCAGCTATATATTTATATATCCAGCTATATATTTATACATCCATCTACCCATGTAGAAATGAATTGAATGCACTAAATCTTAATCCTATGAAACTCTCGTATTTGGTGGCAGCACCTTTTTCCACTTAACAGCTGTACTGGTTCTGCTTGTATTTAATTTAACAAAACCGTCCATTCTTCTGCTGGCAGCATCATTATCTCCTGCTGGCACTCATACCGGATATCGGCAAAAATACCTTAAATTACCCATTACATACCCATGACCACTGCATGTAAATAAGGCAAATGTTCTTGTGGAAGGTATGCTGTTTCTCATATCAATGCATTTATACATGGTGGGCTCAGATATAAAATCAGCACGCTACAGCCCATGACAAACTCACAAACCTTCAGTTGAGACCAAGAGAACTTCAGCTGATCTAACAACATGGCTAGAGGTAAGGGCTCTCCTTTAAGCTGGTGTTACGTTACAACTGTAGCATTTTTGGGACAGAGAGGTGCAGTGCACTAAAGGCAATCTGTAGGGATTATGAAATTACATTGCTCACAAGTATGCTGTCATTTACTTATTAGTCAGCATAAAGTCTTTCACAATTTCTAAATGTGGTTTGAGAATAATGATAAAATTGAAATCTAAGGAACATTATTGCTTTGTGCCTTAATCCACTCAAGTAATGAAAACAAGGTTCGGATTGAAGCAAGGGTTTTATCTGTAGGTAAACTGTATTTCTCTTGTTTTTCCAGTGTTGGTGCTGCTGTCTGTGGTGGTGGCGAGTTTATTCGTTAGCCAGGGTGCAACATCTGAGAACCAGAGGCTTTTCACCAATGCAGTCATCCGCGTGCAACACCTTCATGAGCTGGCTGCAAAGATCATCTCTGACTTTGTAAAATGACTTGTTTGAATTAACTGTGTGATATATAGATATAGATTTGTTCTACTTGGAAACATTGGTGCTTTTAGTCAAGTCAGTAACTTGATTTAAACTGGACCAACAGTTATTTCCAGTTTTATGCTGAAGGAAGTCTACAAACCTAGCTGACTTGCTCATCTTTGTCGCTGTTTTGAAGGAGGAACGTCTTTTACCTGAAGAACGCAAGCAGCTAAGCAAGATTTTCCCCTTGTCTTTCTGCAACTCTGACTCCATCAATGCTCCCACTGCCAGAGACGAGACCCAGAAAAGTTCTGTAAGTATTAATTATACTGCACTATTATAGTGCAATCACCAAATTATCAGACATATATTAGATAGCAGCAACACATCGCATATAGGCATAAGCATGGTCAAGACAACCTGCGGTCAAGTTCAAACCATCAGAATATGGAAGAAAGATGATTTGAGTGACTTTAAATGCTTCATGGTTGTCAGTGCTAAACAGGCTGGTTTGAGAATTTCAGAAACTTCTAATCTACTGGGAATTTCATGAACAGCGCCATCTCTAAGGTTTACAGAGAATAGTACAAAAATAGAAAATATCCAGTGAGGACAGTTCTCTGGTGAAAATGCCTTGTTGATGCCAGAGGTCAGAGGAGAATGGGCAGAGTGGTTCAAGCTGATAGAAAGACAACAGTAACTCAAATAACTTCAGTTACAACCGAGCTATACAGAAGAGCATCACTGAATGCACAACATGTCAAATCTTGAAGCAGATGTGCTACAGCAGCAGAAGACCATATCGGGTGCTACTTCTGTCAGCAAAGAACAGGTAATTGAGGCTACAAGTCACAGGGGTTGACCAAAATTGGACAATAGAAGATCGGAAAACGTTCTGGTCTGAGGAGTCTCAGTTTCTATTGCTACATTCAGATGGTCGGATCAGAATTTGGCATAAACAACACCTTGTATCTGGTACAGCCATCCTTGTATCAGCGGTTCATGCTGGTAGTGTAATGGTGTGGGGGATATTTTCTTGGCACATTTTGGGCCCCTTAATACCAACTGAGCATCCACAGCCTACCTGAGTATTGTTGCTGACCATGTTCATCCCAGTTCACTGTACTCAAATGGCCTCCACAGTCACCAGATCTTAGGGATGTGCATATTTGGGATGTGGTGGAACAGGAGATTCACATTATGGATGACAAATCTGCAGGGACTTTATGATGCTACAATGTCAAGATGGACCAAAGTCTCTGAGGAATGTTTCCAGCTCCTTGTTGAATCTACAGCACGAATGGTTAAGGCAGTTCTGAAGGCAAAATGGAGTCCAACCTGGTCGTGGATGGTAGATAGGCAGATAGTGAGACCCATTGATGCATGGATAGATTCAATAGACTGCTGGATAGTGGGTGGGTGGGTAGATGTATAAATGAAAGTATTTATGAGTGAGTATGTATGTAGGTACAAGAGAAGGCAGGTGGGCAGATAGATGGATGCATATATGAATAGGTAGGTAGTTGGGTCAGAAGGTAGGAGGCAGGTCGTTCCTATAACATGCATGTGCTGCAAAGATTTCTAAATGAAAAATCTTCAATGAACCATCAGCAAATCAATTGAGATGTTGAGAAAAACAACAGTGGATTATTCAGAAAGGTCGCCAAACATTGGTAGACATCAATGTTTCTTTGTCATAGTTTTTCAGTATTGAACAACATTTTTGTTTTCATATTTTATCTTTCCATGCCTTTGCTTATTATACAGATCTAAACACTTGCAGCGAGTGGCAAACTGCAGTCTTGTGCTGCATGTTATAGGAGCACACGTGTTTCTTATTAATGTCTCTCCCTATACTTTTTCTAGGTGCTAAAACTGCTGCAAATCTCCTACCGTCTGATCGAGTCCTGGGAATACCCCAGTGAGTTACTTGGGAACCCCAACCAGATCACAGAGAAGCTGGCTGACCTGAAAATGGGAATCGGTGTTCTTATCAAGGTGAATGCATGATCATATCTTAGTAGCATATACAAACCATATACAGAGGTGTATTGAAGGGCAACGTTTACATTTACATTATTTAGCACATGTCCTTATCCAGAAAGTCTACCAATGATCTTACAACATTCAATCGAAAAAATATTTAAAAGTATTATTCATGTAGACTAATATTTCATGTCAACCACTACATTTAAATATGCTGTCTTTGGTAACACTCATTTAGCTTCTATACATTTAATCTATTTCTATAAACTTATTAATTACATAAGTTTAATTCTTACAAATATCATCTAGGCCATCCAAAGAGGTCAGGTAGATTTTTAAGTCTGGGTCCTCCTTATCAAAGTTTCTTCCTTATAACATTTAGGCAGTTTTTCATTGCCACTGTCACCCTGTGCTTGCTTAATTTGGGATTGGCCTTAGACAATAGAACATCACAGAAAATTGTAAAGATGCTTTGAGACAATGTTCCATTGTAAAAAGCGTTATAAGAAGTAAATCTGACTTTGAATTTGACAATCCAAGCATTGGTGGGTTAAGGGCCTTCCTCAAGGTCATATCAGTGGCAGCTTGGTGATGTGAGGATTTGAACTTTGAGGCTCTGCCAAAACTGCCACTGTTGGGCCCCTGAGCAAAGCTCTTAACTATCAACTACTCAGCTCAATCAGAAGGATAAAATCGTCTGTCGAATAACCAAGTGTTGCAATTTTGGCAGACTGTAGGGGGTTTGAGACTCAGCCTCATTGTATTCTCTAAAAGAAGTGAAAATAATCTAGTAACTCTATTGCTTTGTCAACAGAAAAACTATTTTCCACTTGTAGAAATGGTATTAAAAGAATCTGATTAACTGACTGATTAACATGAGTTTTCATCTTATCATATTACTAAAAACTGAAGCTGATGAAGTTATTGTTAATATCTGATTATCTTTTGTGGCTTATTTATGAAAACATGCTGAAGGTTTATTTGTGGATTTCTAATTAATCTGCAGGGATGCATGGATGGCCAAACCAGCCTGGAAGAAAACGACTCTCTGCTCCTTCCCTTTGAGGATTTCTACCAGACCCTTGGTGAAGGGAACCTGAGGAAGACCTTCCGTTTGTTAGCCTGCTTCAAGAAGGACATGCACAGAGTGGAGACTTATCTGAGCGTGGCCAAGTGCAGGAGATCCCTGGATTCCAACTGCACCATGTAGGGGACAGAGGGCAAAACAAAATGTATTACATTCTCTTGCATTACTCTGAATTTATTACATTTACTTTTATGTATTAACTAAGCAGGCTGAGGAGAACTTGTCCATTTGCAAGCTTAATAAATTAGCATATGTCACTTGTTTGTCTCTGCAACTTTATGGCGACAAATTTCACACTGGTGCTATAGAAACATTTCTTTCTGGCTAACAGCAGCCAAAACTGGGTGATCAATAGCATCATCTTCACTTGGCCAATAGTAATACTGGTAAAGTGTATAATCTGATAAATGTGAAAACTAAATTATCCTAAACAAATTACACAATCATGCTAACTTCAAATGCATGAGTAAGTTCCTGGACAAATTAATGTGAAAAATATCAGAGCATAGATCTCTCTTTTATAATCCTTACTTCATCTCTGTCTTTTTCTGGGAATATACCCATGAGTATGTGTATGTTGTGTTTTCCCAATAAAGCTAATCTCTGCAGTATGAGCTATGACTCTATGGATGCACTTGCTGTGGCAATACACCGAATACAAAATTTGAACGTGGGGTAACAGTTCCAAGGAATCCTCAACCCTATGCTTTTTGCATTTGAATTCATCTGACTGAACCAAATCAGGAATGATTAAAAAGTTAAAAAGACTTTAACACCAAATTACTTTGATTCAAAGCACTTGTGTTTGCTAGTTATTTTGGCACTAATGGTATGGAACGTATGGTATAAAACGTGTGTTCACGCTCATTTGCTTGTTTTATTTTGCCCGTTGTCATTTGACATTGACTTAAAAGATATGTCTGAACCCATAATCGGTTCTCTATGTAGTGTACTAGCTAGTAAAGACTGGCCATTGTATAAATCATGTTTAAATGACTAAATAATAGCCAATGCAACGCTAAAATCTCTCAATACACTAAGTTAAATACGTTAGTGTTCAAACATTGTTGATGAAGGAAGTGAGTTCCAATATTACAATTTCAACGTTTGTAAGGGCTAGGGAGTGTACTGCCAATTAGAACACAGCCTATAGTGACCATACGTACGTGCTGTGCGTGTTTACGTAAGCATTACGCGGAAGCGCGGGAAGTTTCATTTTGTTTACGGTAGCCTCTCGGGTGAATCTTTCGTGATTATGTTGCTGCGATGTTTTAAATAGGAGCTTTATTCGTGAAACAGGACCAAACTACAATTGTAAGCGCTACTCTCTAACAACTGTAAAAATGGAGGCTGATGTCATTGAGTTCAGAGTGCCGACTGAAAACAACAAGACCGTTTTCATCTGGGAGATACAACCTTCGAACTCTGAAGCGTTTATTTATGTAAGTTGTTTATGTAAGTTTATTTATGTAAATATTTTATCGACATGTTATTTATCTACCAATGCATTTGTGTAGTCCGCAATACAGAGACGAACGAACCTGGTTGGAATCAATCTTTAAGTGAACCGATTCAATCGAACCATTATAGCTAGTGTACAAAAGATTCGGTTCCTCAAAATGATTCGTTGAAAAGGATTCGGATGTGGCCATTGGTGAACATTTCGACGCTAAATTAAATCCTGAATGTTACTCAATAAAACGTTAACAGTACAAAGTTTAAAATAAAAAAAATGCAGTTTTAATTCCAAGATTAGTTAGTACAGTATATAATCTAATATAAGTAATATGTACATGTTTTATCTATATGTATAAACACACACAAAGCGTGTTTGGTTTGAAAAATAGAAAAGTGCAAAAACTTTCTTCTCTGTATTCAAATACAGGTATGCGTCCACTATGTGTTCTCTGAAACCGCACATTTTGTGATCCGGACGTTATCCGAACATCATAATATACTTAGCAATGCTGTATTTTATACTATGGGGTATCTGTATTGAATAATTAGTCAAGATCCTGCAGTGTTTCCCTTACAATGATTTGTTTTGAAGTTGAATGCCACAATATCGACAAGGACTGCTATGATGACCTAAGCCACCCTTAACCGTCACCTTTTAAGACTGAGGTCTACTTACCTGGTTGGTCTTGCAAACCAGTGAAGGCCTAAAAGAGTAAAGGTTGAAAGGGACAGGGGTTTACTTACCTGGAACAGTCCATCCTCTTTGGAGAGGGGGAGGTGTATATGTTAAAGTGGAGTAGAAGTGTACACTGTAAATAATGTGGATGTTTGGTTATACAGTAGATGCCATGTCTGTTCACGTGTTTGGATGATCAGTGTAGTGTGTATCACAATTACTGCGTGTGAATGATGAATGTAGCCTGCACTCCTGATTTGCCTGTGACAGTATTGGTTTAGCCAGTAGGAGGAGCTAAAGGTACAAAAGTAGCACCCGGGTAACGCTGAGGGTAGTGGTGGCATACGTGGGGCTTCTGAGAGATTGCAGTAAATGAAACAAAGGATTCGGAGAAAGAGTCGAGTTCGAATCATCGCACCACAGTGACATCTAGTGTCCAATCAGAGGTCTAACAGCAACGTCTGTCTCTTTACTGGTTTGTTTTGAGCAAGTTCAAAACGATCCCAAACAACAGACCTTTTTTCTTTTTCGAGATCCTTCCATTGTTAAAATTATAATTTGCAAAATAATAAGAAAATAGTGAAAAATGTGTTACTACTAGAAAATAGTTGCGTTGCTTTGCATCTCTTCTGTTTGTGAGCGTGTGGCAATGACGTAACATGTCATGTTGACACTAATCACAGTTCTAGGATCCGTGATTAGATTTTCCGACACTCATTTAGAAGCATTCTGGTTAAAAACATTATGAACTCAGATCAGCTGCTTGCAATTCCTTATGCGCGTATACCGAAACGTTTCGAAACAGTGTGACGTAATTAAACCTTATTTGGGACAGTCACGTGACTTTCCCGTTTAGATACGGATTTTGAAGCAACGTTTCCAAACACTGAGCTTCAAATGAATCGATTCAGTTTCGAATCCGAGTTTCGAAGGTTGACCTCACTAGCTGAGGAGGACCGGTCAGGGTATGTTTGTTTATAAGGGTACCCCTCCTTGCATTGAGTCCTCTCTCACTCTTAACACATTTATGGTGAGAGAAACTGTCTTTTATGGGACAGTGCAACACATTTCCTGTTGTGTTTATGACACAAGCAGGTAACTAAGACTGTGAAGCAGGCACGAGGCTGTACGAAGCCACCCCACATCTAGTTATGACGTGCTAAAGATGCAGTTCTTGTTTCTCCACTGGGAAACGTTGTACAAAGTGTAGCTTCTTCCTGATAGGAAGGAATTGTAAGGTGGAGATGAAATACCATTTGGAGACTCCATCTATATTGTTTCACATTTTGCCCCTCCGCTTTCCTTTTTAACTCTTCATTCATTACAGAGGGTTAGTGGTTTGGATAGCGGGTGAGGAATTAAAGTACCTCTTACATTATAACAGGAAATTGGTACTGTAATGTGGAGCACCCCAAGGAGCATTGAGATTTGGGAACCTGTCCCTTGTGAGCCTGAGGTAATTTGGTGTATACAGCCCAACGATGCAGAGCAGAAGTCTGGACTTTCACAGAGCAGGCACTAGAAACCATCTGGATTTTCAGACAGCGTGCCAGTAACCACTTAAGGTTAATGGGGTCATAACTGACAGAAGTGGGGATCTATCCAGAGGCGCAGCAATGGGAGCCAGTGCTCTACCTACTAAACCTCTCTGGTTCGATCCTCTCCACTGGTGAAGAAAGGTTTGTCGGTTATGGTGGCGTGTTTCACTTCACTGGCACTGTAATCCCAGCTCTCAGCTGGCCGACGCCACATAAAGTGGCCAGACAGAAGGCTGTCCTCAGTAAAAGACACAAAGCCCACCTGGAGTTTGCCAAAAAGGACATAAATTACTATCAGACTGTGAGAAACAATTGCTGAACATTATGCCATAAAGCCCAGAGTGGTGGAGTGCTGCAGTGATGGTTGACCTTCTGGAAGTTTCTCCCATTTCACAGGATCTTTGGAGCTCAGCCAGAGTGACCATTGAGTTAACAATCCTTTCTCTTACTGAGGCCCTTCTGTCCTGATTACTTAGCTCAGTGGGGCGGCCAGCTCCAGGAAGAGTCCTGGTTGTTCCAAACCTGGATATATGGAGGCCGCTGTGCTCTTGGGACGTTTCAGTGCAGCATATTTTTGTAGCCTTCTCCAGATCTCTGTCTCCACATAATGCAGTCTCTGAGCTCTACAAGCAGTTCTTTCCTCCTCATGGCTTGGTTTTTGCTCTGATCTGCTTCGTTAGCTGTGAGACCTTGAATAGACAGGTGTGTGTCTTTCCAAATCATGTCCAACCAACTGAATTTACCACAGGTGGATCCAATCAAGGTGAAGAAACATCTCAAAGATGATTAAGAGAAATGTGAGGAACCTGGAGCTAAATTTCACGTCATAGCAAAGGGTCTGAATACTTATGTCCAAGCGAAATGTTAGTTTTTCCCTTTTTAATAAATTTGCAAAACTTTCTAAAATTCTGTTTTCACTTTTTCATTATGGGGCATTTAGTGCAGAATGATGTGGTAAAAGCTTGATTTTTTTATTTTAGCACAAAGCCACGTCATAACAAAATGTGAAAAAGTGAAAGACTTTCTGAATGCATTGTAAGAAGATCCAACTTGTATCCTAATGCAAATATCCTAGTGCTTCTCCATACCTATAATAATAGCCTATAATACTGCTGAGTCAATACTCTATCTTGGGTTTACATTTACAAAATAGATCCTACTTGATATTGTATGTATTCTTTAGATTTTTAGCATAGCATATTTGGCTATGTACACACGTTCCTAGCTAAACCTGCTCTCGCCCTCTCCTCCCCTTAATTTGTTGCAGGAGTCTTTATGGAGCGTGTTCTCAGCGTTTGGTGCACTTTACCTGTTGAAGGTGTGTCCCAATGCTACAGTGGCTAATCCAGGCTTCTACGCTATGATCAAGTTCTACTCTGCTGCTCATGCATCCAGAGCTCAAAAAGCTACAGACAGACAGTGTCTGTTCCAGGACTCTCCCCTCAAAGTAACACAGTACTTTGTTTATTTTCTTCCTATCTGATGTTTGTTACATTAAAGCAATAAGGCACGAGAGTGTGTGCATTATTGTGAGTATATCACAGGAAAGAGGTGTAGTTAGCCTCTTTCCTGTGATATATTCACAATAATGCACCCGCGAGTGCCTTATTGCTTTTATACCACAGTTCCGTTATCGTTTATCATTTATTGTTATATTTAAGATAAAACGACAGGACATTTAAAAAACGATTTTATAAAAAACGTTTATCGCCCTTCCGCGAGGTAAAAAAATAGTTCCATTCTATCGTTACCTCGCGCGCATTAAAAAAAGCTCTAGGAACAGAAATTACCATAACTGTTTTATTATTATGCAGACATAAACACAAATAATATCGATTGGTAAGTTTTAATTTATTAAAGAGAAAGTTTATTAATTATTTACATTCAATAATAAAATGGGACGGGTTAAATAAGGCAGGCTGTTAGTAACAGATCTACCTATCCTACCGACTGAAGCAAATCGGAGTGGAGATCCCGGTGGTTCTAAACAACAAGTCTAGGATCCCGTTTGCTTAGTGATTATAAATCTGTGTATGATGAAGCTCTTAATGTTAATGTTATCAGTCATTCAGAAATGTAAACAGCAGAGCTACAGAGCATCAGCAGCTTCTCTGGGTTAGAGCTTGGACTTACAGATAACGAAGTACCTGTTAGATCAATGAACGCCCGATTGAGACCCTGCATGGTGTTTATGAAAATATGAAAGATGCAGAGTTTTAAGTCCAGCTAACGACGTGTCTGGGTATGAGGGATGGGAAGCTGGTTCAGGTTCATTTTTGTTGTTGAAGGGACCAAAACTGATACTTCAGTCTCGTTGCTGCTCTTCACAGTCCGAGCTGTGAATCCATTAAGAGCGCGGGAGACGATTTTTATTTAAAGTAACTGACTTCGTTTCGCTTTTCCAGCGCTTTCCAAATTCCCTAAAGGTGATATAACCGTTGGCTTCAGGTTGGTCATTAATAGCTTGCATCTTCCAAATTCATTCGTTTTTCAAAACACAATTAGATTTTATAAAGTAATAACTTTCATTTCGGCAGGGTTTTCCCTCATGATTAATTGAACTGCTTTTTCTGGCGGGCGTCGTTGCTAGGGTTTACGTTGTGTGCCGCGGATTAATACTTCTAGAGTCCGTCGGTCAAATGTGCCGTTTATTGTCAATAATGTCACGACGGAAGAACGTCTCCAGATTGCGGGTCGGAACTAACTGTGGTATAATATCCTTTCACTGAGGTCATTTATCAGGGCTGTAAGGATGTATCGCGATGGAAAAATGCGACGATTTGCATGGTTCAGAAGGGCGGTGCATTGTTGGAGAAATGTGTAGAAGGAAATTACATGTTTGGAACACCAGATGGTGCCATAATGACGCATGTCTTCCTTCTGAGTTCTTTTAGTAACGGAAATAAAATATATTTGTTAATTTTTTATACAAGAAAAGAACATATTATTTTGAGTTTTGCTATTCTTTTCTATTTTGTTACTTTTCAGAGAATTAAAATGATTTTCTTTCACTTGGTTATTTAAGATATGGTGACGCTACAATGCAGTTATTGCGTTAAAAACCTTTTACGTTAAATGTGCATTGTTTTGCATTGTTAACACTTTGGAAATAAACAAGGCCTGTAATTGAATGTAAGATCGATAATTGCGAGAAAATCAGATGGTGAACTCTGTCATGAATCGAATTGAATTTTGAGCAGAATTTATCGTTACACCCCTATTATTTATATATCAGGGATTTTGTATTAAAAACTCCTAGCTGCGAGCTTTAGCTTATGAGTGATTCCGAAGCAATCTTGGTGTAACTCTGAACAAAGAGAAGACAAACTTTTTTCTATGTGAGCAGGCGAGGTTGACTCGGTTGCTGGGTATGACGCATTTTTTTGAAGACCGTTTGTACACAGACACACACACACGTGAACAAACACACTCCTAATTAAGGAAATATACCCTGTTATAAGCCTTTACTTTGAAATAAGCTATTCTGCACTAATCACGCACACGTTTTTTATTTGCTTTATTTTACTGACAGTTTTTTTTTTTTTACCATGCTGGTCATTTTTGTAACCTGCTTAATCTATTGGATAGGCTATGACCTGGAGCCATTTAAGTCTAGTCAGATTTATTTCTATTGCGCTTTTTACAATTGAGCATTGTCTCAAAGCAGCTTTACAATTTTACGTTATCTTCTAACATCTAGAGCCAATCCCAAATTGAGCAAGCCTATGGTGACAGCAGCAAGGAAAAACTCCCTAAACGTTAGAAGGTAGAAACCCTGGGAGGGCCAAGACTCAAAAAGGTACTAACCCAATAAGGAAAGTCCTTGGCGGCACGTCGTCTCCAGCCAACCGGAGGAAGAAGATAGTTACTTTGAAATACTTTGATGCTTTTCGTGCCTATTTAAGTGGTGGGGTTCGTTCTTATAGTGTTCATTTGGGGCGTTACAGCACTGTGGCGCTGGGTAGGAGTTGTAGCTCGTCTCTTATAATGTTAACTACAAATATTAATTATTCCTGCATGATCTAATCGATAGCGTTTGATTAACTCGCTGTTATTTAGTTTTTGGAGAACCTTTCTTCTGCCTCGACGTCTTTATTCCCTTTTCTCCTCTGCTTCAGAGAACTCCTAAGCCTTCTAAAAGTCCTCCTCCCTACCCCTAACAGTGTTTCACCTTAGGATCCAGGAAAAAATGTACTGTGAATCTACATAGTAAAACTGTAACTTCCTTCACAGTTTTAATGTGAACTTCCACAGTTTGACCATGAAGTTCACAGTTCTACTATGAATTTTGGATGGTAATTTGGCCACTTCATGGTTCTACTGTGAAATTTCATATTATAACTGTAAACTTGGTTGACTATGAACTGACCATGAATTACTTCACAGCTGTACTATGGACTTTGGGTGGCAATTTGGCCACTTCATGGTTCTACTGTCAAATTTCACAGTACATTTTTTCCTGAGGAGCTCGTTTAGGAGTTAAGATGCTTTGTGAATAACTTTAATCTTTACTACGATCTACTCCTGACTTTAAGAGGGAAACTGCCACAACTCTAAGATTTTTCTTAGTTTCGTCTCTAGGAGCTATTCTTAGCACTACAAAAATTTATGAATACGACCCCGGATTTGTCACTGGTTTTGTGTCTGTAGTTTGTGGCTATGCATAGTTCGTACCGCTAGATGTCAGTGTTTATCTTTATTCATGTGATTTCTTTACACGTCTTTTCAGTGCAATATGTTGCATATTTTAGTGAATATGAATTTCACGGTTTGTTATTATACATGTAATAAAATTTGTTTTAGTTACATGTATGAGTTCTTTATAAATAAAGCTGTTATTTTATTCACAGCTGAGCTGTTTAGAGTGGAACTCAAAGACCCAGCAGTGTTATTTGACCTACCTTCTTATTCGTAGCGTGGAGCTTAAACACATCCTTGTGCTTTGTTCAGGTGAGGCTGAGCACGAAGCTGCATCCGGACTTCCTCACTGGATTCAGATCTCTCAGTCATGCAAAGTGCCAGGACTTGGCCAATCACTACTTGGGCTACAACGGCTGGTCCACTCACATCGTCAATGTAAGTAACATCGTTTAAAAAGGTAACGTAAAATAGCTGCAAGGAACGCCAACCATTCTGTGGGGCCTGCCTTTTTTGCTTCATTAGTTTGCACTGCTGTTCCTTAGCTGAAGGACATCTCGAAGTGTGCCGATGTTGGCTGGGGCCCGGATGCAGACAGCCAGGGAGAGCTGCTAAAATACGGCTGCATTATGGAGCTAACTCTTCCCCAGCACGGAGTGGTTTGTCGTGGGGTTGGTGTAGCAGAGGAAGTCGTTGAACGTGGAAGAGGTGAGGAAAGTGTAAGAGACAGCATTTTGTCGATAATGATAATTCGATGATACTTTGGCAGTGTATATTTTAGGTCTGAAGTGTTCAAATGTTGTTTGACGTGCCTTAATTGGCACCGTGTCTTGCACTGTTTAATTGCTGACAGCATTTATGTCTTGCCATCTGTTGCTTTTGTTGCCATAAGCCATTTTATTGCAGAATGGTTCTGCTGATGTTTGCTGAGTGTGTTTTTGTGCTGCTACCATGACTCCTGAAGTTTGTCGTCATCTTCATATTCTGCACGATGGTTAGTTCTCAGTTGGTGAAATAAGTTAGTTGTCGAGTTGTCTTTAGTAGTAACCGATTTCCAACATAGTTTGAAGATTGACGTCTTTTGGACCAACATCCAGCGCCAAACTACCACCGGCGATGAAGATTGTGGGGCTGGTGGTGTCTGTATTTTGTCTCCTGGTGCAGATTGTTCAATCATTTTTAACTTCAGTCATGACCTCTGTTTCATGGCTAGTTTTGGCGAGAGGCGAGTTGTAAAGTGACACCTACTGATCGGTCGGCTGAAAACTTGGCGGCTTAACAAAGTAGAATTTCATTGCTGGCAAGACATTTGTAACATTGCAAGAATGTCAAGGGCGAGAGCCGAGGTTGGCGGCTTTTCGAAGTAAAGTGCATGGAGGGAAATCCGTCCTGCCATCACAGGTTATGAGAGAGGAGTTTGGCGAGATAATGGGGGCGAGATAATGCGACTAGACTGTAGTTAAGTGTTTTACATTTAAGCTTGTTAGAGAGAGAGAGAGAGACAGAGAGAGAGACATTTGTTTTTTAATTAGTTTTTTTTAAAGCTGATGAGACTAGTATTGTTGTTTAGATGAGTTGGTAAATAGTTCCAGACTGAAGGCCCTCAATGAGAAAGTGTAAACTGCTCGAGTAACGTCCTAAAGAAAGCTGTATGAAGATTATAGGAAGATCTTGTGGAGTTGAGAGGAGATGGTATGACTTAAGGAGCACTGCTCATGCAAGAAATCCCAGACTCCTCTAAAATTTGTAATCGTTAATTACCTCTTCAGCACAGTTGAGGTCATTTCCAAGGGTTTCATCCCTTATAACTGTGCTTCCCTACACAATTTACTGTGCTCCAGAGTCTTACTGATAATTGGGATCAAATCTGTTAGATTAGGACTGGAGTTGAATGATTTAAGAAGATACCATGTTTCAGGGATATGTCCACGTTTTATCCCCACTTAGGGTGGTCAGGGTCTGGAGCCTATCCCAGAATTCACTGGATGCAGGCAGAGGGACACAGTGTACAGGGTGTCAGCCCATCTCAGGGTTCCAGAACCACACCACTAGACCATCATGTTGCAAGCCCAGCCTGGGATTAGGAATGTTTACATGTGTTTTTTCTTTTCAGGTCTAGAAGAAAGCTGAGGAAAAGGGGGGGGGCGCTCATGAAATGGGCCAAAGACAAGGCAGTAGTTGCAGCATTTGAGAAATTGGTACTCGTAGTCCTTGGTAGGTCATGCTGATAATAAATCTTGTTTTCTGCAGTGGTGCTGGGAAGTTTGTGAACCCTTTAGGACTTTCCATATTTCTGCATAAATATGACCTAAAACATCAGATTTTCCCACAAGTCCTAAAAGTAAATAAAAAGAACCCAGTTAAACAAATGAGACAAACATATTATACTTGGTCATTTATTTATTGAGGAAAATGATCCAATATTACATATTAGTGAGTGGCAGTTTGCTAAAGATCATGTGGACGAGCCAGAAGGCTATTGGACGAATGTTTTGTGGACGGATGACACCAAAATAGAACTTTTTGGTTTAAAAGAAAAGCGTTATGTTTGGAGAAAGGAAAACACTGCATTCCAGCATAAGAACCTTATCCCATCTGTGAAACATGGTGGTGGTAGTTAGGGATGCACCGATATTGAATTTCTTGGGCCGATACGATAACCGATTTTTAGCTCATTATTGTGGCCGATACCGATGTTCAAATCCGATAATTTAACCTTTCTTGCATTTCAATTACAGTAAAATCCCTTTTGCAGTAAGTAAAATAAAATAATAATTAACAATAAAACAGTTAAATCAGACCTGTAAACACAAGGTGCAGTTTCACTCAAAGGAAAAATGGTTAAATTCCATTTTATTTTTTAACCTTCCTTAAAAAGGCAGTTTTTTTTTTTTCTTGAAGTCTTGAAGAAAAATCAAAGAAATATTCATATTTAAATATATTAGAAATATCGGTTATAATATCGGCTAAAATTCTAATATCGATTGGGACCGATGGCCGAATCTGAAAAAAATCCATATATCGACATATAATATATCGGCCGCCGATATATCGTGCATCACTAGTGGTAGTATCACGGTTTGGGCCTGGTTTGCTGCATCTGGGCCAGGACAGCTTGCCATCATTGATGGGACAATGACTTCTGAATTATATCAGAGAATTCTAAAAGGAAAATATAAGGACATCTGTCCATGAACTGAATCTCAAGAGAAGGTGGGTCATGCAGCAAGACAACGACCCTAAGCACACAAGCTGTTCTACCAAAGAATGGTTACAGAAGAATAAAGTTCATGTTTTGGAATGGCCAAGTCAAAGTCCTGACCTTAATCCAATGGAAATGTTGTGGAAGGACCTGAAGTGAGCAGCTAATGTGAGGAAACCCACCAAAACATCCCAGAGCTGAAGCTGTTCTGTACGGGAGGACCAAATGGGCTAAAATTCCTCCAAGCCGGCCGGTGTGCAGGACTGATCAACAGCTACAGGAAACGTTTTTTAGTTGCACAAGGGGGGTCACATCAGATACTGAAAGCAAAGACTCACATCAATAATTTTGCCACTCACTAATAATGTAATATTGGATCATTTTCCCTCAATAAATAAATGACCAAGTATAATCTTTTGTCTCATTTGTTGAACTGGGTTCTCTTTATCTACTTTTAGGACTTGTGTGAAAATCTGATGATGTTTTAGGTCATATTTATGCAGAGATATAGAAAATTCTAAAGGGTTAACAAACTCAAGCGCGACTGTATATTAGTGGTTCTTAACTTTTTTTAAATGGTGTTTAATTTTAGCAATTCTTATTTGTGCAGTAATAGACTATACACTAAAATGTGCAACAAAATAACTAAGGTCTCTCAGCCATTGAAACCTTTAAGATTAAATAGAAGCCAAAGCACTGCCTATCTTCAGTTTACTTCACTAATGTGAATAACAGGCTGTTTTTCTTAATTTATAGTCAAAGTCAGCTTTCCTTTTTTTTTTTTTTTTAGTTTTATTACTTTTCCTGGTTTAATGGGTTCAACTGGGTAACCATAAATGTAGCATGATATGTTGATATGTTTTCAATGTCCTGCACACATTGTGTGCATCAGTGGTCTTTAAGGTCAGTTTGACCCCAGGCTGTCAAACAACCCTCTGCTTCAGGCCCTAACAAAATCTTTAAAAGTGCAAGAACAAATAAATGTGATGTTATCTGGCCCATACACTTGGATAGCAGTGTTAATATGATAATTTTCTGGAGATTTTAGTCGATGGGGTCAATTTTTATTCTCAACGATAAAAGAGGTTAGTGAATTTAATAAAGGTAAACAAGAGGGTTTAAATCATGTGATCACCCATTATCAAATATACGATTATTATAATGTCTAATATTTAATTAAGCCTTCACACCATTTAGAAGCCCTCCTTATTTTAAGCTTGCTGCTAATTTATGGTGAGTATCTTATTATTGGACATTAAAATATCAGAGAAGAACGACTTGATTAACTTTTTTCCTCTCAGAGAACGGCAAGATTGCAGTGGAACGCAGGTGAGGTTTGATCCGGAGGAAGTTCTGCCGGATGAGGATGCCAGAGGGAGTCATCAAGGTAAATGTGATAGTTTTTCTAAAGAAAATACAATGGGATTATCACAGGGGTTTGTCAGGGATCACTTCTTGGTTCAGTCCTGTTCTCTCTCTACACGAAATCACTGCAGGAAGCACTCAAATAATATACTTAATTTAAGTTGAATGTCTTATTTATTGGTTTTTTGAATCAATTAACTTCACTGAATGAATGTTCACGTCAATAATTGGGTGTCACGGCCACCTCACAGCTCCATTGTCCCCGGTTCAATCCTGACCTCGGACTCCGCCTGTGTGGGTTAGAGTGGGTTTATTCCGGATGCTCCTGTTTCCTCCTACAGTCCAAAGACATACATTAGGTTAATTAATTGATCTAAATTCGCCCAATCTGAGTTTATATGTCTAGTTTCGATATAACCTGGTGTGTCATTTAACCTTGTATCTGATGGCCATTGACGCTAAAAGCGATGTTAAATAAATGAAATAAAATGTCAATTGTCAGTTTTTAGATGAGTTTTATGTGTATAGAGCGGTATTTTAAACCAATATATATTAATATGAATTCAAGAAGTATTTTCAAGAACCATGGTTCCCAAGCTGGGGTCCGGGGGGAGCAAACATAACAGTGGGTGCACAAGGCTTTGTCTGCTCTGAGGTGCACTGAGTTTGTCAAAATTTGTCAGAATTCAAGCACAGTGCCTTGAGTTACTGCCTTACATACTTTCTTCCTCAGGTGAATGATATCTCATGGTGTGACCTTGAATCTGGTGGGGCGGAGGAGGAAGATTTGCTGTGGGACTTCACAGTGGACCTCTCTCATTAGGCTCTAGGTTAAAACTGCAAGCCAAATCTAAACCTCTGTGGGTTAGAGAAACAAGCAAGCGACAGTTTTTTCTATGTTTTCCTTCTTTAGGTGAGTAATAAGATGTATTATTGTCTACCGAATTTGTTGTGCAAATATAAATAAATTATAATAGGCTTTAATCCATAACTGCTCTCTGGTTTTATATAGTTTCGTGTGTGTGAATGTTTCTCGTCTGTACTATTACTTGTAAGTAATATTAGTTCAACTTTTGTATCTTGATATGCTTTTTACTGTCTGTGTCTTCAGATGCTTGTAATTCACTTAGTCTTAAGGAATGGTTGTCTATTGAGCATGCATTTTTCAATTCAGATTATTTGTGGATAATTCATATAAAATAGACCAAAATGCCGTTTAAAGAAATTGACAACACATTTTAAATGTTCTAATTAGGCTGTTTCTGTAGACCTGCTTCTGCTTCTGTACCTTACCTGAACTAAGGGTATTGCTTAGCATCCAGTCAACGAGCTAAACGTCCTTACCAATGCTTTATTCTGGGAGTATTCATTTTAAAATGCACCAGTAATAGATTACTAGTAATAGATTACTGCACGGCGATGCAGCGGATTCTCTCTCTACCTTAGAGATTCAGTTTGTGGTGTTATGAACTAACTTGAGTTCTTGTTTGTGTTCAGTTTGGTGTTAATATCTGCTGTCTTATTTAAATCTTTGTATTTTAAAAGTTCTATTTTACATATAAATAAGCACACACAGGCTAATATATTTAAGAATTTATTCTAAAATTTATTCTACATTCTCACGATATACTTTCACAACTTTTTTTTTCTGCTGTAAGTAAGCAAAGGGTTCATAACAAAAAAATAAACACTAGCATCTTTTTAAACTGTTTTCAAATACATGTTACAGAGTTTTATTGTGACACTCGAGTGACTGTTTTCTAGAATAAAAAAAAAATTCCAACCACTTTTTTTGCCTTTTTTGCTGGAATATTCCCAGCAAACTTTGCAGAACATCTCGGGTACAGAGGGGTCAAACATGAAACATCGACACATGAAACCTGAGTTTTGCATGAGGGCATGAAGCTGCAGACTCGCTTCTCTTCGTGTTTGCGCTTCGCTGACTTTGTCCTGCGCATCTCGCTTTGCCGTTGTCTGTCCACAGATTTACATTTGTGTCATTTAGCAGACACCCTTATCCAGAGCGACTTACAATTCATACAAAATCACAGTCCAAGCAGTTGTGGGTTAAGGGTCTTGCTCAAGGAGCGAACAGTGGCAGCTTGGCAGAGGTGGGATTTGAACCCTGGTCCTTCTGGTCCATAGTCCAGTACCTTAACCACTGGGCCAACACAGTCCAAGATAATATCATTTGTTTATTTTGACCGGCTGCATGAGGGCCATTTTTTTTACATGATGAGTGGTCAAACGTAACCATAACTGTTCAACCTAATTGTACGTCACACTGGATAAGGTTTTCTTCTACGTGCTGTAAATATAATGTAACTCACCAACATGTTCCAAACTGTATGAGGTGCCTTCACGCATTAAGCTTCAGTAGTTGAATTCAAGTAGACGTACAAGCATAGTACTCCTGTTCTGGAAAAACTTCACTGGCTTTTGATCACTTTGTGCCTTCAATATAAAATTTTACTTCTCACCTTTAAAGCACTCCGTGGTATTGGCCCAGTTTACGTGACTAATCTGCTCAGTGCTTCACCCCGTCCGGCAGACTGAGGTCCTCTGATGCTAACCTGCTCTTGGTCCCCAGATTTAGGCTGTCCACTATGGGTGGCAGATCTTTTCTCTGCCTTCTACTCTTCCATCTACCTCTTCTCGTTCTCTTCCCTCAACAGTTTTATTCATCTTCTTCCACTACTTCTGCCTAATCTATCTTCACTTTTTTGTTTGTTTGTGCTATTAATCTGTACAGCGTTTTCGTTCCTGGTTAAAGGCGCTATACAAGTTCAACCTATTATTATTATTATTATTATTATAGAACTAGACACATAACCATTGGACACTGGAGCTGTGAAAATGCAGGCGAATGAAACAACTAGCTGCCTTTTGTAAACTGTACAGTTTTGTGTGGCTGTGTTTGAACTTGGCTGACCTGCACAGAGATCTGATGTTAACCTCATTCACACCAACAACAGTGCCATTAACTCTCTAGTGTTTGCAAGTAAACCCTGCAGTCGTGTTCCAAAAAATTATGGAAAGCCTTCGGAAGGCCTCTGAAGTCATGTCAGGTTTATTTATATAGCGCTTTTTACAATGGAGCATTGCCTCAGAGCAGCTTTCCAATTTTAGATTATCTTCTAATATCTAGGGCCAATCCCAAATTGAGCAAGCCTAGGGCGACAGTGGCAAGGAAAAAACTCCCCAAATGTTATATTGAAGAAACCTTGGACCAAGACTCAAAAAGGGACCCAACCTCCATGGGGGGCGTAGATGATAAATGTTAGAACGAAACGAATTTATATAGTCAAAAGCAGCAGACCAAGTCAGTATTTATGACCATAGGTTTGGATCTTCGACAAGCATGTAAAGGCGTATTGATAGGGTGTCTAAATACTTTTGGCTATGTATTGACGTGTTGTTATGCAGTCAAACTTGATTGTCCAAAATATGTGTTTATCACCAACGTCTTTGTCATCTAGTGTCTGTGTGTAATAGTGAGTGAGTCATAAGCAACAGTAATTAGATGATGTTTGCTTTCAGCCAGCAGGGATTACGAGGTCTGCTTTGTTCAGGTGTGTGTGTGTGTGTGTGTGTGTGTGTGTGTGTGTGTGTGTGTGTGTGTGTGTGTGTGTGTGTGTGTGTGTGTGTGTGTGTGTGTGTGTGTGTGTGTGTGTGTGTGTGGGTGTGTGTGTGTGTGGTGTGTGTGTGTGTGTGTGTGTGGTGTGTGTGTGTGTGTGTGTTCTGCCAGTCATGTCTTGGGTGTTAACCACGTGGTACTGATGTGTTTCATTTCCCTTCTTGCACACAGGCCAGAATCTCAGCAGTTTTACATCTAGAGAAGTGACAAGGGGTTTTTACCGCTCTCTCTTTTTTTTACCGTCACTCTTGCCCTGCCTGGTCTTTCACTTTTCTGACAGCTTTCTGTTTCCAAGTCAGTGCACGCAGATGGCCGTGCATTCCGTGGTTAGACTCTTAAGTGCTCTCTAGAATTAGACTTTCGCATCACTTGTTACTTTTTAGTGGAACCAATACTTTGAATGGTTTGCGTAACATTTTCATGTGTGTACTACACGCGTTTGTGCATTTTAGACAGTGCGTTATAAAGCAAAGTCTGCACCTTGTGTCACAATTAAATTATTAATGTTGGAGTTTGTGGTTGTGGATATGGTTAGGTTTAGAGTTTTGTATCCACAGTACAGCTCTAGAGCACTGGCTTGGTGGTTAAGATTCTGGATAACCAATATGAAAGTTGTGCGGTTAAATCTCACCTCTGCCAACCCTGCTCAGTTCAGTTAGTACGTAAGCTGCTCTGGGTTAGGCTATCGGCTAAATGCTGTAAATGTGTACTAGTGGTGTATGTATTAGAGAACAAATAACAATAAATGAGGATGGAAAAATTACACCAATGACATGAAATGACATTTCATCTATAAAGCAACATGGATGTCTTTGTTTCCAGTAGAACTGAGTTTTCATTTCTACAAGGGGTGGGAAATGTGATGATATTTTATCATATCATATCATATGAGGATTTAAGGTGGTTAAGGCACTGGACTATGGACCAGAAGGTCCAGTGTTCAAATCCTGCCTCTGTCAAGCTGCCAATGTTGGGCCCTTTAGCAAGGCCCTTAACCCACAACTGCTTGGATTGTAATAATGTAAAAACCCTGTAAGCCGCTCTGGGTAAGCACGTCTGCTAAATGCTGTAAAAATATTGTAGACGATATAGACGATATGCTTTTCTGAGCATATCGAGGATTTCGTCAGTGCTTAAAGAACACTGAAAAACTGCAAGGTTCATTATAAAGAGAGTAATTAGTCTTGTTTAATTGGATGAAGTTCAGCACATTTTGAATATAAATCACTTTGCTAAGCATGGGATAATATTTGAATAGTAGCTTTTAAGAATTATGTATCATCAGAAATATCATGCATCGTGAAAATGCCTTTAAATATTGTGATAGAATATTTGTAACCTTTTTCACCCACCCCTAATTTCTACCTAGGAATCTATTGGTAACTTGTCAGAAGATGGTGTGAATCTACTATTCCGAATCAGTTTGTTGAGTAGTTAATAAGTAATTAATTGTCCAGTAGTTAAGGAGTCCAATAATGTGCAACCAGAAGAAGATACATTACCACATGAGAGGAAATACCTACTTAAGACCTGTATTAAATTGTCGTCGCAGTGAACAGACAGAAATAAAGCTTTAGCTGATTAATCTACAGACAAGTTTGTCAGTTCTATGTCATTTGAGTATATGAAATTGAGCTGGATAGCTATGGATTGGCGCCTTGTCTGGGGTTGTTCCTGCCTTGCGCCCTGTGCTGCTGACTAGGCACTGGCTTTCCCATGACCCTGACTAAAGATTAAGCAGATAAGAGAATGAATGAATGAATGAACTAGTAGGCTTAATCAGGTGTGTGCAGTTATAACTTCCAGCTTATTTGAAGCATCCCTTGTCCAGTAGCTTGATCTCTCATAAATACAGTCGATCCAAATGTACCTTGTTTTGGCAATTGGTTGGAGTACCAAATATTCTGTCTAGTTGAGTGTAGTTTAAGTAGAACTGCAGGAGAATGAAACAATAGGCGTTTTGTAAACTATACAATTTTGTGGAGCTGTGTTTAATCTTGGCTGACCTGCACAGAGATCTATCTTAACGTCATTTTCATCTTTGGAAAGCTGATTGCAAGTCTGGAATTATCAACAAACAGCAACCAGACCTCTAACTCTGTGGTCATGTTCCAAAAAATTAATACAAAACCTTCAGAAGGCTGCTCAGAAGCAAGTATATATGTCCATAGTTTAACTGGGTGCCCAAATACTTTTGGTCATGTTTTGGCGTGTTGTTGTTCAGTTACTGTTGATCGTCCAAAATATGTGTTTATCACCAAAACTTTCTCAAACATTCTCTCCAACATGACATGTGTCCAGTTCATTAAATTCTGTATCAGAGCGTGTTTCTTGAAACACAACAATTTAAAATAAACAACAACTAACTTGTAATTGACAACGGAATAGAAGAAAAGAGAAGGGTGTAGATGAAGGTAAGTACCAATTCAGATCATCTACTTCTGCTTCTTACTGATCGACATCAGATCATGGGATTAATACCCCAAGCGTTGCATGAGAATTTGAGTTTATCACATAAGGTATCTTCCAGTTGGCTTAAGGATGCCACATCACCAAATCTGGTACCGTCATTGACTGCACTTAAACTGGACTAAATAGTGTTCAGAGACTCGCTCACACAGCTCTGGGAAAAAAGTAAGTAACCACATAATTATCAAGGTAAGTGTCAAAGCTCAGCACGATATTCCCTCTTCTGGGAATTTCTGCCTCTAGTGGTCAGCGAAAGTGGCAAAATTAGCCGAAATAAAAGAATAAGCCATGAAATTTGTGGGGATATTGCCAGGAGAAAAAAATGCTGTTGGTCGTATTCAGGACTGTGAGTTTGCAGCCGGATTAAACAGTGGATTTGTGGAAAAACAGCATATCATACATAAGTATTGGTAGCTGGATGATACATTCCAGGTTTCTGCCAATGTGAGTGTTCTTGTCATGTTTCTGTTGTAACAGCCAGTTCATGGAGTTTCCAGTAATATATAGTGCCAATAGGAACTCTCATACCCCTTTAACTTGCTGTCTGACTTCTAAATCTATTAATTCCTTTTCCATTCTCATGCAAACACTCCCAAAACAGAGCTCAAGTATAACCGCCCTGGTAAAGGAGAAGGAGTTTAAGTTAAAACCATGCGTAGTGTGTGTGTAGCTATAGTGCTTACAAGACATTAAACAAAACAATCAAACCTTATAGCATATGCTTGCTCAATTTGGGATTGGCCTTAATATAAAATTGCAAAGCTGCTTTGAGACAATGCTCCTCTGTAAAAAAAAAAAAAAAAGTGCCAAATAATAAATAAAATAAAAGAAATATCTAAGTGTACATCCAGTAACTGATGAATGCCAATGCAGACACACATCATTCTCCTTAATGAGCTACTGATTAAGTGATTGCCTGATCCAGATCTTATTTGTTGAGGAAACGTACAAGAGACATGAAAGCTGTGATAGAAATATTGGTTTGTGTTTTGTTAAAAATGAATAGAAGCTTGTTTTCATTGTATATTGTTTGATTAATAGAAGTCTTCTTTGCTATTTTGACCTGTTGTCATTTACAGCTAATTTTATTTTATTTTTTGTCAGTAATTTATAGAATAATACAAAAATAAATGTTTAATTTCACTCAAACACATACAGTACCTACAAATAGTAAAATCAGAGAAAGCAATCATTTTGCTGCGGTCTCTTTATTTTTTCCAGAGCTGTATTCTCTATTCAAGTATATTACTTATTCAGTATATTCTATTCATCTTCTATGAGTTATTTTTCATAAGCTTTAGTTTTGTAATTTAATTAAATTTTTATATATAACAAGCAAACCCTTTTTAAATCTTGGTCCACTCAACGGTTTTTCCTTCCCCCTGCCTTGATGTCTACAAAGCTGCTTAGAAACAATGCTGTATTGTAAAAAGTGCTGTATAAATAAATCGATCTTGACTGTGTTTTATTGTTTCTCTTTTAAAATGAACTATTATTTCCATTTGTTTCTGGTTTTGTGTCATCCAATAGGACATGATTATTACATCAGTCTTTATTTCTACACATCATTTTATAGGGTAAACTCGGTGTGATACTCTGCTAAAGAGACTCAGGAATATGCATAAGTAGTGATGGTATCAGGCATAAATCACAGAGATGGACTACTCTGGCAATTAATTCACCACTTACCCATGTATAAGTATTCCCAGATTTACAAACTGGATTGATATAGGAAAGGGGACGCTGTTGGCTGTTCATGACAAGATCATATTCCTTGTGTAAATGGCACAGTCCACAATGCAGCATACTTTTCAAGTGAATCATCCATGGGTCTCCATCCACAAAGTGGCTTTTAAGTAGAGAAGACAGTTGATTAGATAAGTCATGATAGGCATGACATGATCTCTGAACGGATGATTTCCAGGAAATTTGTTGTCACAGCACCCATTACATGTCCTGCCTTTGACAGCCAGCTACCGTTACCTTCGTTTGCAGTAACGTCATGAATGAGAAACCTGGACTGCTGCCGAAAGTGTCTTTATAGTTGAATCCAGGTTCTGTTTGGGATCCAATGACGGTCAGGTTCTAGTATGGAGGCCTCATGGTGAGCGCTTCAGTCCTACCCTTGTTGTGGAGCGACACACTGCCCAAACTGCTGGTGTGATGACCTGGGGAGCCATCGCATATGACAGCCGGTCAACCCTAGTAGTGATACGAGGGACACTAACAAATCAGCGATATGTGCAGGACGTCTTGTGGTCACGTGTTGCCTCTCATGGCAGGGCTTCCAGCTGGCAGCTGGCATTTTTCAGGAGGATAATGCTCACCCAAACACAGCAAGTGTTTCCCAGGAATGTCTCCACCTTATTGCAACACTTCCTTGACCTGCGCAGTCATCAGATTTTTCGAGCATTTTTGGGACCAGCTGGGATGCCATCTTCTGCAAACTATGAGTGTGGAGGATCTACAGGCCCAGCTGTGGGCAAATGTGTGATAGAGGTATGTCTAGCAGTGATCAATCTCTCACCAAGAGGTACACTAACGAAAAGTAGCCTCTGAAAGCCTTTTTATAGAGGGGGAAGCAATGTTACGCCATCTTGTGGCAAGACCCAGGGTCTAATCAGAGCACATCTGTAATATTTTATTATATATCTGTCTGAGAGAGAACTGCATGTGTTTTGCAGCCATCCCACATATCTATCTGAGTGTTTTGTTTTTTTGTCAATGAGTGTATTTGTTCTGTTGAGCTAGAACAAAAAGCCATGTATGATAAAGATTTGTAAGGTATTATATACATGTGTAAGTAAAATCAAAGACATACAAGACTAACAGTTGTCTAAGGGTTAACTAAAAGTACACACATAAGCAATATTTTAGAAATGCAAATTAATTGTCTCGTTTCTGTGTTAAGGATGTAGCATGATGATGGCATGTTTGTGACGTAATCTATACTGCTGCCTCAAGTGGCACTGTTCCTCTTTCATGATCATAGCTTTTCCTGTGTCCTTGCATGAGGGCATGCTTGGCAGCATGGAAACTGTGTTGATAAGCTGAATTAAGTCAGATTTTTTTCCATTTCCTATCCTCCCTTATTTTACAGGACAAAAATCATTGTGAATGGATCAGGGTTAGGCAATTCAGGGTTAATACATTTCTCAACCCTCTCAGGAAGCTCCTAAGCATTTGTGTTTTAGCAGTTTTAGCTTTCCACATTATAGTTTTGACAAAATTTTATATATATTATATAAAATTTATTTATATATATATATATATATATATATATATATATATATATATATATATATATATATATATATATATATATAAGCCACATTCACAGCCACACTCACATTAACCTGTCATATAAAGACACTCATATGTTGAAAGAAAGTGGTGGCCTTAACCTAACATGATGTAATGAAAGACAGTTATTATTGAGAGGTTTTATCTCTTATCAGTATCCAATATGTCCATGATCACAGTCTCACTGCTGTTAATAGAAACAGTCACCTGACTTCTTTACGTTGGTCTAGACAGGTTTGGGCAGATCTGACATCAGGTGATTTTGCAGACTTCACTGTCTTACACATTGTGGGACTATATGACTTACAAAGAAAATACACAGCTCAGTTCAAACATTAGTAAGACTGCTGACTATAATAAAAATAAAAATAGAACTAACATCTAAAAAATGTCTATGATTCAGAGCATTTAATGTGACTGGCCTTTGGCTGATCAGCTTTGATTTGTAATAAAATTATCCATTAGCCCACAGGGCTAAACCAAAATTAGGTGAGTCAAACACTGTACCCCCACTGTTACTCATGTGAGCATTTTACCTTAGATACACTGGTTTCTCATAAACTGTGGGTGTGTTGTTATTCTGCTCTTGGAATAATTTTGAGCTCTGGATTCATTTGTAACAGTGGTGCTTGAAAGTTTGTGAACCCTTTAGAATTTTCTATATTTCTGCAAAAATAATATGACCTAAAACATCATCAGATTTTCACACAAGTTTAAAAGTAGATAAAGAGAACCCAGTTAAACAAATAAGACAAAAAATACTATATTTTGTCATTTATTTATAGAGGAAAATGATCCAATATGATATAAAAAAAAATATCCAATGTTACACATTAGTGAGTGGCAAAAGTATGTGCACCTTTGCTTTCAGTATCTGGTGTGACCCCCTGTGCAGTAATAACTGCAGCTAAACATTTCCTGTACCTGTTGATCAGTCCTGCACACCGGCTTGGAGGAATTTTAGCCCATTCCTCCGTACAGAACACCTTCAGCTCTGGGATGTTGGTGGGTTTCCTCACATTAGCTGCTCACTTCAGGTTCTTCCACAACATTTCCATTGGATTAAGGTCAGGACTTTGACTTGGCCATTCCAAAACATTAACTTTATTCTTCTTTAACCATTCTTTGGTAGAATTACTTGTGTGCTTAGTGTCGTTGTCTTGCTGCATGACTCACCTTCTCTTGAGATTCAGTTCGTGGACAGATGTCCTGACATTTTCCTTTAGAATTCTCTGATATATTTCAGAATTCATTGTTCCATTAATGATGGCAAGCCACCCTGGTCCAGATGCAAAACGGGCCCAAACCATGATACTACCACCACCATGTTTCACAGATGGGATAAGGTTCTTATGCTGGAATGCAGTGTTTTCCAGCATATGTTAGCAGTGGTCTTGAATTTTCTCCATTTGTACACAATATGTCTGATTGTGGATTGGTGGAGTCCAAACTCTATAGAGATGGTTTTGTAAACTTTTCCATCCTGATGAGCATCAACTTTTTTGAGGTCCTCAAAAATCTCCTTTGTTCATTCCATGATACACTTCCACAAACGTGTTGTGAAGAGCAGACTTTGATAGATCCCTGTTCTTTAAATAAAACAGGGTGCCCACTCACACCTGATTTCATCCCATTGATTGAAAACACCTGACTCTAATTTCACCTTCAAATTAACTGCTAATCCTAGAGGTTCACATACTTTTACCACTCACTAATATGTAATATTGGATCATTTTCCTCAATAAATAAATGACCAAGTGTAATATTTTTGTCTCATTTGTTTAACTGGGCTCTCTTGATGACTTGTGTGAAAATCTGATGATGTTTAAGGTCATATTCATGCAGAAATCTAGAAAATTCTAAAGGGTTCACAAACTTTCAAGCACCACTAACATTTATTTACCTCACTGTGTGTGTGCGTGTCAGGGGCGGGTTCATGTTTATATATATTGTGGGGAAAAAAATCGGTAGCATCGTTGTCTCACAGGAAGAAGGTCCTGGGTTCGATCCCCAAGTGGAACAGTCTGGGGTCTTTCTGTGTGGAGTTTGCATGTCCTCCCTGTGTCTGTGTGGGTTTTACTCTGGGTACTCTGGTTTCCTCCCACAGTCCAAAGGACATTTAATAGGTTAATTGATTATGCCCCCCCCGTTTAAATAAAACCTGATTCTGCATATATATATATAACACACAACACACACACACACAGTGGAGCAAAAAAAATGTTTTTAGTCAGCCACTGATTATGCAAGTTCTCCCTCTTCGAAAGATGAGAGAGGTCTGTAATTTCATCATAGCTACACTTTCAACTATGAGAGATAACATGAGAAACAAAATCCGGGAATCCACATTGTAGGATTTTTAAAAAGAATTTAATTGTAAATCATGGTGGAAAATAAGTATTTGGTCAATTAACAAAAGTCCAACTCAATACTTTGTAACATAATCTTTGTTGGCAATGACAGAGGTCAATCGTTTCCTGTAAGTCTTCACCAGGTTGGCATTACACTGTAGCTGGTATTTTGGCCCTTCCTTCCATGCAGATCTTCCATCTAGAGCAGTGATGTTTGGGGCAACACGGACTCTCGACACCGAGTCACGCGGCGTCTCGATGCTTCCAGACAAAAGTCAGTCGACGCACGCGCCTCCTGCCCCCTCGCACTTCGCGTCGAGGACTCCGCAGCGTCAGCCTCCCATTCCGTCCGGCCGCAGCGCGCGCCTCGGCCCCCCACACACTTGTCGAGCACACGAACTGACACACAGGTCCGAAGTCACACGGCGCTAGCCCCGCGGCCCGGTGCTTCCCCATAGGACCACGCCCACTAAGGACGCATCCGGCGAAGCCCCTTACTGTGGTTGGCGCTGAAGCATGTTGGGCACAAGTGATCGGCAAGGACCCTAACTGCGCGCGCCGCGCACCGCTGGCGTATAGGCATTGCGGGGGCCGAGACAATACCGAAGGAGCGAGGGGCCCGAAAATTAGCACGCGACGAACATCGGGCGGGACAGCCCCGATCGCCTCTCCCGCACCCGAGATAGACGACCGTTGGCGAGAGGCGCGGGCTGCGCGGTTAGGATTTAGAATGTGCGCCGACGGGCCCCCCCCCGACCAGCCGCACCACCAGTGGGTTCTAGAGCACACACAGCAGTAGTACAGGGTGTGCGCGACGATGTGTGAGGCGAGGGGAGGGCCGAGAGCCCAGCCTCGGGCATACACTGTGTATGGAACAGCAGATCACAAGCAAATGCAGTAGCAACTACACGGCTTGATATCATGGCGGATCCGGCAGTGAGATGCCGGTATCAGTTGTTCGGTTTGCCTTCACTTTCCACTCCCCCCCACCGTTCCCACTACGACTCAGGTCCCTGTTATCGCATTGAACCAGTCTAGTACACAAGATTAGCCGGGCAAAAACAGGTAGGTCTCGTGTCCTTTTTTTATTCTGCATGAAACAAAGCCCCAAAGCATGAGGTTTTCACACCCATGCTTCACAGTAGGTATGGTGTTCGTGGGATTGCTACTCAGCATGCCAACACGACGAGTTGGAGTTTTTACCAAAAAGTTCCATTTTGGTGGCACTATGACCACCATGATCTTCTCCACTCCTTTCTGGATCAATCCAAGCTCTCCGACAAACTGTCAGACGGGCCTGGAACATGTACTGGCTTAAGCAGGGGGACCACGCTGCCACTGCAGGATCTGAACCCTCTCGGCGTAGTGTTTTACTGATGGAAAGCCTTTGTTATTTGGTTCCCAGCAGAGGCGTACAGACGTGAAGTAGCACGGAGGAGAAAGCGGATATTTAGGTGTGAGATTGCAGGTATTCTGGGATTTTTGCTCACCGATTCTCTGTGATCATTTTTGACCCATGGGATGAGACCTTGCGTTGGGGCATCAGATAAAGGGTTAGATTATCAGTGGTATTATATGTCTCCAATTTGCTTACAATTGCTCCCACAGTTAATGTTTATTCACAACAAACGCGTGCCCTATTGTAAGATTACACTCTTCCCAGCCTGCTTGAGGTTACAATTTTCGTCCTGTTGTCTTTGCAGCCTCTGTGGTCTTGAGTTTGGAGTCTGATGTTTGAGGCTGTGGGCCAGGTGTTGTCGTTTTATACAATAACAGGTCAAACAGGTGGCATTAATACAGGGTAAGAGTGGAGGACAGAAGAGCTTTTAAAGAAGAAGTTACAGGTCTGTGAGTGCCAGAAAAATCTTTATTGTTTGTGGGTGACAAATAACTATAGTTTCCACCATGATTGCAATTAAATTTCTTATAAATCCTAACAGTGGATTTCCTGGGATTTTCATATCATTGTGTCTCTCATAGTTGAAGTGGTACCTATGATGACAATTACAGACCTCTCTCATCTTTCTAAGAGGGAACTTGCACAATCAGTGGCTGATAAATAACTTTTTTACCCCCACTCTGTGTGTATGATCGCGAGAGAGAGAGAGAGAGAGACGAGAGAGAGAGAGAGAAGAGAGTGGGAAAAAAGTATTTAGTCAGCCACTGATGGTGCAAGTTCCTCGCTTAGAAAACGATGAGAGAGGTCTGTAATTTAAGATTATATACTGGCATGTATATATATATATATATATAGATCTAAGCTCGCAAAAGTGAAGTATGGGTGCCTCAGGGGTCAGTGCTTGGCCCGCTTTTATTCTCTCTGTACATGCTGCCACTAGGCTCAGTTATTTGTAAACATGGCATTAGTTTCCACTGCTATGCAGATGATACACAGCTGTACATATCAGCCAAACCTAATGACAGCCTTACAATCAACAAAATTGAGGACAGTGTAAAGGAAATAAAAGATTGGATGTTATTTAATTTTCTATTACTTAACTCTGATAAAACTGAAGTTCTATTAGTGGGACCAAAGGCTGTGAGAGACATCTATCCTAAATCTAGATGGCTGTCTAGTATTGCCCAGTCCGTCTGTAAAACATTTTGGGGTCACATTTGATTCAGATCTCTCCTTTGATGCACACATTAGCAGCATCACTCGAATTGCTTTCTTTCAATTACATAATATCGCTAAAATTAGAAATCTTCTCTCTTTTAATGATGCAGAAAAACTTGTTCATGCGTTTATAATCTGAAGGTTGGATTACTGTAACGCCTTACTTACTGGATGCTCTAGTAAATCTATAAATAAACTTCAGTTAGTTCAGAATGCAGCTGCCCGAGTGCTAACTCGAACCAGAAAATTTGATCATATCACTCCTGTTCTATCATCACTACACTGGTTACCAGTCAAATTCCGCATTGATTACAAAATACTTCTTATAACTTATAAAGCTCTACATGGCCTGGCCCCACATTATCTGAGTGAACTATTAGAGTTTTACAATCCAACTCGTCTACTTCATTCACAGGGTACAGGACTTCTTTTAGTTCCTAGAATTAAAAAAGTCACAGCCGGGGGAAAGGCTTTCTTATACATGGCCCCCCAACTATGGAATAAACTTCCCAACTATCGTTCGAAATTCAGACACCCTCCAAAGTTGAAGTCTAGGCTAAAGACATAACCTATTTACGCAGGCTTTTGATAGATTTAGACCAGGTTGCATGGTGGGGTTGCTGGGGCCGGAGTCTGAGTCATGTATGGCCTGCCTGCCTGTCCCGCTAGCAGGGAGTGTCGAGTGGGCGGTCTGGGCTGAACTAGGGCTTCTAGTCTCGGTCTTGACTCATGCTCCTTGCATTAAATAAGGGCAGGAGCTGGGGTTTCATAGGGGGTCAAAGAGTTCTTATGGTGATCAGAGGGACTTGGGTTGCGTCTTCTGCGCTAGTGGGGTTGCCAATGTTCATGTGCTCCCTCTGGCGTGTTTTCTACCAGTTCTCCTCTTTCTAGCTTTCTAGCTATGCTGCTATAGCTAATGGATGACGGGGTCTCATGCTACACTTGGCATCAGTGATTGACATGGCATCGGATGTTAAAGACACTGTGATCTTAATCAATAACTAATACATTTTCGTTTTCTTCCGAGCTGTGTCCGGCAGTTCGGCAGTTCCGGCCCTACACATGATGTACATCTGATGGAGCTCACTGTGCATAATTCACATTTTATTCGACCATGACTCCATGACTTTAGTTTTCGCTCTTAGATTTATCATCATACCCCGGCCACTTAATGTCGATGTGCATACTTCACATTCTATTCAAACTTTGACTCCATGACTTTAGTTCGCTCTTAGATTTATCATCTACGCCGCCCAAGGAGGTTGGGTCCCTTTTTGAGTCTTGGTCCTCCCAAGGTTTCTTCCTAGAACTGGGGAGTTTTTCCTTGCCACTGTCGCCCTAGGCTTGCTCAATTTGAGATTGGACGTAGTTATTAGGAGATAATCTAAACCTGTAAAGTTGCTTTGAGCACAATGTCCATTTGTAAAAAAGCGCTAATAAATCTAAAATCGGACTTGACTGACTTGATATATATATATACATATTGATATATATAGATATATAGACAGAGTATATATATATATTATATATAGATATATAGATCTATATTAGATATATGAGATAGTATACATTGCCAGTTGTCACTTTGTTAATTGATGTTTTTGTTTCGATGTATATATAAATATATATAAAGGGAACACTCCAAATAAACACATTCCTAGATTTGAATTACTGAAATATTCTCATTGAATACTTGGTTCTGTACAAAGTCGAATGTGCTGACAACAAATCCACAGAAATCATCAATCGAAATCAAATTTTTAACCAATGGAGGCCTGGATTGGAGTCACACATAAATTAAAAGTGGAAAAAAACACACGTTGGTGATGTTGGTGGAATGGAGCGAGACATGATGTCCCAGATGTGCGCTCAATCGTCTGGGGAACGGGCAGGCCAGTCCAGTCCAAAGTTCATTCAATGCCTTCATCTTGCAGGAAACTGCCTGACACACTCCAGCCACATGAGGTCTAGCATCATCCTGCATTAGAGGAACCCAGGGCCAGACTCTGTCACGTCTGTCACATGTGCTCAGTGTGAACATGCTTTCTTCTGTGATGAGCATAGGGCGCCAGTGGCGAATTGCCAATCCTGGTGTTGTCTGGCAAATGCCCAAGCATCCTGCACGGTGGTTGGGCTGTGAGACGTGGGACCGTGGGACTGTGGTAGCCTAGCGGATAAGGTACTGGACTATGGACCAAAAAGGTCCTGGGTTCAAATCCCACCTCTGCCACTTGTTGGTTCTTGAGCAAGACCCTAACTCCCTAAAGGATTGTAAGACTGGTATCAATTGTAAGTCGGCTCTGGATAACGGGCGTCTGCTAAATTCTTGTAAATGTAAATTTAAGCACAACCCCCATCTGTGGACGTCGGGCCCTCATACCATCCTCATGGAGTTTCTAACCGTTTGTGCAAGGACACATGCACAATTTGTGGCCTGCTGGAGGTCATTTTACAGGGCTCTGGCAGCGCTCCTCCTGTTCCTCCTTGCACAAAGGTGGAGGTAGCGGTCCTGCTGCTGGGTTGTTGCCCTCCTACGGCCTCCTCCACGTTTTCTGGTGTACTGGCCTGTCTCCTGGTAGCGCCTCCAGCCTCTGGACACTACACTGACAGACACGGCAAACCTTGCCACAGCTCGCATTGATGTGCCTTCATGGATGAGCTGCACTACCTGAGCCACTTGTGTGGGTTGTAGAGTCCGTCTCATGCTACCACGAGTGTGAAAGCACCACCAACATTCAAAAGTGACCAAAACATCAGCCAGAAAGCATAGGTACTGAGAAGTGGTCTGTGGTGCCCACCTGCAGAACCACTCCTTTATTGAGTGTGTCTTGCTAATAGCCAAATAATTTCCACCTGTTGTCTATTCCATTTACACAACAGCATGTGAAATTGATTGTCAATCAGTGTTGCT
The DNA here is from genome assembly GCA_025084515.1 of Ancistrus triradiatus. Classification (NCBI taxonomy): domain Eukaryota; kingdom Metazoa; phylum Chordata; class Actinopteri; order Siluriformes; family Loricariidae; genus Ancistrus; species Ancistrus triradiatus. The sequence continues at coordinate 163,809 of JAJAGP010000672.1, read as the reverse complement.
TCCTAAGTGGACAGTTTGATTTCACAGAAGTTTGATTTACTTGGAGTTATATTGTGTTGTTTAAGTGTTCCCTTTATTTTTTTAGCTACAGTAATTATTATGTCTGTGAAAGGTCCCTACCAGGATACCGAGACAAGTGGGTTTTGCTGCCCGCTTATTCAGAAGGTGTGATATAGGTGCATTCAATGCTGGTTCATATGACATGACATATCTCATTGGTTTACATGACATAAGTGTATTTTTGCTGCCCATTGATTCACATGACATGCAGTACATGTTTTTTCAATGGCCACTGACTTTGCAACTTTATGAAACTTTCCACCAACGAAAGTTCTTTTGGCCCTTATCATCTCTTTCAAAGCCATAAAAGAAAGAAAACATTAATTATGTTCTACTAAAGGAGCAGATACTACATATATTACATATACTAATATGCAAAACTGGATAATTTTTCTCAATAAATAAATGACCAAGTATAATATTTTGTCTGATATGTTTAGCTGGGTTCTCCTTGTCTACTTGTAGGACTTGTGTGAAAATCTGATGATGTTTTAGGTCATATTTATGCAGAAATATAGAAAATTCTAAAGAGTTCACAAACGTCCAAGCATGGAGTCCAGAATGCACAAGGCATGAAAACATAATTTAATTCGTCTGCATGTATTTTCCAAAATTATATGCAAACCCCATTAATGTGAGTTCAGGGTCAAAACATTTGGAAACAGACTCCAGTCGACTTAAATTGCTTGAAATGACCTCCTAAATATTCCTAAGTATTGATTAACGCTTATATTCATTTATCCGTGGCTTTACCGCTTAAAACGGTGTAATTTTAAGATATTTAATATGTTAAAGTGTTTCGGTTTCGAGGAGGCTGAAAACTGCTTAAATGAAATATTTCAACCTTCGCTATAGCTACTACCTTATAACCAATAATGTGACGACATTTAATGGCCGATACGTCATTATTTAAGTATTGTTTTCTCAGAGAAGTCTAGTGAAAGTACTTCCAGGGCTGTTTGGAAAACGGGAATTGGTATATCGGCTCGTTCTCTTCCCAGGTTTCGCAACTTCATTTGTATGAATGAAATTCAAACGATATCAGCCCTTTTCACTTTTTAACGCGGACTATTTAAACCGCAAGATGGGTCCTCCACTTCACCACAATCCAAGCAAGAGTCCTGACTTACCAAGGTAAGCTAGACGTGGTCTATGGTCACAGTAAGCTAATAATAACTGTCACACGTTTGTGTTTATTTTACAGTAGAATTGATCAGTTCTATTGTATGCAAAATAATATTTAGATCAATAGCAAAGGAAATGTGCAATTTTTTAAGCTGTTTGAAAAAAATATTCTGGGTGAAATATTTGATAAGCTGTCTCACCAGTCTTGTCATTTTTGGATTAAACTGTCGCTTTGAATGAATTGTGTATTGCTCATAATAAATGACTCATCACAGCATACTAACTAAGATTGAGGGGTGCTATCGGTCTCATCCTCAGCATATTTATTCGGAAGCAGAATCTGACTGATCATGGCTCTTCAGTGTTTCACCTGGCTGTGCACGCTCTTCGTCTGCGTGGCGCACGTTTGGTCCATGCCCGTAAAGTGTGGGCTTCAGAAGGTGCTGGTGGAGGACTGCCACAATATCCTGGAGAATATGGTGAGCTACTTTTACCTGGGGCGTATTTTGGAGAGAAAATGAGTGATCCTGATATTGATTGTAGATTTATTGATTGATTGACTGGCTGACTGACTGATTGGTTGGATTTATTAGGGCGGCAAATTCCCGATGCAGTGCCTTGATGATTATGTTGTTGTCCAGTTTCCTGAGGCTGCGTTCGAGTTCAGCAACTCCCAGCAGGTGAAATATTTCCTTCAGTTCCTGCATGTGTGTTGTATTTCGTAGTATTTGTATTATTTGAATAAAGTAAAAAATATAGGTCCACCAGAGCATCCTGTTGCTGGTATTGCTCGGTCTGGTCTTGATTGTGATGCTAGTAGTTTATAAACTCAAACTTAATGTAAACTACCAGTAATCTGCTTGTTCTAATCTTTTTCATTACTATTATTTCTCCCAAATAGACTGTCGCTTTTGAAAAGTCCATATATTTAACAATGACGTCCATCTTCGACATATTTGATAAGGAAACAGTACCTGAAAAGTGGAAGGACCTGGATAACTTTATCAACATCCTTGACCGCCAGATAGAGGAGGCCAAATGTGTAAGTGAAGAACTAGGGAAAATTCTGACTTAGTTACTGAAGTGGTTAATGAACCCCTACAGTGTGCATCTGTAATACTGGGCAAAAGTCTTTGGCCAACATTAGATTTGATACCATTGATTTAGCAATAGTATAGCCTAATGGCCTATACCAGCATCTGGCAGCTTTATCTGGATGCCAAGCCCTTCTACAGTCTGAAGAAGCTTGATCAGGAATGGTTTTTGGAAGGGTAGCAGCCAAGAAACCACTTTTTTTGGGAAGGGGAATGAGATGAAAAAGCTGATTTATGCTAAAGCTCACAAAGATAGGAATGAACATCATTGGAAAAGAGTCCAAGTTTGATATTTTGCATCCTAAATGGTGGCCTAAGACTTTTCCACAGTGCTGTAAGTCAAGCAGGACACAGTAACTTTAAATATGTTAATAGTTTATTTGACACTTTAAGTAACTATTCATCTACAAATTGCTTCAAACTAACTTTGTGTCCTCAAATTTAGGTTATGAGCAAAACCCAAGCCTCTCAGGATGACTTTTCCAGACGTGAGACTGCACTCAAAGCTTACTTCGCCAGAATCGCATCTGTTTTGAAAGAAAAGGTAACATTAACCTGTTTTAAACCGGTGGTACATGCTTTACAGTTTCACAACTCACACTGACCTTGCTTTGTTATGCTCATCAGGATTACCAGTATTGTGGCTGGGAATTCATCCGACATGAGGTCTTAAAAACACTACAGTTCATACTGCAGAAGAAAGTGGACGGCATGGACTGGTCCATCCGAAACTGAGGAGCTGTAGCATTATAAGACCTGTACTTTTTAAAGGTGCTTATTTGATACTGATTTTTACGTGCCTATTTATGTATTTATTTATTTTATTAGTTCTTGTTTCTAGGTTTTAATTGTGAATTAAATAAAATTGGCTTTAAAACACATTTCAGCAGCCTTCATACTTTTTTTTACTGTCTTCAATTTATATTTTGAATGTTGTGTAGACAAAGGTTTGTGGATTTGTTGCCTCAATGGTCTTCATGCTTCTTAGAAGGATTTCCAATAGAATTTGGAACATGGCTATAATCTTGGCCACTGAAACTGGCCAACAAGCCCTGGTTCACTTGTCTATAGAGATGTGAACCTCTTAGCAGTGAGTGTGCCTGAAATAACAGAGATCACTCATTAGAAGAGGTATCTTACACCTTTGGGCATACAGTGTTGTGTATGGTAAAATTGTTTCACACTCATTAAAAGCTTGCCTAGAAAACTAGCAGGGCTATTCAAGGGCTAAACACGTCTGGACTTGTGCAATGAACCTGTTTTTTGTGTGTTCACCAATTTATTTCACTTTGTCCTCTTTGCTTCTAGACATGATAAATAGCTCTGGGATAGCTCATCGGTTTTACGGGTTTTACAGTTCTCATATATATTTTAAAGTAGCAATATTTTAATCTACTCTTGTCTCTGCCTTGGAGCATTCTGGATCTGTGACTGATAGGGAGTCTGGTGGTGCATTTCTGAGCAGAATTGGATTTATAAAATATCTTTCCAGTTGCTAACAGCTTAAATATGCTATAGTGTTGGTCATGTGGTTCTAATTGTTTGATCCTGAGTAACAACAAGGTTACAGATAGAGTTTACATTTAGTAGAAATTTTGTTTCTCAAAAGAGTACTTACCCCTAGAGGTCCTTGAATGTTTCAGAAGAAACGAAGGTGCATTGATCAATATTTTTGCCCCTACAATAATAAATGACATGTAAATATCTGGAAATTGTTACATGCCTAAACAGTGTTACATGCCTAAAAGAAAAAACAAAACAAAACACAGGTCTCGGCTGAACTCCTATAGCTGCATTTGCATTATGTTCATCCATTTGGTTGAATTCCACGATTCTGGGCGTGAAGTACATAAAGATGTGAGGTGGCATGAAATGTAAACAAGCCATTCTTTTACTTTCTCAACTGCCAGTACAAAACTGTTCCTCAAACACCTTTTTTTCCAAATTAATTTTAATGTAATCAAAACTACAACAAGCATTATCGAGCACTGATCATGTCTAATTCAACGCAAAGTGCCCCTTTGTGGTTGCAGAGCGTGCACCCCTTGGGACAGCCACTTCATCACTTCACCCGACCCTGACACCCCTCGTGACCCTGTCCATGCCCGATAAGCGGAGGTTAAACAAGATGCTTTAGCTCTTCGATAGACAGCGGTCTAATACACTAGCCTGGTAATACACTGCATTTTGTCTGAGGAAGGGTAGGTTGGTCGGGAGATCATCCCCCGGAGCGGTGTTGGACTGGCCTTCCGTCCAGGATAGTGCTTTGTTCTGCACCACAGCCGCCGCCAGGACACGCGGGGTTAAAACGTGAAGAACATAAAACAAATCTCCATTTTGGCTGGTGATGGGAAATAAGCTAATTGAGAAAATTCTGCAGTTTTATGTCCGGTGATTTCTGACATATTTTCGGTTTCCATTAGATAATCGTGTGAATTTAGGCTACGCCAGTAAATCAAGTCATTAGCCTAATTCCTCAGAGCCAGAGGGAATTGCCACCAGAGTCTACAAAAGGGAAAGCAAATTTCGCTTATGCTTATTTAAACTATAGCTATAAACTTTTTAATTAGATTAATTAATAATGAATCAGATTAGTTTAATTCTTACATATCTAAGCCGCCCAAGGAGGTTGGGTCCCTTTTTGAGTGTTGGTCCTCCCCAAGGTTTTTTAAATAAATAAAATAAATAATTTAGGGAGTTTTCCTTGAAACTGTCGCCCTTGCCTTGTTGAGTTTGGGATTCGGATTAGATAATAAAAGATAATAGAATATTGTAAAGCTACTTTGAGACAAAAAAAATCGCCTTTGAATTTGACTTTGAAACCTAACGAGATTATTATACACCTCATATCTCACCGTTTCCTATTCGACAACCCCTGTATTAAAAAACCCATCCTATTCAAGTTATACTAATAACCATCAGTCTCAGTCGATCTTCCAGCTGTTTATAGGACTTGAGTTTAGCAATGATGCTCTCTGCAGATTTGACTTTTTCAGGATCTATTTAACCGATATTTTCCAGAGCTAACAGTGTTTCCAGAGCCACAAGCGAACTGTCATTTTTTACAGAATTATTGCCATTCTCTGACCTGAAATGTTTTTGCACCATGGTTTGGTGAGTTTTAAATTACATCCATATGTTATAGTAAACATATAAAAATAATTTACATTACACTGATATTTACATACAAGAAAACATTTTATATATTCTTAACATATTTAATAACCAGTTACTACCTGTTCTAAACAATTCATCCAAATACTGGCATCAAACCATCCTGCAAAGAACAGAATATCTCCTTTATACGTACATTTTTTAAAAATCATATATGATGGTGTATGCTGTATCTTGAGATTGCTTGTGTTCTAGAGTCACTCATTTAACACTGAAAGTTTAACCGATTATATTTTTAAAAGCCATATAGCCTACACCATTTTTATCCGCTATAGGCAAGTTTTGGTCTTTCACTATTATCAGAATAATCATCATCATCCTTTACGTTATGGTTCTGTGCAACACTCTCGTGATGATATTTCATTACTTCATTCCATGTTTAATCATGTTCGTACGAGGACCGATGTTGGGCCAATATGAAATAAGGAGCTGAGATTCGTGCGTTTGAATTACGTTTGGCATAATGGCTTATTGAGAAATTCTGCAGCTTTAGTCGGTGATTTCTGACATATTTACCATAGTTTCTATTAGACAATCACGTGACTTTACTCCAGTAAATAAACCCATTAGCCTAATTCCTCAGAGCCCAGAGGGAATTACCACCTGAGTCTTCAAAAGAGAAAGCAAGAACTGTATGCCTCTGTTGCCTAAAAATATTGCCCTGACCTTATTTTCAACGTGAATAGACGGCGCCGTGTTAAATCTACATCCTCAGTGTGTTTCACAGGCAGAAGCGAAATAAACCGTCCATATGTAAACAGTCTAACTTTAAAAAGTAAAAACATGATTTTATGACAAACTTTTAATGGTGTTGAAATTAAACACTAAACGGAACATAAAGCCTACTTGCTCTTTACATTTAAAGAAATCGATAGCTTATTTGTGTGTAATAATAATAATAATAATAATAATAATAATAATAATAATAATAATAATAATAATAATAAATACTTATATAGAATGTTTCATCCATGCTTTACAGTACAGAAAATGGCATAAATACAATAAACCAAAATAAAACATTGGATTTTTGATTAAAATGAACGAATGAGTGAACTAAAACGGTTTGGGATCAATAGTACCTGGATCCCTGCCAGGACTAAAACGGTTTTGGTTCAATAGTAAGTGGAAATTAAAATAGTTTGGGACCATGAGTAGCCTGCTTTGACTGGAGATTTGTGAAATTGTCTGGGGTTATCATGTAATGGTGTCCATTGGGGGTGGGGGGTCTAGTTTGCTCTAGCACAAGTCTTCACCCCTCTGTATCCGACCATGCCAAAACCAAAACGGACTGGGATCTAGAACACGGAAAACGACAAGGGATACGACACGGACACCGAAAGCCACCAAAGCGAAAGAACCCCCTCCTTTATTCTAAACCAGACCCAATATATTTTCCTGTCGTGTGTTTTTAAATGGTCAGTTCTTTTTAATTCTGAAGCAGACGGGCGAAATGAATAGCATATATTATATTATACTATAGCCTATATTAATAGTAAGTGTTCATTATGGAGATGCTGAAGTCTCTTTGGTGTTAATTGTTGTATGTTTGTGAAGCTGCAGCACTGACGACCTGCAGATGGACGCTTTTCAGATTCATCTACGATTATTATGATTATTAGTAGTAGTGATGGTGGTAGTAGTAATCAAATCATTTTTTAAATGAAATTTACACTATTAAATAAAACAGATATATAAGATGTAAATAAGCAGTCTGTTGTTATTACTCGCCTGTGTGTATTTTCTATATTCTGTACAGGGTGGATTGATGCCAGTGTGAAATTGCGGGTTGGTGGAAGGAGGGTGCACCTGGTGACCATACCTCCGTCACATGGGGACTCTCCAAGAACATCATCAGATAAGGTGAAAGGTTGCAGGTTGAACCATCACAGACTGGGAAATCCTAATCTGAGGGCATCACTGCTAAAATCCGTTCTTACTTAAAGAGCTGGAGGATCGACCGAGAGTGAAGGTAAAATTGTTATTAATGAAAGTGAACACAATGTTTTACAACTGTGTTATTTAACATGTGAATGTGTTGTTTTTTAATACAGGGACTGATCGAGTGCCTCTGGGAAATGGTGAGAGATGAGCTGCATTATGGCCTCATGAAGTTTCACAAGTCTCTGCAAAGATATAAGTGAAGAATTAAAAAGAATATACAACGGCACAACTCTGGGGCAACACTTATGAAAAAAAGCATACTTTAGTTCATTATTAGTGTATTTAAAGTATGCAAATGAGCTTAAAAGTGCATTTTTCATTTTAAGCACTTCACACAAATGCATCTTCAATGTACCTTTCTGCATTTAAAAATATATTAAAGTAATAATTTCTAAGTTGTATTTTTGTATACTTTAAGGGAATACATTTCAATAAATATATTAATAAACCTACTAAAACAAGTTTACATAAAAGCACTTTTTTGTCATTTCACGTTAAGGGTATTTTGAATATTGTAAACTAAAACATTTTAAAGTATACTTTAGTATGCTATAAGGAACCAGAATAAATACATTTCTTTACATGCTACAGCATACATAAACAAAAATAATATTTAACTATCATGTCAATTTAAGTGTATTTTTTTAAAATAACAACGTGCATTTTAAATAATTATTTAGTACAACTTATGAAGTATTCTTATATTTCTTCACATACTGAAGAATATTTCAGCAAAAGTGTATAACTGAGTTGTACTTTTTGTCAGAAGGGTTGTACTGTAGTTGTGATAAACTTTGTTATTAAAAGAATACACTAGATAAATTATAAAAATTTAAAAAAAGAAAGTTCTGTACACGTATATGCTGTATTTTAAACCGAAACCTTATACTTTAAGAAAGTATAATTTTTAAAATATAATTATTATACTTTAATAAAGTATAATTTTATTTTAGAAATGTTATTTTCTTTGTGACTGTTTTAGTGGCGTGACAATTTTAAGATTATTGAAATACTTGTTTGGGTTAACAATAAGAACATTATTTGAAGTTACTTGAAAGAATATACTTGAAATTGCTAATTGAAGCTAAAAAACTTCCAAATCCATTGTTCACACCTTGATTGCAGAGCTCTTAATGAAACACTTGTATTATTAACATGCTCTTTATCTATCATTGTTCATTAAGAGACACACTTCTGATGAGAAGGCCAGCTGTTTAAAGTACATAAGACTATAAACCACAGCTTCTAAACATGTACAATTCCGTCTAATTTCACTACTGTAAAGCACACGGTTTGCAAGAGCAGCTATTCCTCATATGTCCTGCTTGTCTGGGTTTATCCTCTTTTACAGAATTGAAAGGAGAGCTTCCGCTCTACTCTCTATTCTTGTAATTGAAATTGAAAGAGTGAAAGCATTTAAGACTATTTTTACCATCATGTTCTGCAGCTTTTCCAAATTAAATCCAAATGTTCAAGCAAGGGTACTTGTAAGAGTAACAATGCTAACGTAAACCTTAAACAGAAAAAGTTGGAAAATGCAAATATAAACTACACTGTTCCTTACAGTTACTTTGATTTTTTATTTCATTGCAGACAATATGAACCCAAGATATTGGGTCATTTGTTAATAAACATCCGTTCCTAAATTAAAAAACTAAAACGTTGGGATGGGCCATTTAGGGCTAGTAATGAATTTAAAAAAAAAATAATAATGTTGTGCTTTCAAACAGGTGATGTCTATAAGTGATTGTAATCATGACTTGGTACAAAAGCAGTAAAGGCTGAGTGTTTGAGGAGCAAAGATGGGCAGAGGATTTCCAGTTTGTCAACAACTGTATGAGAAAAGCAAAGAAAGACTGGAAGGGATTTGCCTAATTCTCTTTCTATAGTGCATAATATCATTCAACAATTCAAGGAATCTTGAGAAATTTCAGTGCATGAAGGGCAAGGGTACAAGCTTAAACTGAAGAGGGGTGATCTCTGATCCCTCAGACGGCACTGCATCAAGAACCGTCATTTATCAATAGCTGATAGAACCACATGCTCAAGGGATTACTTTATCAAACCTTTATCAAGCTCTACAATACATTCTGAAATGCCACTTAAAACTTTACTGTGCAAAAAAGAATCCTAAAGTTACCCATATCCAGAAGCGGCATCGACTTCTCTGGGCTCTGAGGCATCTGGGATGAACCATCACACAGTGGAAACGTGTACTTTTTGAAAGAAATAGATGCCGTGTGCTCTGGACCAAAGACAAAAAGCACCATCCAGATTGTTGTTAGCAGTGGTATGGGACTGGGTCAGGGCCCTTTCCAAAGGTCATTTAGAATTCTGTGATGGCAGCATTAATGCAGAAAAGTACATTGAGACTTTAGAGCAACATAAGCTGCCTTCAAGACGACATCTTTTCCAGGGACGTCCATGCATTTTGCAACAAGACAATGCAAAACCCCATGCTGCACATATTACAGAGACATGGCTGTGGAAGAAGAGCTGCCTGCCTGCCTGTCTCCACAGTCACCTGACCTAAATCCCAAAGAGCATTTATGGGGCACTTGAAGACAGGCATTCAGTAACCTAACAAGACGCTCTTTGGAATATTGTAAAATCGTGTTGGATAACATAGGATCATAGGATATTAAACAAACTAGAGGTGTATTCATTACAGCAAAAAGGGGAACATAACACAAACACATTCTGAAATTCTTAAATGTATTTTTTTCCCCAAATTTTTAACTCCAATTGTTATGCTGATTATATGATTTGTAATGAAAGCATAATATTAAATTCAATAAAAATGCAGCTAGTATCATTTTTACTTGGGAGCTCAGACTTTTGGCACCCACTTTATTCCAGTCAGTTCCATTATTATGAAAACTTAAATCTCCAATCCTTATCCTTGAAGTAAAAACCCCTCTCTAACCATTTTCCTGGCAAACTTTCTTTATACTGCTCTATATGGGCATTTTCAGGAATGCGTTTTTCAGCAGTTGCTTGATTTATGCAAACCGTTTGTTTTGTTTCATTTGTTTATTCATTAACTTCTCCCGTGTCACTGAATCACTAAGGGCACTGTGTCATCAAGGTACTGGACTATGGAGCAGAAGGCCCAGGGTTCAAATCCCTCCTCTGCCATGTCTATGATGGTCTACCCTCTATCTCTCATTTATGTAACTAAAGGATAAGCTATACTCATACTTTCAGGTTAAGCTAACTAACCACAGACATTTCTCTTACCCCAGCCACTCGTTTTAGGTTGCCAGACATTCTCGAGCGGACTGTTGTGTCACGTTGTGTTACTCATCGTTCGTCCAGAGGAGGGCAATCTATCACCGAAGGAGAGAGGTAGAGAAATCTGACGTCACAGGGAATTCCCTTCTCCTGCTGGTTTGAAAATGGTGCGTGCGGTTAACCCCTTCTTTCTTTCTTTGTTCTTTTTGTTGGCTCTGGCTTACAGCGTGCTGAACTACATGGATTTAAATGTCTTTTAGCCCTCTGGTTTCCTCTCAAAGTCTATGTATTCATTCATTTATTTTTTTGTGTGCGTGATGTATACAACATCTCGTTTACATTGCGAATTTATTTAATTTAATCCGTATAGTTTATAGTATATAGTAATGTCCTATTAACTATTCTGTCTGTGCTCTGTGTATAGTTGTTAGGGTTAACAAAATGCATTAAATAATAAGTGATTTTTTTTATTATTTAATTTCAGCAAACAAATTCACTATTTCTTCAAAATCCGTAGTAAAGATAATTGACAGGGCAACAGAACTATTGGTTATAAGTTTAAACCGAATCTGCTGGTTTAATTATTTTCTTGAATATCTATTTTATAGTCATCTCCCAGAGATGGGGAGAGCTCGGCCAAATATAATATTATGGGTATTTGTTCGTTTTCTAGATTTAACACAGATCTCCATTAATACAAAGCCTAGCCAAAAAAAATAGAATGCATTTATTTTTAGTGAGTTTAGATAAGCGATTCCTGTTTAGTAGTTATACTGCCTATATAAAATAGTTCATCCAGAACACTACGTAAAAAACAAAAAGAATCACCAAAAATATACATGGATTAATTGCATGTGTTTTTATTCATTTATCAATGTGATAAAAATGTTTTCTTCTTCTTTTTTTGATAGAGAAGCAGTCATAGGACATACATTAAAGCAATAGGTCAACATTCAAGAATATTAATAAATAACTGAAAAATAAATACATAAATAAATACTATTACGTTATAATAAATAAATAAATACAAATACATAACCATTAAATCAACATATGAATTATAAAAAGACTAACAGTGAGAAAATACTGTAAATTTGATTGGCAGTGTTTAAGCACGCTCATATTTGGTCCTGTTTTTGGGTTGATCATAGCAGATCTTGTAACATTCATAAAATATCAAGCGTTTTCAGTCATTTGCTTCCTTCTTGCATCTTCAGCGATGATGTCCATCCTCATAAAGTGACGTTTTACTGCAATCCTGATTGTCTCCACCGACTCAGAGCTGTAGTTCTACAAACAAATGAAAACGGATCAGACGTATTCAGTATGGCAATATATACAATCAATCTCAAAAATTGCTCTTATCTACAGTGGTGCTAGAATTTTTTATATTTCTGCATAAATATGACCTAAAACATCATCAGATTTTCACACAAGTCCTAAAAGTAGATAAAGAGAACCCAGTTAAACAAACGAGACACAAATATTATACTTGGTCATTTATTTATTGAGGAAAATGATCCAATATTACATATTAGTGAGTGGCAAAAGTATGTGAACCTTTGCTTTCAGTATCTGGTGTGACCCCCCTGTGCAGCAATAACTGCAACTAAACGTTTCCTGTAACTGGTGATCAGTCCTGCTCACCGGCTTTAGCCCATTCCTCCGTACAGAACAGCTTCAGCTCTGGGATGTTGGTGGGTTTTCTCACATTAACTGCTCGCTTCTGGTTCTTCCACAACATTTCGATTGGATTAAGGTCAGGACTTTGACTTGGCCATTCCAAAACATTAACTTTATTCTTCTTTAACCATTCTTTGGTAGAACGACTTGTGTGCTTATGTTCATTGTCTTGCTGAATGACCCACCTTCTCTTGAGATTCAGTTCATGTCCTGACATTTTCCTTTAGAATTCTCTGATATAATTCAGAATTCATTGTTCCATCAATGATGGCAAACCGTACTGGCCCAGATGCACAAAAACAGACCCAAACCATGATACTACCACCACCATGTTTCACAGATGGGATACGGTTCTTATGCTGGAATGCAGTGTTTTCCTTTTTCCAAACATAATGCTTTTCGTTTAAACCAAAAAGTTCAATTTTGGTCTCACCCGTCCACAAAACATTCTTCCAATAGCCTTCTGGCTTGTCCACATGATCTTTAGCAAACTTCAGACCAGCAGCAATGTTCTTTTTGGAGAGTAGTGGCTTTCTCCTTGCAACGCTGCCATGCACACCATTGTTGTTCAGTGTTCTTCTGATGGTGGACTCATGAACATTAACATTAGCCAATGTGAGAGAGGCCTTCAGTTGAAGTTAGAAGTTACCCTGGGGTCCTTTATGACCTTGCCAGCTATTACATGCCTTGCTCTCCGTAGTGATCTTTGTTGGTCGACCACTCCTGGGGACGGTAACAATGGTCTTTCCTCCATTTGTACACAACCTGTCTGACTGTGGATTGGTGGAGTACAAATTCTTTGGAGATGGTTTTGTAACCATTCCCAGCCTGATGAACATCAACAACTCTTTTTTTGAGGGCCTCAGAAATCTCCTTTGTTCGTGCCATGATACACTTCCACAAACATGTGTTGTGAAGAGCAGACTTTTAAAATAAAACAGGGTGCCCACTCACACCTGATTATCATCCCATTGATTGAAAACACCTGACTCTAATTTCACCTTCAAATTAACTACTAAACCTAGAGGTTCACATACTTTGCCACTCACTAACATTGGATCATTTTCCTCAATAAATAAATTACCAAGTAGAATATTTTTGTCTCATTTGTTTAAGTGGGTTCTCTTTATCTATTTTTAGGACTAAAGTATGATGAAGTTTTAGGTCATATTTATGCAGAAATAAAGAAAATTCTAAAGGGTTCACAAACTTTCAAGCACCACTGTAAATGTTTTGGCTTAAATTTTTCTATACATGTTTAATAAGAGTGCCAGTAGCCTATTTCTGGGGGTGATTTTACACTGTACATTGGGGGCAATATCAAATAAAGACAGAAAAAACAAAAGAATTAAGAAACGTACAGATTTTTGAAGATGTTTCTTCAGCTTCCTGAAGTGTCTCTGTAGTCGTCTCTCAGTGCGGGAGAATCTTGCTTTGTCAGCATATGTTTCTGCCTGTTGCAGACAAAAGCAAAAAAGATACTTTAATGGACATCGTCTCAGTGTAAATTCAAATGCACAAATGTAATTATCCAAATAATTATGTAACATGAACATGAACATTACAGCACATATGGCATTTAAATCAAAAAAGTTACTGGTCTAATTTTCTTATGTATTCCTTGTGCACAAACATTTAATAGAGCCTAAAATATGTACTCCAGTATATAAGCCACATTCAGTACTTACACATTTATCAAGCTCTTTTAGTTGTCGGGTATCGAGAATGTTCAGGAAATTATCCAGAGCCTTGGACTTTGTTTTATCTTGGTAAGACACATCACCAAAGAGATTGACTATCCCCTTCGTAGCTGTGCCAGAAATCTCACCTCATCTGCAGCCTGAACAGATAAGAATAACCCAGAATGAGCTCCTTCAAAGGCATTACAGCATTGATGATTGTCATTAATATATTTGATGTTCAAATTACTGAGCTGTTTTTCAATTTGAAGTACAGCTTATCCGGAAATGGGAACTTGTCCCTTTGGTTTGAAGAAAAACTTCTCACCCTAAGTGAGATCAGGAAGAGAGTAGTTATCAGGAATGACAGGAAATAGCATACAGTTATTGCAGGATTTAACCGTCCTTGTTCACCAATCATTCAACAAGTATTTGTGCAAAAACAAATCTGAGCTAATGTTTTTATTAACTTCCATCTTTAAGAAACACATTAGACAAAGTTTGTGGACACCCCTTCTAATATGGAGCTATTTCAGCAACACTCCATTGTAGCACTCATATCAATAAAGTGTAACATGTCTGGATTATCCATAGACAACCAGTGGCCGTAGAATGATATCCCCAGTACTGGTACCCAGTGACTCTTCAATAGAACCCCATTTCCCATTTATAAGATTCCGCTTCCAACAAATCCATTCATCAACTTTCTGCGTGGTTGTTTAACAAACAAAGTCCACAGATTAATTATTTGCCAAAACTTTGATTGAGAACTTCGCTGGCTTTCATGGGATCTTGACCTGAACTCTATCAGACACTTGAAAAAATGCACTGGAATGCCAAAAGTGAGGACAGGGCTTTTATTGTGTAACATCAGATCCGACCTCACAGTAAGTCAAAATCTAGCAGAAACCTTCTTAGAAGAAAACAAAAAGGCATGTTTATTAAACAGCAAGGTGGGGGGTGAAACTCCAACTAATGCTCATGTTTTTGGGATGTCATTTCTTGGGTGTCCACAAACCTTGTTTATAGTGTATTAACATTGACAAGGATATTCAGTGTGATTCCTGTTCACACTACAGGTGGAAACACTTAAGCTATGCCACCATGCTACATTTAATAATAATAATAATAATAGTAATAAAATAATAATAAAAATAATAAGGTAACACATAGTATATAATTATAATATGCATCCAAAACCTATCATCAAAGTTACCTGAAAATAATGGATTTTGGAATTTAATAATAATGGATCTTATAACATGTTTGATTGAGCTTTTACATCGTGTCTATCTTAATGTATTATTTGCATTGTTCTTTTTATTGGAGATTAGTGATAATAATAATAATAATTTTTTAATAATAATAATAATAGTAATAATAATAATAACAAGAATAATAATGATAATTAACAACAATAGTAATAATACCAACAACAGCAATGCAACAAACCTAAGCAATAATATAATAATGCTGCTGATGCCTGATAATAATAACAAAATAATAATAATAAAATAATAATATATAATAATAATCATCATCATCATATCGCCAGTTGCTGCCCCAGCACGCTCTTCAGTAATGCTCTGTTATTTCTGTCTCCGATTAATCATAGAGTTGTTTTACTCACCATGGTCCTCCAGCAGTCGGAGACATTCGCGGTTCTTCGCTTTGTTAGTGGTTTCTGAGCCATTCGCAGCGCTTGCAGCGGTCTGCCGCGAAAAAACGCCAGGAAACAAAGACACATCCACATTGTAGGCGTTCATTTTTGCAAGGTTCGTTTGTTGAGTTTAACAGCAAACATGCTGATGGGCTTAACAAAATTTATGTGGAATTCAGAAAAGGAAAGGGAAAGCCTCCGATGATCCGAAAGTCGATTCTATTCACAAGAGAAAAGCCACCGCTGATTCCTCCCATTTTCACTTCCGGTACCAAAGTTCGTAGTAACTAACCAAACCCTACACACAAATCTGTGAGGCCCAACACACCAAATAGTACACAAGGTATGATCTAACTTACATATTAAAGTAGTAACCGTAGTTTAAAAAAGTACTATTATTAGTATTGTAAACTCAACCCTCAAACCCTTTTCAGTAAAAATGATCCAAACGAAGACTCGAGCTAGTACACAAGGTCTGTTCGAGATAATTACACCAACATCTCGGTCTATAAGCTAACTATCACAGCACTTAATTACGGAAAAGTCAACGAAAGTTTAATTCTTACCTGAGCTTACGGTCCTACAGAACAGGTTCCTGCTGAACACCAACTTTCACACCGAACAAACTGAAAGCGAGGTGAAACCCTTCTTCCGCTCCTGCGCTTTCCAAACATGATGACGAAACCCGAGTGTCCCGGCTACGTTACAAAAGCATTCTAAGTCATTGCATCAAACCCTTACATCATCACCTTTTCATTCCCCTGTTTACACCCGCTTGACATAGCACAATTCAGAGACGCGGAGGGAGGGCAGTCCATCGCAGGGCACACACACTTTAGAGACACCAGCTGACCTAACAAGTAAAATAATAATATAACACATAATAGTCTTTTTATAACAACGTTCAAAGTGCTTTACAAGATACAAAAAAAATTCGTCAGGAATCAAATAAAAAGGAAAGCATGTTAAAAGAACAATAAATAAACGAAGCTGTAAATTATGCACGTCACTGTCACTGTTCTAGACAACAGCTCCACCTCAACAGCTAAGCCTGAGTGAGTAAAACTCACCACAGTGAAACTTCGGCTCTAGGGAATAAACCTTTGGGTCTGCGTCAGAAAGAAATGCTGATTGAAATTACATTTGAAACATCAAGCCGACAAAGATATAAAACAGTATTATAATAGGTAAGAGCCAATGAAATGAACTAAAACGCTACCAAAGGCTACAATTAAAATAAAACATTTAAAAGCCTGGCCAAAAAAAAATAGAATGCATTTATTTTGAGTGAGTTTAGATAAGCGCTTCCTGTTTAGTAGTTATACTGCCTATATAAAATAGTTCATCCAGAACACTAAGCCAAAAAAAGAATCACCAAAAATATACATGGATTAATTGCATATGTTTTTATTCATTTATCAATGTGATAAAGATGTTTTCTTCTTCTTTTTTTGATAGAGAAGCAGTCATAGGACATACATTAAAGCAATAGGTCAACATTCAAGTATATTAATAAATAACTGAAAAATAAATACAATTACATTATAATAAATATATATAAATAGATAAATAAATAAATAAATACAAATACATAACCATTAAATCAACATATGAATTGTAAAAAGACTAACAGTGAGAAACTACTGTACTGATTGGCAGTATTTAAGCACGCTCATATTTGGTCCTGTTTTTGGGTTGATCATAGCAGATCTTGTAACATTCATAAAATCAAGAGTTTTCAGTTCATTTGCTTCCTTCTTGCATCTTCAGCGATGATGTCCATCCTCATAAGGTGACGTTTTACTGCAATCCTGATTGTCTCCACCGACTCAGAGCTGTAGTTCTACAAACAAATAAAACAGATCAGAAGTATTCAGTATGGCAATATATACAATCAATCTCAAAAATTACTCTTATCTACAGTGGTGCTTGAAAGTTTGTGAACCCTTTAGAATTTTTTATATTTCTGCATAAATATGACCTAAAACATCATCAGATTTTCACACAAGTCCTAAAAGTAGATAAAGAGAACCCAGTTAAACAAATGAGACAAAAATATTATACTTGGTCATTATTTATTGAGGAAAATTGATCCAATATTACATATTAGTGAGTGGCAAAAGTATGTGAACCTTTGCTTTCAGGATCTGGTGGACCCCCTGTGTGTCAGAAAGAAAAAGGAAGAGAAAAGGGGGAAGGCGGAAACGCGGACGGAGGCAAGGAAGGAAAAGAGGAGGGGACGGAAGGGGAGAAAAGGAAGAAGGGAAAAGAAAAGGAGGAAGAGAGGGTGATGGTAGGGCGATGCCATTTTCCAAAACAGAACTTTATTCTTCTTAACCATTCTTTGGTGTGCCGCCCGAGACCCCTAAGCCCACCCAGGGGGGGGCACGCGAGGGGGAAGGGGAGGGAGGACCAGGAACAAACGGTAGGATTGAGAGAAGGTGCAGGGACAGACCTGGTCAGACATTTTCCTTTCGAATTCTCTGATATCATTCAGGAATTCCATTGTTCCATCAATGATGGCAAGCCGTCCTGGCCCAGAGGAAAAGAAAAAAAGCATCCAATTAACCTAAAAGAGGGTAGAATAAAACGCGGAAGCGAAAATAGACCTATGAAAGGGGAGGGGGTAGACCCCCGACCGATTCACGGACAGAAGGGAACCGAGGGAGAAGGGAAAAAAAAAAAGGAAATAAGCGAAGGGCCGGGGGATCCATGGCGGGAGGAGCCACGAGCGCAGGGGAAGACCTCTTCACGAGCGTGCCTTATGCTCCGCCCTACCCCCCATCAAGGCGCAAAAGAAAGGGGAGAGATAGGGTTTGACACGAGGCAGGGAACGGACTCAAAGGGCGATCGGTGCAGAAGGGAAAAGGGGGCAAGGCCCCCCGGGGAATCAGACAAAAAGTAACGCAGGAATACAGGACAGGGAGAGGGGAGGCGAGAGGGGTGGCGTCTCTTCTTTCCATGCAATCAAAAAGAATGCCCCTTTTCGGCGCCCCTCGAGTGGGACCGGGGATCAAAAGGCGAGGATGGCTACAAGGGACATTGAAAGGTGGCCCCCGAGGGGGAAAAAAGTGAGTGCGAGGAAGGGGGCGGGTCTCTTGTCCGCCCCACACCCCGGGGGGAGCGCTACTTATCCCCTTCCCATCCCCCAAGGAAAACAAGACGGGAGACCCCCGACGGACCCCCCCGCGGGGGCGAAAAGGGAAAGAAGGTCTTACCTCTCCTCCTCCCCACCGGAGAACGAAAAAAAGAGCGGGGAGGAGGGAAGCACGAGAGAGAAGGGGGGAGTAGTGCCATTGATAAACTTCCACAAAAGTGTTTGTTGTGAAGGCAGACTTTATTAGATCCCTGTTCTTTAAATAAAAACAGGGTGCCCACTCACCCTATTGTCATCCCATGATTGGAAAAAACACCGACTCTAATTCACCTTTCAAATGAACTGCTAAATCCTAGAGGTTCACATACTTTGACACTCACTAACATTGGATCATTTCCTCAAAAAATAAATTACCAAGTAGAATATTTTGTTCTCAATTTGTTTAAGTGGGGTTTCTTTATCTATTTTAGGATAAAGGTATGATGATGTTTTTAGGTCATATTTATGCAGAATAAAGAAAACTTCTAAAGGGTTCACAAACTTTCAAAAACACCACTTTGGCTTAAATTTTTCATACATGTTTAATAAGAGTGCATAGCCATTCTGGGGGTTGTGATTTTACACTTTATACCTTGGGGGGCAATATCAAGTAAAGACAGGAAAAAAACAAAAGAATTAAGAAAACGTACAGATTTTTGAAAGGATGTTTCTTCAGCGTCTAAGTGGTCTCTGTAGTCGTCTCTCATTGCGGGAGAATCTTGCTTTGTCAGATATGGTCTGCCTGTATGAGACAAAAGCAAAAAAGATTACTTTAATGGACATGAGTCTCAGTGTAAATTTCAAATGCACAAATGTAATTATCCAAATAATATGACATGAACATGAACATTACAGCAACATATGATTTAAATAAAAAAGTTACTGGTCTAATTTCTTATGTATTCCTTGTGCACAGATATTTAATAGAGCCTAAAACATATGTACTCCCAGTATATAAAGCCACATTCGCGTTACTTACCACATTTATCAAGCTCTTTTAGTTGTCGGGTATCGAGAATGTTCAGGAAAAATATCCAGAGCCTTGGATTTGTTTTATCTTGGTAAGACCACATCCCCAAAGAGATTGGACTATCCCCTTCGTAGCTGTGGCCAGAAACTCTCACATCATCTGCGCCGAACAGATAAGAAAACCCAGAAGAGCTCATTTCCAAAGGCCATTACAGCATTAAGATTGATTGCTCATTTAATAATTGATATCCAATGACCTGAGATGTTCAATTTGGAAGACAGGCTTATCCGGAAATGGAACTGTCCTTGGGTGAAAGAAAACTCTCCACCCTAAAGGTGAGTCAGGAAGAGAGTAGTAGTTATAGGGAATGACCAGAAATACAGTTTATTGCAGGTTTAACCAGTACTTCGTTTAACCATCTATTAACAAAGTATTTGTGCAAAACAAATTGAGCTAATGTTTTTTATAACTTCCATCTTTAGAAGACCTAGACAAAGTTTGTGGACACCCCTTCTAATTATTGAGCTATTTCAGCAACACTCCATTGTAGCACATTCATATCATAAAGTGTACATGTCTGGATTATCCATAGACAACCAGTGGCAGTAGAATGATATCCCCAGTACTGGTACCCCAGTGACTCTCAATATGACCCATTTATAAGATTCCGCTTCCAACAAATCCATTCATCAACTTTCTGCGCTGTTGTCCTTAAACAAAGTCCACAGATAATTACTTTGCCAACTTTGATTGAGAACTTAGCTGGCTTTCATGGAATCTTGACCTGAACTCTATCAGACACTTTGAAAATGCACTGGAATGCCAAAAGTGAGACAGGGCTTTATTGTGTAACATCAGATGCCGACCTCACAGTCATGTTCCAAAATCTAGCAGAAAGCCTTCTTAGAAGAACAAAGCCTGTTATAACAGCAAAGGTGCGGGGTGAACTCCATACTAATGCTCATGTTTTGGATGTCATCTTGGGTGTCCACAAACTTTTGTTTATATGTGTTATTAAACATTGACTGAGGATATTCGTGTGAGTCCTGATTCAACTTCAGGTTTGAAACAGATAGGCTATGCCACCATGCTACATAATAATAATAATAATAATAATAACAATAATAATAATAATAATAATAAAAATAAAATGTAACACATAGTACATAATTATAATATGCATCACAAAACTCTATCATTCAAAGTACCTTAAAATAATGGATTTTTTAACTAACAATAATGGATCTTATAACATGTTTGATTGAGCTTTTTACATCTTGTCTGTCTTAATGTTATTATTTGCATTGTTCTTTTATTGGAATAGATGATAATAATAACAACAACAACAACAACAACAATAATAATAATAATAACAACAACAATAGTAATAATACCAACAACACCAATGACAACAACATAAGCAATAATATAATAATGATGCTGTAGCTGATAATAACAATAATAATAATAATAATAATAATACCAACAAGAAAAACGACAACAACATAAGCAATAATATAATAATGATGCTGTAGCTGATAATAATAATAATAATAATAATAATAATAATCATAATCGCAGTATTCCCCCAGCACGCTCTTCAGTAATGCTCTGTTATTTCTGTCTCCGATTAATCATAGAGTTGTTTTACTCACCATGTCCTCCAGCAGTCGGAGACATTCGCGGTTCTTCAGCTTGTAGTGGTTCCTGAGCCATTCGCAGGCGCTGCAGCGGCTCTGCCCGCTGAAAAACGCCAGAACACAAAGACACATCCACATTTGTAGCGCGTTCATCTTTGCAAGGTTCGTTTGTTGAGTTTAACAGCAACATGCTGCTGGGCTTAACATTTATTTGGGATTCAGAAAAGGAAAGCGAATCGCTCCGATGATCCGAAAGTCGATTCTATTAACAAGAGAAAAGCCCGTGATTCCCTCCCATTTCACTTTCCGGAACCAAAGTTATTATAGTAACTAACAAACCCTACACCAAATCTGTAGGCCCACACACCAAATAGTACACAAAGGTATGATCTAACATACAGATTTAACGTAAGTAAACCGTATATAAAAAAGTTTACTATTTATTAGTATGTAACTTCAACTCCTCACAAACTTTTCAGTAAAAATTGATTTCCAACGAAGACCCGAGCTCGTACACAAGGTCGTTCGAGATAATACACCAACATCTCGGTCTTTAAGCTAACTATCACAGCACTTAATTACGGAAAAGTCAACGAAAGTTTAATTCTTACCTGAGCTTACGGTCCAACAGAACAGGTTCCTGCTGAACACCAACTTTCACACCGAACAAACTGAAAGCGAGGTGAAACCCTTCTTCCGCTCCTGCGCTTTCCAAACTAGTGATGTGTCGGTCGCGACCGATCCGGCTCTAAGCGCCGGCTCTTTGAAATGAACGACGGGAACCGGTTCCTGATTGTGAGCCGATTTATATATATTTTTAATTTATTGTACATTCCGACACATTGCTGCTTATTGCACTTCTGGTTAGATGCTAAACTTCATTTCGTTGCGTTTTTACTTGTACATGTGTAATGACAATAAAGTTGAATCTAATCTAATATATATATATATATATATTTATATATATATATATATATATATATATATATATATATATATATTATCCCTCAGAGAGAATCTTTTCTAAAACAGGCCAGATCACAACAGAAACTAGAAGCAGGATCAATCAAGTTTTTTTGAATGGCAATCTTCTTTAAAAACTGTAACCTGGATGTTGCTTTTTCTTTTTTTGCACATTTTCATTTATATATTGTTTTGTTGATGATGTCTTGTTTCCCTGTATATAGTTGCAAATTTACAAATAATACACATAATCAGACCTGAGACCAGATTGTACCTGTAATTGAGATGGGTATTTTATTTTACTGTGTTCCATTGTGAGTGTTGAGGATTTGTTGGACACATGCGCCTTTGTGGCTGCGGGGGACACACATTTTTGTACCCATATAATTATTTACATCTTATATATTTGCATTTTTAAAGTCATGAGTATATAAATAAAAACCATATTAATAATAACAAACATTGGATATTATGTGTTTTACATTAGTAATTCATATTACACATAATTTGGTAATAAATTAAGCTACAAAAAAATCTAAAGAGCCACTTGGGAGCCGAAAGAGCCGGCTCCTTTTAGTGAGCCGAGCCAAAAGAGCCGGCTCTCTGAAAAGAGCCGGAATTCCCATCACTATTCCAAACATGATGACGAAACCCGAGTGTCCCGGCTACGTTACAAAAGCATTCTAAGCCATTGCATCAATCCCTTACATCATCACCTTTTCATTCCCCTGTTTACACCCGCTTGACATAGCACAATTCAGAAACGCGGAGGGAGGGCAGTCCATCGCAGGGCACACACACTTTAGAGACACCAGCTGACCTAACAAGTAAAATAATAATATAACACATAATAGTCTTTTTATAACAACGTTCAAAGTGCTTTACAAGATACAAAAAAATACGTCAGGAATCAAATAAAAAGGAAAGCATGTTAAAAGAACAATAAATAAACAAAGCTGTAAATTATGCACGTCACTGTCACTGTTCTAGACAACAGCTCCACCTCAACAGCTAAGCCTGAGTGAGTAAAACTCACCACAGTGAAACTTCGGCTCTAGGGAATAAACCTTTGGGTCTGCGTCAGAAAGAAATGCTGATTGAAATTACATTTGAAACATCAAGACGACAAAGATATAAAACAGTATTATAATAGGTAAGAGCCAATGAAATGAACTAAAACGCTACCAAAGGCTACAAAACATTTAAAATGCTCAATTGGGGATAAATCTGGCAACCAGGCAGGCCAAGGAATTGTTGCAATCTGGCAGAGACATCCCTGGGAAACCTTTTCTGTCTGTGGGCAAGTCAAGTCAAGTCAGATATATTTATATAGCGCTTTTTACAATGGAGCATTGTCTCAAAGCCACTTCACAAGTTTAGATTATCTCCTAATATCTACGTCCAATCCCAAATAGAGCAAGCCTAGGGCAACAGTGGCAAGGAAATGGCAGGACACGTAATGGGAGCTGTGACAACAAATTTCCTTCTAACTGTTGATCAGTCCTGCACACTGGCTTGGAGGCATTTGAGCCCATTCCTCCGTACAGAACAGCTTCAGCTCTGGGATGTTGGTGGGTGTCTCACTTAGCTGCTCGCTTCAGGTCCTTCCACAACATTTCATGATTAAGGTCAGGACTTTGAACTTGGCCATTCCAAAACATGACTTATTCTTCTTAACCATTCTTGGTTAGAACGGCTTGTGTGCTTAGGATGTTGTCTTGCTGAATGACACCCTCCTCTGAAGATTTTCAGGTCATGGACAGTGTCCTGACATTTTCCTTTAGAATTCTATGATATCATTCAGAATTCATTGTTCCATCAATTGATGGCAAGCCATCATGGCCCCGATGCAGCAAAAACAGGTCCAAACCAGTGATACTACCACCACCATGTTCCACAGATGGGATTAGGTTCTGATGATGGAAGCGTGTTTTCCTTTTTCCAACTTAATGCTTTTATGACTGGGGATTGTGGAGTCCAAACTTTTAGAGATGGTTTTGTTACCTGTTCCAACCTGATGAGCATCAAAAACTCTTTTTCTGAGCTCCTCAGAAATCTCCTTGTTTGTACCATGATACACTTCACAAACATGCTTGTGAAGAGAGACTTTGATAGATCCATGTTCCTTTAAATTAATTTTAAACAGGGAGCCCACTCGCACTGATTGTCATACATCGATTGAAAACACCTGATATTTAATTTCACCTCAAAATTAGATGCTAATCATAGAGGTTCACATATTTTACACTCAATAAATGTAATATGGATCATTTTCCCTCAATTAAATAAAATGACCAGATAATATTGTTGTCTAATTTGTTCAACTGGTTCTCTTTATATACTTGAGGACTTATAGTGAAAATCTGATGATGTTTAGGTTATATTTATGCAGAAATACAGAAAAAAATTCTAAAGGCTTAAAAAAAACTTTCCCAGCAAAATGTATAACTGAACGCAACCCAAATTAACATACTTCACTCCAAATCTGATGATGCCTTACCACATATTTATGCAGAAACCTAGAAAACTGTATAGGATTTTTAAGTTATTTTTGAAGGTCACTCTCTAAAGTAACTCCAAGTTCTGGCCACCACAGAGTCATGATTTTAAGCCCACTGAAAGCCTTTGAGATATGTTGAAGAAGACAAGAGTGATTACAGAGTGATCCGACTCTCCCGTCATCGATACAAGATCTTGTCCAAAAATTAATTCAACTTTGGATGTTGTGATGTTTTTTTTTTGTAAAAAAATGTAAAGGTGGTCCAAAAATAATAGAGTAATGTTTTTGACTAAACAGTTAAAATAACTCCTTTCTCTTTCACAGTTCTACTGCCTGTATAAAATAAATAAATATTATACTATAATATTATAAATCATGTTCTAATTTAAGCACAGTTCAACCCACCAAAAAATCATCACAAAATACTTGGATTTAATTGCATATGTTTTTATTCGTTTATCAATGTGATAAAGATTTTTTTGTTCCTTTTTTTGTCAAAAAAAAAATCTGAAGTAACTTGTAAGCAGTCATAGGACACATTAAAGAAAACAGGTAAACATTCAAATACTGTATGTTAATAAGTAATTAAATAAATAAAGAATATTATTTGTGATAGGAAGTAAATAAATAAATAAATATATAAATAGATAAATAAATAAATACAAATACATAACCATTAAATCAACATATAAATTATAAAAAGACTAACAGTGAGAAAATACTGTAAATTTGATTGGCAGTATTTAAGCACGCTCATATTTGGTCCTGTTTTTGGGTTGATCATAGCAGATCTTGTAACATTCATAATATCAAGAGTTTTCAGTTCATTTGCTTCCTTCTTGCATCTTCAGCGATGATGTCCATCCTCATAAGGTGACGTTTTACTGCAATCCTGATTGTCTCCACCGACTCAGAGCTGTAGTTCTACAAACAAATAAAACAGATCAGAAGTATTCAGTATGGCAATATATACATCTATATACATCTTACTATATATATTTATTTATTTATTTATTTATTTATTTATTTAAGAAACCTACTGATTTTTGAAGATGTTTCTTCAGCTTCCTGAAGTGTTTCTTCAATCTTCTCTCGGTGCTGGAGACTCTTTTGTCAGCTTTGTCAGCATGTGTTTTTGCCTGTTGTAGACCAAAGAGTATGGAAGTTTCTTTAATGGACATCCATTTAATGTAGTCCGAATAATTATGGAACATAAACATGAACATTACAGCACATATGGCATTTAAATGAACAGTGTTAGGGGTCTAATTTTCTTATGCATTCCTTGTGAACAAATATTGAATAGAGCCTTAAATATGTACTCTATAAGCCACATTCAGTACTTACACATTCATCGAGCTCTTTTAGTTGTCGGGTATCGAGAATGTTCAGGAAATTATCCAGAGCCTTGGATTTTGTTTTATCTTGGTAAGTCACATCACCAAAGAGATTGACTATCCCCTTCGTGGCTGTGGCCAGAAATCTCAACTCATCTGCAGCCTAAACAGATAAGAATAACCCAGAATGAGCTCCTTCAAAGGCATTACAGCATTAAGATGATTGTCATTTAATATATTTGATGTTCCAAATTACCTGAGCTGTTTCAATTTGGAAGTACAGCTTATCCGGAAATGGAAATTGTTCTTTGGTTGAAGAAAACTCTCCACCCTAAAGTGAGATCAGGAAGAGAGTAGTTATAGGAATGACAGAAATACAGTTTATAGCAGGTTCCATCATGAACAAGGCTTCATAACAACAACTAAGACACTCCAGTACATCATTACGAATTTGAGGGATGCAAATCGCAGTTAATCTGTTATGTCTATTTTATCTATTTCCATTTCTGTTTTTTTTTTTTTCAATTTAATTACTACAGCATATAAGTCTGCCAGTGTTATTCTTATTCTTGTTCTGCCTACCAGTTTCAGTTTATTCTATTATTCTTATCGTTGTTCTTGTTGCTGTACTGGAGAAGTCACCTGACAGTGCATCATTATACTGTGCAACCCTCCTGTTATACTGACAATACAGTTTAATTGAATTGAATGTTTATGTTAATATACATTGATAACTGATAATAGCAATAATAATGGATAGTATGATTATATACTGTGTTTTGCTTATAATAATAAAAATAAATAAATAAATAAATAATAATAATAATAATAATAATAATACTCAAAACATAGTATATAATCATATTATCATCTAGTTAAAAGTCTGTATTAGGTAAAGTACCATAAAAAGTGTTTGTTTGGATATAATCATATTATGCATCACATAGCTAAACAACAAAAAATATTTGCTTTATTCCTTATATTTTATCTGTATACATATTATTATTTTTAATCATGAAATTTTTTAATTAATTTCATAGGTAATAATAATAATAATAATAATAATAATAATAATAATAATAATAATAATCGCAGTATTCCCCCAGCACGCTCTTCAGTAATGCTCTGTTATTTCTGTCTCCGGTTGATCATAGAGTTGTTTTACTCACCATGTCTTCCAGCAGTCGGAGACATTCGTTGTTCTTCAGCTTGTAGTGGTACCTGAGCCATTCGCAGGCGCTGCAGCGGCTCTGCCCGCTGAAAAACGCCAGAACACAAAGACACATCCACATTTGTAGCGCGTTCATCTTTGCAAGGTTCGTTTGTTGAGTTTAACAGCAACATGCTGCTGGGCTTAACATTTATTTGGGAATTCAGAAAAGGAAAATGAAGGGCGGCGATGATCCGAAAGGAGAAAAATCCCACGTTTCCTCCCACTTTCACTTTCGGGAGTCCAGCGATAAGTTTACATTAACAAACCCTACACACAAACCTGTACAAACCATAAAGTATCCAAAAATATAATCTACCTTAAATATTGAAGATTTAATATTATGCGAGTTTTAACTCGGCCAACACAACGTTTTGACGTGCAATGATCCAGAAGACTCAAGCTCGTGCGCTCGGTCTGTACAAGCTAATCACACCAACATCTCGTTCTTTAAGCAAACACACTTTATAACAACATCTAAACTGAAGAAACTGAAGAAACGTTCAACAAATGTTTAATTCTTACCCGATTTCTGTATTTGATCTCATGATTCTTAAGAACAGGTTCCTGCTGAACACCGGTTTCCCCAGAACAAACTGAAAGTGAGGTGGAACCTTTCTCCCGCTCCTGCGCTTTCCAAACATGATGACGACACCCGGGACTGTCGGCTACATTACAAAAGCTTTCACGTATCATCCTAAATAACTAAAGGTTACGCTCTTTTACATCTTTAATTCACTGGTAGTGAAAGCGATTGGCCACAAACCACAGCAACCTTAGAAATTACAGTTCACTCGTTGTTCATAAGAATTTTGTGGTTCCTCTCTTCCCCTTGATGATTCTCACACCATCTTGACATACTATACTTTCATAAAAGAAACTGCTTCTTTTTTGTTAATAACTATTTATTATCTTTTTATCATATCAAATACACACACTTCCTCTACAACAAGACAGAACAAAAAAACTAACAAAAAACGCATACATAAACACACATAATTGCTATTAATATCCATGTCATACCTATAAAATAGCAATTAGAACATGAAAATAAATCAACATACAATACTCGATCGATATTAAACTCTTCCAGTCCTACAGGGCCTTAGCAAAAGCAATAGACTTTGAGCAGTTCTGAAATGTTGCAGCCTTTGCCTTCTGAAATCTATGGACCGCTCCAAAATAAGAATATCTAAAGAAATAACAATGCCATGAATAAAGATAACTGGAATATCTGGCAGAAACCCTTTTATTCAAAATAGAGTTTTTGGAGGCTGGTAGAGCTGGCATTAACACCCCCTTTTGCTGTGAAGTAAGAGGTAGACTAGAATCATCTCCCAATATAAGCAAACCTGTCCAAAAAGGAATATCAGCATTAAGGAGGTCAGACTGTCAGATGTGGACACTGCCCAAACATATAAAGATAATCCCTGATAATTCCTGATTATCATGCCATTTTACTGGATAGTTTCATCAGAAAAGCATGACAAAGTAAACCCTGTGAGGTAGCTTGAATTAATTGCATTAACTGATGTGATATATTTTTAGAAAAAGTAAAAGTGTTATGCCAAATCACCTTCCAATCCAAAGTTACGTTTAGATCACTAAGAAAGAAATTGCTTCTTATAGCTCTAACCAGA
Organism: Ancistrus triradiatus; assembly: GCA_025084515.1. Lineage (NCBI taxonomy): Eukaryota > Metazoa > Chordata > Actinopteri > Siluriformes > Loricariidae > Ancistrus > Ancistrus triradiatus. The sequence goes on along the minus strand of JAJAGP010000672.1, from coordinate 134,760 downwards.
TAGCAGACAGTTCTCAGTCAAATATAGCTCAGTTTAGCCGCTGATGGCTCAGTTATGGCAATGGTGAATGTAATGTTAACCAAATTTGGCCAAACTGTTACCAGATGCAATTAAGTTCATCATGGAATTCAGACTCTGGACTGCATCTACCACAGGTAACATTTGTACAGAAATGTGCATTTGGGGCCACATGTGACCGGATGGACTCAGTTCTGGCTTTAAATGTATTCTTTTTTAAAGAAATGTATATTTTTAATATAAAAATTCAATAATGAAGAGATAACAATATATGGATTACAACGTATGAATAACAACGTATGAATTACATTGGCTCAGTCTGCTTCCAGACAAAATGTTTAGTGTAGCTATTATCACTCTTCGGGTATAGACTGAAGTCAATTTGTTTAATTGGTTAAATTTTGTGTTGTTAGGGAGAAGTTTAGCCTGAAAATACATTTGCAAAAGCAAAGTAAAGCATCCCAATTTGCCCACACATATCCTGGTCAGGGTCATGGGGGAGAGTCTGGAGCCTAACCTGTAATTCACTGGGTGCAGGCAGAGGTATACCCTGGACAGGGCACGAGTAGATGCACCACCCACATTTTACATTGCAATGGAAATCCAGGCCTCCAGGTGTCTCTTAACCTGAAGACATAATATCTGAAATGTCATTTGCTTGAGTTACAAGGTTGCGCTGATACTTTGGAAATTCCATGGAAGAGCTCGCAGTTTTTAGCTGCTCTAAAATATATATAGCAGATTGTTGGGCATAATTGAAAAATTCCTGAACAACACAAACATGTACCACACTGTGTATCATTTGTGCCCCTCCCCCTCCGAATAAAAAAAAACATTTGGAAAACTCTAATGCCACGTGGCAAAAGATTCAGATGAAACCAAAATTGAACTTTGTAGACCGAACTCAAATCAGTACATTTGGCGAAAACCAAATACAGCACGCAACCAAAAATGCACAATGCATACTGTGAATCATGGTGGTGGCAACATTGTGTTATGGGGCTGTTTCTCTTCAGCAAGAACTGGGCAACTGGTCAGGATTGAAGAGAAAACGGATGCTACCAAGTATATCCAAATTCTTGAGGAAAACATGCAACCTTCTGCTAGACAGCTGAAGGGTTTTTGTCGTGCTAAACACACTGACAAAGAAAACAAAACAGTGGCTTGAAGATAGAAAGGTGAATGCACTTTAGTGGCCAAGTCAGAGTCCTGACCTAAAGTCGATAGAAAATCTGTGGACGGACTTGAAGAGAACGGTGCATTGTGGCTCGCCACAAAATTTGACTGAACTCGAACAATTTTTGCATGGAAGAATAAGCAAATATTCCTCACAGGTGTGCAAAGCTGGTAGGAACATATCCAAACAGATTGATGGGTGTAATTAAATCAAAACATGGCTCTACTAAGAACTAAATCAGGGGGCTGACCACTTTTCCAACCATGTTTAGTTTTTCATTTTTTTAATTTCAGAACCGTTTCCTGTTTTCTCATTACTTGAACGTTGTACGGCAAAAAGTGTAAATAAAATTGGAAAAAGATATTGTTTTTTTGTGAATTGTGATTACTTTTATAGGCATTGTACTTCTTGCTTTGGGCGTGTTTCAAATTTCAGTTCCCGATGAAGCATACAGAGTACATAGACGTCATAAAATTATTTGAATTAAATTTAACCCCTCATTCTGTTTCCTCTTCTGAATTTATGTTCCAGAAAAAAACACAGATCTATAAATGACCATTCACATTAGGTTTATTTCTAACAGCAATATCAAAGTACAATGAAATCGCAGCACATCACAGTTTTGTTTAATGAAATATTTACCAAAGATAAAAATAGATGCTAAACACGAAGTATACACTGAGTTCCTCAAGAAAATCTCTAATCATTTCATAGAGGAAATATTATAGTAAACTCTATAATATAGTAGTGTAGCACTTCAATAAAATATGACTAAGTTATAACTTAGTGGAAGTTAGGCTTTTTTTGTAAACAACCACAATCAAAGACGACGTATGGGAAAATGCAAATAAATAAATAAACAATTAAATAAATAAGTAACAACCGTACAATAGTTACTTCATACAATGATATTCACAGTTACAGTAGTTTTTATACTTAGGTAGCCAGGCAGACAGACAGACAGACAGACAGACAGACAGATAGATAGATAGATAGATAGATAGATAGATAGATAGATAGATAGATAGATAGATAGATAGATAGATAGATAGATAGATAGATAGATAGATAGACTTATATTACGTTAACAGATAAACTTATATTACGTTAACAGCTTCTTCTTGACCTTCGTGGTTTTCTAGTAAGTGTGTCAAGCTTGTGCATGACGTGATGAGTTAGAGTGCGTGCGCTCTCCCACGCGCACGAACTGTAATTCTACAAATAGAAGAAACCACAATGTTATTTGATAATATGGTAACATTGGCCAGTCAATTTAAATACTATATATTTCTTCTGTGGACTCTTACATTATCAAACAGATAGTCGTGTAGACGAGTCCAGAAGGTTCTCCAGTTTGCCACAAGTTCGTTATCAGTAGTGTTGGCAACGGGAAACTGGAATGGAAAGACAGTTTTGGATCATTACTTTTATTCCACTATCGCATATAGATGAAGTCAAAATAAACACAGCCAACGACTGTCTGAATTGCAGAATTCTGAATGGGGCTTTGTATTTCTAGTTTTTTCTACATTTCTTTCTTTATTTCTCTATGTTCTAAATTAATGCGCCAGCCTCTTAGCTTAGATATCCATCAAAGACTTATTACTAACATTAAATCAGGGTAGGTCGTTCAACGGTGCGTTAATGACAGTATATTTATTACTATTCATGTTATAGGACAGTAGTGGCTTCAGACTCTGGACTAATGATTGCTGCTTATCTGAACTCTTAACCTTCAGCTAAGGTTGTAAGTGGCGCTGGATAATTGCATGCTAAAAGCTGTGAATGTAAAATATAACGTTCATATCAGTACAAACCAAATCAAAACAGGTCACGAAAGAACCTGACTAACTGACATACATGTCAAGGTTTTAATTGCAACTCATTTAAGTATGTTTGATCTCCAGAACTTACACATGTTTGGTAGAAGTCAGTCTGTTCTCCTAGAAGGTCCTGTAAGTGTCTCAGCTCTCTTGAGTCCCACTTAGTGAGCGTCAGGTCCTTCGTGAAGAGGTCAGAAGTAAATCGAAATGACATTTCCCACAGTGTCATGTTCATCTGTGAAAATGAATTACCCTAAACGATGGAAGGAATGAAGCATTTTATAGAAATTCGTCAATAAGACAGTCTGTTCACAGTTACACTGTAAATCAAACCAGGTATAAGTGCAATCCAGTATATAACTTGGGGCAGTTTTCAGGTCTCCAGTTTTACCGAGGAATATCATCATATGCTTTGGTTTGTTTCTGTCAAGCATTTTGCTTAGGTTTTGCATACACTCTCAGCAATAGCTTTGTACGTTTCTATACATTTTTGTGCAAGTGGATTGGGTTTGAACATTTTTTAAAGCATGGGGCTATGCTGTACTTTTTACTTTATTTCACAGTGTTTGATCATATTAGGATATCGATTGAAAAATATAGGCTATTGTATTAACTCCGTTTGTCCACTGGGGTGTGTTCTATACTATTTATAAAGAAGGACTTTATAAATATGACGCTTGTGTCATGGATATCAGGAAAACCTCGGACATAACCTCTAATGAAACTTGTGCAAATCTTGACAGGAGACACACGCAAGTGTTATATTAAGTTTAAGATTAAACCAAAATCCAGTTATATCTTCTTGGTACAGCCAACCCGATTATCATGTATGATCTCCCGCTTACTGCCATACTAACATATAAGATAGAATATATCATAACTGTGCCAAAACATGTCAGGACTGGAATTAGACATGCTTGGACCCTCCCATGGTTAAATAGTGAGTTGCATAAGATGCTAACCACAAGGTATCAGTTTTGTTCTGCTTGTGTGTTCCTGAATTGAGCATGGTAAAGGGTAGTGTTTGTATGAGTCCTTATTTTCTTGGCATTTACAATTAAAAGTCTTGCTCTCAATAGATTTGCCTTGGTCTTTTCTTGGTCTTTACTAAGACAGTCTTGACTACAGCCCAGCTTTATTGTGTCAACTATGTCCTGCACCATTATTTGACTTGTATGTCAGTATGTGTTTTAGCTGGGAGAAGCGTGTGTCCACACAAAGTGGCAGATAGGTGGCAGCAATGACACACAATCTTTGGATTTTGGCTATAATGCAGTAAACTGTATACATTTGCCTATTTGTTTAATTCCAGTAGCATATTATATACTACACAAAAATCTGCATATGTATGGTGCAGCAGTAATGACGTACAACCTTAAGATTTTGGATATAATGCAAAATCTATTTCATATTTATTTTCTGATTCGAATTCCAATAGCATTTCAGCTGCATTATACACAAATATATAAACAACTGTGTATGTTGCAACTAAGTGTCACGCACATCGTATATATATATACACACTGGATTTTACCATTTGCTGTATTGCAAACTATTCAAATTAAAAATTTAAAAAACATAGTAAGTCAAGTAGTTATGTTCGAAATTCAAAAGTATTGCATCAACCTGGCTAAAACATTCATTGAAATTGTTTGTGTTGTGTATATAATGCAGTTAAAATGCTACTGAATGAAGATAACAGATTAAAAATAGTATACATAAATAAATAAATAAATAAATAACCAAAGTGATTCCTTCATTACAAAATCCAGTGGTTGTTCATCATGATTGCTGCCACAGTAGCTGAACTTTATACAGTTGTCTTTGTGGTGTGTATGTAAGTTTTCCATTGGCTATTGTTATTTGTTTTCTATTGTCTGTTATATTTAACCGAGATTATTATTATTATTATTATTATTATTATTATTATTATTATTATTATTATTATTAATTCATCATGTTATTTTAACAATTATGGTTGGGTTCTGTGAAGGGAAGAATTGGAGCTCAGCTCTCAGCACGGAAGAAAGGACGCATCTGTAATAATGTCAGACACTGCTGGCTTGAATATAATTTAAATTTAAAATATACTCCTACTAAATATATGTTCAACGTGATGTTTGGCATATTAAATACCAGGTTTACCATTCCTTGTGTAGCATATGTTCTATTTAACTTAAAACACTACACTCATGAGATGCTTGGTGGTGAGAGCAGTGTAATTCTAAATTACATTGGATTAAAAAGCATCAATAAATGAATCAATATCGCATACCTTTTTTGGAAATCTCGGAAGGTGGATATTCATACTTTCAGCTTCACTTTTGCATCTGACCGGTCGTATTTCCCCCTGAGAAAAAAAAAGTATTTACTTAAATATTTATTAATTTACTTTATTCTTCTGTGTTTTACATGAAAAGAGCTATCTTGTGATGATGTTATTCCCTTTCCTGTACCTTCGCTGTACTATGAAAAAGAGACATAAGACACAAAATGAATTATTGTTTTATAAAGGAATGTATAAGAAAAGAAATACCAGGTTGCAGAGCTTCTGTATGATTTCCCTTGTTCTTTTCTGCTCCAGGTCTCTGGAGCATCTTGCATTCACAGCCGGAAAGCCGAGCCACAGCAAACATAGCACAGTCCTAAACATCATGGCTGGTCGTGTAATCTTGTCAAGTAAACGACATAAGAAGAATGAACCAGATACCAATGAGTGAAAGCAGTTATATAGCCCCGAAGGAGGATAATTTGCATATCGTTGGGAAGCCCGTCCAGTGTAGTAATTGGAAATTCTGGGACTGTGTTGTCATCATCTTGAAAATGAGTGCAGTGAATTGTACAGCGTTTTAATAATGAGACCATCCAGTTTTTGTTTCAGGGACTTTTATCAGTATGCTTATTGGGCTGCACATTCCTTACGCTCTGAAAACATTGCCTCATCGGATACCTACAGGACACCTACAACTGAGACTGTGATCATTGACAGGTGACGTAACGCAAGCTTTTCCGCTTTCATTGTCTATCCTAGAAATTGAACAACAAATGATGTAATGAAAAGGTGTGCCGCCCTGGCGGTTTGGCGAGGAGAGTCCAGTCAGCACGTGACTACTTTTCATTTTCGAACGAAAATGAAACACGTAGAGAAGCTTTGACATAGCTGTCTGAGCGCTTTAAATGTTGAGTAGTCTGGATTTTATGACTTTATACTAGCCCATTGTTATGGGAAGTTGGGGACCAGTGTGCCAATTTTCATAATCTCCCAGATAGCTGCGTGATGACAGTAAACAGCAGGAAGGCAGCCAGCCCTGATGGCATTCCTGGGAGGGTGTTAAAATCATGTGCCAGCCAGCTATCAGCAGTGTTTACCACCATTTTCAACCTCTCCCTGGCTTATTCTGTTGTCCCTAGATGCCTCAAGATATCGACCATCATCCCTGTACCTAAGAAGACCAATCCTCTCCTTAATGACTACCGCCCTGCAGCTTTGACCTCTGTTGTGATGAAGTGTTTTGAGAAAATTATCAAAGACTTCATCTGCTCATCTCTGCCATGTTCACTAGATCCTCTCTAGTTCACCTACCATAGGAATCGGAGCACTGCTGACGCTATATCATTCATCCTACACATTGTCCTCTCCAACCTGGACATTGGTAAGTGGAACTACACATGTCTGTTGTTCGTTGATTACAGCTCAGCGTTCAACACAATTGTATCCACCATACTAGTAAACAAGCTCAGGGACTTGAAACTAAGCCGCCCACTGTGCTCCTGGGTCCAGAACTTTCTGTCTAACAGACCACAAGTGGTGAAGATGGGTAACTTTACATCCAGATCCATAACCCTTAATACCGGTGCCCCACAAGGCTGAGTCTTAAGTCCTCTGGTGTACTCCCTGTACATTTATGACTGCACAGCTAACAACAGCTCCAACACCATTGTGAAATTTGCTGACGACACAGTGGTGGTGCTCGTGATCTCTAACAAATGACGAGAGGGCCTACTTGGATGAGGCGGAAAGGCTGACATCATGGTGTAATGCTAACAACCTGGAGTAGAATGATTCCAAGACGAAGGAGATGATCGAGGACTTCAGGAAGGAGAAATGGCGCATCCAATACACACCCCTTGAGATCAGCGGAACCACGGTGGAGAATGTGTACAGCCATAGGTACCTTGGAGTCCATATCTCTGAGGACCTAACTTGGTTCGCACACATCTCCATAACAGTGAAGAAGGCCCGGCAGGGCTTGTATCACCTCAGGCGGCTAAGGGAATTCAAAGTCTTTATAGATCTTTACAGAAAACCTTTTTCATTGCCGCAATAGGATCTGTACTTTCTGGAAGCATCACTGTCTGGTATGGAAACTGCAGTTTACAGTGTAGGAACGCTCTTCATAGAGTGATAAGATGTGCAGAGCACATCATCAGGACCAAACCACCTGGACTACAAGACATCTACTCCAGGCGGTGCAAACAGATCATTAAGGACATTCATGATCCTAACCACAATCTGTTCCAGTAGTTACCCTCTGGTAAAAGACTCCATTCCATCAAGGCCAGAATGGATAGGCTCAGAAAGAACCTCTTCCCCCAGGCCATTCGGTCAATAAACTGTTAACACCATAACTTAATTAATTCATTTAATTGATCTGTTATTCGAACACTGGACCACTTCATCTCAACTGCACACTTTAAATTTGAATTTGCACACTACCATAATACATTTTATACATTATACCTACCTGTCAATGTCTTATATTGTGTAAATATCTAACTTATACTCTTATTGGTAATTATTTATTATATGTCAGGAAACACTGACTTATCTCTTTTTATTGCTGTACTGTATACTTCTATCATATATGACTAATACTCATTTTCAATACTACTGCTCTCAACTACTTTTTTTACTTTTTCTGAGGCTGCCCAAAAAAGTGGAAAATGTCTCTGTCACACTTCCTCTTGCTGACTCACTGGGAATGAAAGCTGGCGGTAGTAAAACATAAAACTAAGTGGACTTTAAACAAACACAAAGAATGCTATTTATCATAAAGTAGGCTACATCTACACAAAATATCATGCGAATATGCAATAACTAAAAGCTGATACATTCTGCTACATGGCAGTCATGGCAGTCATGTGAGTCATTTTAATGAGACTTCACGTGGGTTTGCTGACAAATATAACATAAAGACTTTAACGTTAGTTGAAAACGCTCGTTGTCGGTCGCTGCGTGAACGTGTGGCTAATTAACTTTCCAGGTAAAATAGCTAACGTTAATAATGGTTGATTGTTTAGCACTCGCAGATCGGCCTGTTTTCGCCAAAAATATTTGTTTCTGCTTTATACAGACATTTTTGAGCAAAATGTTGTTTATTTCCACAATTACAGTCCCAGCACAAAATGATACACTGGTGTTACCTTTTAATGTACGTAAGGCACAGCAGTTATAAAGAGGCGAACTGCTGGTGATACGCAGTTACAACAAGTGATGGGAGCACTGATGGATCCTGAAATTACACAAAGCTAATGTGTGGAATATGTTTATTTATATTCTTACATCAATATATTGGGGAGGGAGGTATTTTGAGCATATATGGGTAAAGCAGATATTTTTGCTGTTTTTTTTAGATCAAACTTGCAGTTTTTATTTAAGAAAAATCATAGATATTTGACCAACCAAATGTCACAACGAGGAAAAACACTTTACATTTATGTATTTTAGCAGGCGCTCTGTAAGTCTTATCATCCAAGGAATTGTGGGTTCTGCTCAAAAGATCCAATAATGGCAGCTTGGCAAATGATTTGAACGCCGGGTCTTCTGGCCTATAGTTCACTACCTTAACCGATAAGCCACTATGTCCCTGATTTTATACATTAAATTGAATATTTGGGGGGGAAAAAAATGTAATTTTAAAATCACGTTTAAAACTGATGCATCATTCCCAATGATTATCAAAAGGCTATCAGGTATATCAGTGAATAAATACATTACATTAATTAATTTTAAAAATAATAAATAACACACGTTATTTAATCTCCTATGACCCGGACTTTTGCTTGGTGTGCATTTTTAATTTCTCTTAGTTATTTGGGATTAGTAGGTTAGTTAGTTTAGTTTTTATACTAACAAGTATAAAAACTAAACTTGTCTTTGTACAGGAAACTGTTTTTGCGAAAAACAATGTCCTCATATGAGGACAATAGATCTATCTTACTGTGTGGAAAAAAAAGAAACAATTGACTAACAAAGTACAAAACTGTTTATTTAATTGTAGGCATATGGACAAATAAACAAAAGTGCAAACATTTCAAGCCTTAAACATGGCTATACAAAAGTGCAAATATTATTATTGTAAAGTTATGAGTAAGTAGCTGACAAATAAATGTCTGAGTAAAAAATAGTCCAGGTTCCTCCCTGAAACTGGACTAAGTCTGGGGTAAATGGAGCAGACTTCCAGAGCTGTTCACGTCCATTTCTAGGTCCTGCCCTAGGCTTGCCACATCCTAACTCGCATTCGTCATGGGCATAAACACGTTGTGGTTTATGCCCATGTTTACTCACAGGTGGTTCACTGTCATTATTACTGTTGCTATCTTCACTAAAGTGGTGATCAGATTCTGCTTCATAAGGTGGTAAATAATCTTCATCTGAATCAGATTCTGTGGAATCATCAGGTTTAGTTCCACAGGTCTGAGGTCAAAAAATAGTAAATTACATGGAATGTATTCCTCCACAGCAGGATCACCATCTTCCCCATCTGATAAATCTTCAATGTCAGAATTATCTACAATTGCGTTGAGCAATTGTTCTGCTTTTGACACTGAAACTCTCCCTGTAATGTTAAAATAAAGCACAACCAATTATGTACTGTAGTCCCAATGTCCTCAAATGAGTACTTAATTTTTACGGATGTTGTAGCTTTCTATTATTGCTAAAATCAGTCAAAAGTGAATGCCATATGAAGCTAGATATGTTATTGTACATAAATAAACTAGTTTCAAACATACAATTTATGAGAATTTTTATGTTTCTGTCTGGACTGGCTGTAGAACTGTAGAACTTTAGGGACTGTGGTAGCCCAGCAGGTAAGGTACCGGACTATGGTCCAGAAGGTCCAGGGTTCAAATTCCCTGCCAAGCTGCCACTGTTGCGTCCTTGAGCAAGGCCCTTAACCTCCAGTTGCATGGATTGTACGACTATCAATTGTACATCACTCTGGATAAGGGCCTCTGCTAAATGCTGTGAATGAATGAATGAAGAAACTTTTGACTGTGATTCCCGCCACCTTATTTCCAATCAATTGAGTGTGATGTTGTCATGTGATCACTAGATGGTACGGGCAGGGTCTCCGTATGAGGCCAAAGGACCATAGTTAAAAAAAATTAAGTATCATGGTGCAGAAAAGCAGAAATATAATGTCGCATATGAGGACGCAGGGTCTCAGGAGGTTATGGTGAAAAAGGTGAGACTTTATCAGTGAAGTCTGCATAGCTTGTATTATATCTAATGATAGGGTATGAATATTGTACCAAGTACGCCAGTACTGTATTATCGTGTGTGTGTGTGTGTGTGTGCGTGCGTGCGTGCGAGCGAGCGCGCATGAAAGAGGAAGGGAGAGATGTGAGAAAGGCAGAGAAAGACAGAGAGCGAGAGAGAGTGCGCAGAAAGTGAAAATGCGACTCCCTTAATTGCTCAGTCTTTCTCATCTTAAACGCAAAGTTAAATACCCGATGTTCCATGTAAATATGAAATACAGGTCGAGTCCCTTTATAGGGGACTTTTGGAGATAGATAAAAAATAATTATTTTTTAACAAAACATGGAAAGAATGGGGAAACTAAAGCAACGACAGAGAGAGAGAAAAAAACTCTCTGTTAACACCTTTTACAAGGTGGGGAACACGGTAAAAACAAGGAAAAGTTTTACAAGGAAAAACTCCCTAGATATTCAGATGAAGAAACCTTGAGGGGAGCAATAGTCAAAATTACCAAACCTCATTTGACAGCCTATATCTAGATGTAAGAAATAAACTAGTTGCCTAATTAATACATTTATAGTAAGAGTTTAAATAAACAGCAGCTAAATATAAAAATATGAGGCAACATATGTCAAGAAAATATAATAAATTAGATAAAATATAACAATATAAAGACAATAATAAATTAAAGAGAATACAATACACATCCATTCCTGCATTTCAATCCTGCAACACATTCCAAAAATAGTTGGGACGTTAAGGAACTTACTATTTTGCAATGTTGCCATTCCAAGTGTTTCATGTGTTGGGCCCATTCTGCCTGCAAAATGTCTTAAAGGGTGCAGTAGTACGGGTTGTTGTTTCTAACTCTCCACAAGTTCTCTACTGGGGACAGGACTACAGGCAGGCCAGTCCAACTCTCGCACCATCTTGTTCTGTAGCCACACTCTAATGCTGGGCTAAAAACAACCCAATTTGGGTCCAATTTGGGTAGTTTTTAACCCTGGTGCTGGTTAAATATTGGACAGAACACATGTTGGGTTAAAATATCCCAGCAATGTGGGTTGCTCAACTAAACCAAATATTTGTTTATTCTGACAAGGAAGCTGGGTTAAAATGACTCAGGAAATTGGTCTGACCTATCAACCCGACACTTGTTTATGTTGACCTTTTTGTTGGGTTTATTTGACTATTTTACCAAATATGTTCTTTTTAAATAATAATAAATTAATCATTAAATTATGTATTACTGTATTTTCAAGTACATAACTGAAATATGACCAGATGCTATCAGCCAATACCCATTTAAACCAATTAAAGAGATTTAAAGAGGGTACTAACTTCAGAAAACATCAGATTTTATATCATTTTTATATCACATTAAGATTAATGGCACTGCATGTGTAATAGTGTAGGTTAGCACACCTTATGCAGGAATGCATGAATTAATGTATATTAACAAATGAAATAAATTTGACCAGACAAAACATCAACTAGCTTATAAGACACACTGCGTTTTTTTATTTGAATTTTTCATGCTGCCCAACTTTGGGAGTTTATTTATTAATTTATTTTTCGAGGTTGGGGGGTTTGTAGCGAAAACATAATTCAAATAATAAAGTAGACAATTCAGTACGTATCGGCATCATTTAGTCCAAATACACAAGTCACGGTAGGTTTTCGTGTCGTCAGCGCGTGGCACGGCACGCTCAGGCAACCGGAGTAAGGGAGAATAACTTATGTGAAGTCACAAACTCTTCAGCCTCTGTTGCGTCTTGCAAGATATGTTTGTTCTGGCTTCTTGCACGTCTATGATCTTCAATGTGTAAAGAAAGTAGGCTACATGCTATAGGCCTATTTCTTACGACTTCTTGCTCATAATTCTCAGTGAGCATCACAGACTGCCATTTCCATATAGTGCTATCATTCTAAATAACAAAGTTAATTTGCTAAAAGGCCTAAAATGAATCAGCATATAGGAAAATCACTTCAAAAATATTTTACAAACTAAGAAAACGACTCACAACTAAGAAATCAGAGTTGTAAACAGAACTTAATATGAAATATTATTATTCTTAGTATAACGTCTTCACATGAGCAAGAAGCGCGTCTCTCATATATTTGTTCTAAAAAAAAAAGTTAACATTTTTAATTAATTTCGAAAGTACATGGCATGACCCAGGATGCTGACATGACTCAACCTGGATTTTGTTATAACTCGTTACTGTTGTCATGTTTGACTATTTATTTAGGTCTCTCGCCACTCTTCTGTCTTTAGGCTCTTCCCGCTATCAGTGGAGATTATTCTGTATAAGTCGAGTGGAACTGGTTTGAGGTTCAAACCGCAAACTGACGGCTGAGAGTACAATACTAGGTCTGTTCTCTCTCGACCACATCATTCTCAGGCTGTTTCCATCCACACCCACATAGAATAATATTAAGCCTTTTTAATCATTTACAATTACCGCATTTAGCAGAGCACTTACAGAAGTGCTTTGTATTCTTCGTAGTACACAACATCATGAAAAATAAGAAAATGCCCAAGAACACAATCCAAAAAAGGACCCGCTAGGGGTGTAGGCTTAACAGACAGCAGGTTCAAACCTGAACTCTGGGTTGACTAACTCTGATCTCTCAAACTCAGAGTTTTCGATTCAGACCAGAATGTGATAACATTTAGTTCAGCTGACTCTTGGGTTAATTTAACCCTTAGTAAAGCTCGTGGACGAAGAGATAAAAAGCGCTAATCAATGGAACGCCCTGACACACAGGGCCATGTAGGTTTGGATTTTTTCTCCCTTAATAATAAACACCTTCATTCCAAAACTGCATTTTGTGTTTACTTGTGCTGTCTTTGACTAATATTTAAATTGGTTTGACGATCCGAAACACTTAAGTGTGACAAACATGCAAAAAAAAGGAAATCAGGAAGAGGGCACTTATTCACATTACTGTACTTTGCACGGTGATATTCGGTGTAATTATTTTGTGTTCACGTAGCTCTCTGTGAAAGTTGTACTTTTAGAAACAAATAAAAAAAATCTAATTTAGAAATGGACCATATAAGGCTGCAGATACAGTGGTGCTTGAAAGTTTGTGAACCCTTTAGAATTTTTATATTTCTGCATAAATATGACATCATCAGATTTTCACACAAGTCCTAAAAGTAGATAAGGAGAACCAAGTTAAACAAATGAGACAAAAATATTACACTTGGTCATTTATTTACTGAGGAAAATGTTCCAATATTACATATTAGTGAGTGACAAAAGTATGTGAACCTCTAGGATTAGCATTTGAAGGTGAAATTAGAGTCAGGTATTTTCAATCAATGGAATGACAATCAGGTGTGAGTGGGCACCCTGTTTTATTTAAAGAACAGGGATCTATCAAAGTCTGCTCTTCACAGCACATGTTTGTGGAAGTGTATCATGGTACGAACAAAGGAGATTTCTGAGGAGCTCAGAAAAAGAGTTGTTGATGCCCATCAGGCTGGAGAAGGTAACAAAACCATCTCTAAAGAGTTTGGACTCCACCAATCCACAGACAGACAGATTGTGTACAAGTGGAGCAAATTCAAGGCCATTATTACCCTCCCCACAAGTGGTCGACCAACAAAGATCACTCCAAGTGCAAGGCATGTAATAGTTGGTGAGGTCACAAAGGACCCCAGCTTAACTTCTAAGCAACTGAAGGCCTCTCTCACATTGGCTAATGTTAATATTCATGAGTCCACCATCAGAAGAACACTGAACAACAATGGTGTGCATGGCAGGGTTGCAAGGAGAAAGCCACTGCTCTCCAAAAAGAACATTGCTGCTTGTCTGCAGTTTGCTAAAGATCATGTGGACGAGCCAGAAGGCTGTTGGAAGAATGTTTTGTAGACGGATGAAACCAAAATAGAACTTTATGGTTTAAAAAAAAAGCATTAAGTTTGTAGAAAGGAAAACACTGCATTCCAGCATAAGAACCTTCTCCCATCTATAAAACATGGTGGTGGTAGTATCATGGTTTGGGCCTGTTTTGCTGCATCTGGGCAGGACGGTTTGCCATCATTGATGGAACAATGAATTCTGAATGATATCAGAGAATTCAGGACATCTGTCCATGAACTGAATCTCAAGAGAAGGTGGGTCATGCAGCAAGACAACGACCCTAAGCACACAAGTTGTTCTACCAAAGAATGGTTAAAGATGAACAAAGTTCATGTTTTGAAATGGCCAAGTCAAAGTCCTGACCTTAATCCAATGGAAATGCTGTAGAAGGAAATGAAGTGAGCAGCTAATGTGAGGAAACCCACAAACATCCCAGAGCTGAAGCTGTTCTGTATGGAGGAATGGGCTAAAATTCCTCCAAGCCGGTGTGCAGGACTGATCAACAGCTACAGGAAACGTTTAGTTGCAGTTATTGCTACACAGGGGGGTCACACCAGATACTGAAAGCAAAGGTTCACATACTTTTGCCACTCACTAATATGTAAGATCGGATAACTTTCCTCAATATCAAACTGAACACGTATAAGGTGCCCACAGACAGGTGATTTCACTTGTCTGAACAGCATAAATTATATTAACCTCCAGGAAATAAAGAAGACTTCATAAAAAGAGAGGCATATTGTTTTTATTTGACACTGGGGAGGTGATGGGTCAATCAGAAATGACAGTAGCAGAGTTGTGTCTCTCACTTCTTTTGCATATCGTGCATCAGCGATGTGGTCAGGATTGATATCAGGATCATTCACTGGATGAGTGGGAAGTTCTCTGATCACCAGTCACTGAGAATCCCAATGCTCATTGCTACTCCGGCTCGTGTCTTGCAATGAGCCAAGTTATAACATTGCTGTGGGCCAGGCTCAGGATCAGGGTAAGGGGTCAGCCTTACAGCCCTTCTGTCTGTAATCATCAAACTCGATTGACATATCCAAGTGGGTCTGTTCATCCTCTCCTGATGGAGATTTCACCGTAGTATCTGTGAGAAACTCAGGGTTAGTTGAAGGAAACCTGCAAGCAAGCAGGTTAGCGTCACGGAACATCTTGCCATAGTAACTGACTCCAAGTTCAGCTGAATTTGATTTGTTAAACCGAAAACCAATAGAGTTTCCTTCTACTCTAAGTAAACTAACTCTGAGTTTTCACTAATCCTGATTTCTGAAGCCTATATAATAGCCTATAAAATTTGAAATAATAGGAATATGTGTTGTGCTAATAATAAAATATCTTTTTCAGTTTTGAAGCATTGCATTGCCACCTTAATATGCCTCACAGTGGTTTGCCTGCTGTCACATGAACCCAAACACATTTTGTTTTATACTGTTAAAATTGATCAATGATAACATATTTTTCATTTTTAAGGTTAGTTGCCCTACATTTGGTGACATAGTTGTCCGTAGCTACAATACGAAGACAATTATAATAAGAAAAGCTTTAACAAGTTTGGTTATTCATTGTATTTCTTATGCTTTTATAAGTCTACTGAATGCTCTGAATATGTTCTCGTAAAGCTAATGTAGTATTTTCGTATTTTGGGATATAACATGATCTGTCCTTAAACCCTAGACTCAAAACCCTGCTGTATTCTTCATAAGTCAGGAAAAGATTAAGGACGTTACTCATCACATCATAACATACTCATCATGACTCACCATCTTTAGAAACCATGTCAGGCAAAGCATACACCAGCTTGTAAATAGACTCCTTGCCACGTTCACAGTCACTTAAATCACCTTTCTTCCCATTCTGATGCTCAGTTTGAATTTCAGCAGCGAGCCATGACCATGTCTAAATGCATTGTGTTGCTGCCATAGATATTTTGATATTAGATATAATGAGCAGTTAAAGAGGTGTACCTAAAATGGTGGCCGGTGAGTGTTTATATTTAAAGTTGAAACAGGGTAACAGTGTTGCAGTGAGTATTCGGGTTGAGTGGATTATGATATGTCACAAAGCAATACCCAAGCAGAGGAATTTAATATATTTTTCTGATTCTCTAGCTACGTTCTTAATTTTATTGTACAGAGTTCTAGTTTTGCCAGCCTCCAGCCTTTTAGCTGACGGCCAAAGTTAGCTGACTTCACTAAATATGGTAATTTCTTGATTTAAAACTGTAATAGCTATACTTCATCCTGTCATTTTTAATGCACTGCTAGACATTTCTGTAATTTCTACAGTTATTAACCACATACCCTACAGCAAAATACTGCAAATAGTTTCTTCAGTACATAACTGTATTTTCCACTGCATCATGACAATGTTGCCTGATTCCAAATACTGAATACAGAGACTTACTCTATTTTTTACATTGAGCTAAATTACCGTAATTACTTTTGGCGCCAAACGATTGTATTGACAAGGCTCAACCTAATTTTCACCCGTGAGACTTTTGAATTGAGGTCATGTGCCTGACGGTTCAGCTTTGGAACCACCACTTTATTTAGCTCGGCTATGATTCTGTGAATGGATGGAGCCGCAGTGAAGCAGCAGAGGTGCTGACATTGAAGAGGATTTATACACCAATATTGGGAACAATAAAAAATAAATAAAGGTAAAGGGTGCCCGTTACAACAATTGCTGTGCATATACTACAATTTCAACCCATTTTATTTTTATATAATACATTTTACAATAAATAAATAATATATTGAAATGATAACAAATGATTTAACAAATATGCTAAATACAAGAGGGGCTAACTTATCTTTTGTGATAATGTTTGAAAATTGGCTTGATTATGAAATGATTAGCCTATATAAAATTTGGCGTAAATATGTTTGGGTAACCGGGTTGCAGGTAGCTTACTATTATTCTATTACTACATAAGGTAGTTTTGCGTTCTTGAACTTAAATGGCATATCAAATAATACATATCAAATAATAAACAAATATTATATAGATAGATAGATAGATAGAGAACATTAAAGGATCAGTGTGCTTTCAATTATTTTTTACGTACACCATATCTGTACATAAATATGTATATTTATTCTGTTTCAATTGTTATATACAAAGGTCACAATAGGTTACACATAAGACTTTAGCACAATAGATTTTTTAGCACAAATTAATTGTCAAAACAAGTAACATTTACTTAATTTGTCTCAAAATTATGAAAAAAAACAGCGTGAACGAGTGTAACAATTTCAGTCATATGACACTTGTGGTAAGAAATAAGTCTTAAATAACAGACAGACATATGTTAACAACTTCGTGGTTTTGGTGTGGGACGGTAAAAAGCACGCATGACTGGTTGAATGAGAGCACGGACGCTTTCCCATGCACAGGAGCTGAAATTCTGTAGGTGAAAGAAACCACAATGTAAAACCGACATGATACATATGATCAGAGAACTCATCAGAGATTGTCCCTCTGAAAGAAGGTGAAACTCAACCTTTTCAGACAGAAAGTCGTCTAGATATGTCCAAAACGCCGCCCACTTCTTCCCTTTCTCACAATTTGGAGACTTAATGGGCAGAAACTGAATTTAAAGGAAAGAATAACTGACCATCAGTGGGCTATGTCATTCATCCCCTGTTAGGTCATTAATACACAGCATCTGGTTTTCAGTTAGTAGAACTGGCACGTTTGTTTAATGATGACACCTCAGTTGATGTAATAGCTTACACATGTTTGGTAGAAGTCTCTCTGCTGGCCAAGAAGGTCCCGTAGGTGTTTCAGCTCTCTTGAGTTCCACTTAGTGAGCGTCAGGTTCTTCATGAAGAGGTCAAAAGCAAATCGAAATGACATTTTCTGCACCAAGAGTCTACAGTTCTTCTGTAAACAAGTGTGGTCAATAAAAGTTAATTCAAATGTAATTAGAAAGTGCTTTTTTTTTTTTACAAGACAGCATTGTCACAGAACAGCTTTACAACTATCTAGGCCCTCAGCCATGGTTCAAATTACATGGAGGATTGGGGGTCTGACCATCGCAATTGAGACCTGGACCCTCTAAAAGAAGGTAAAAACAACAGTATGGGGTTTCAAAACAAACACACATGGGAGGGACTTGCCTCTCCTCAATAAAAGTCACATGAAAGCCCTTCTAGAGTTTGCATGAAAGCACCTAAAGGACTCTCAAACTGTGAGAACAAGATTCACGTTCTCCAGATGTGTGCCTCTACATAATCCTGTCTCTGAGCTCTACATGCAGTTCATTCCTCCTCATGGCTTGGTTTTTGCTCTGATATGCATTGCTAGGTGTGAGACCTTATATAGTGTCTATATGTCTTTCCAAGTCATGTCCTATCAGTTGAATTTACCACAGGTGGATCCAATCAAGACATAGAAACATCTCAAATATGATCAAGACAAATGGAAACCTCCAAAGCTTGCAAGGATATAGAGTGCATTTTTTTTTATTCAAGTCCTCGACATAACAAAATGTGATAAAAGTGAAAAGGTCTGAAGACTTTCCGAATGCATTATATATTCTTACATTTAATTGCAAACATTAAAATTGATTTCCCATATTCATGCCTGGAAGACTTTTTAAAAATACGTTTTCAGACCACTCCCCCCCTACCATGTGGACCGTACCATTACCTCACTCCCATCACTGCATCTCACATCTTCGTTAAGGTCGCAGTTGCGCAAGCTTTGTATGTTATGCAAGTAGCTAGCTATTTAGCTTGTTTAACACATCAGTTCCTTCTCAGTTTCTGAATTGGATTATGTCACCTGCATATGGATGAATGAATGAATGCATGCTAACATCAGCTATTTTCTAACTTTTGCCTGAAGTTACGGTTTAGCTGGCTAACATTAGCTGACAGTCAGCCCTTTCTTTCTAGTGCTGGCCAGTCATGAGCTGTGAGGCAGTAGGCAGTAGGAACCCAACCTCCTTGGGCAGCCTAGCTGTTATGTAAGAAAAAGTAAATGACCTAAGTAATACATTTATAATAATAGTTTAAATAGATGTTTCAAATAGAGAATGCATTAAAGGAATGTGATACAGACTGTAACGACAGACGGAATACAAGATCACGAAGATTAAAGTATAAGAAACACAAAGATGACTTTTTAGGAAAGCGTCAACATAGCCTATAATTAAAGGGAAGGGATGGTTACAAATTAAACTAACTGTCAACCACTAATTAAAGGTCTGTGTCTTAATGGAGGCTGGAGTGACTCTGTGGTCTCTAGGCTCTCTCTCCAAACTGCTCATCTTAATTTTATATATATTACTTGTCACATTATTTTAACCGTTTCTAGTCCTTTTTCAGGGCATAGACAATTGTACGCGTACATTTGCATGTTTTGTTACGTTAACCGACGCTAGTGTAACCTTGATATTAAAAAAGGCCGTCTCTGTACGGCCTGTTTTGATTAGTATCACTGGGTTTTATGAATTCATTCTGCACAACCCAATTCATAAATCCACAAATCAAGTTACTGTCTTGACTTAGATTGCCGTGATATTCGCGTGTCTGGGTCCCCCATGGGTGACTGATTTTTGCCAACAAATATATAATAGGTAGAAACTCCTACAATAACCACAACAAAGCTATTGCAATACGCATGACTACAGCTTTTGGGGGATTCTGTCAACTACTTCACTTCTGTTTTTTCAATATTATAAAAAGTTGGCGAAAAGTTAGTGAGCTATAAAAAGTATATATGACATGAATAATAAATTTGTGTAAGATCTTTCACACCTCTTTCGGCAGCTTCGGGCATGTGATATCCATTTCTTCTGAAACATTTTTACATCTTATCGGTCTTGTTTCCCCCTGAAAAAAAGAGTGAGATATGAAGTGCAAATTGTTTTCTATCAGTGCTGAAAAAGCACAATGGTGTGTTTTGAGAGCTGAAGTGTTGATATTATTTGGTATTAATCTTAAACTATTCAAATACGCTGGATAAAAGTCTCATTTTGGCGTATCACGTATCCTCTGGGTCCATAACCGGTATACCCGGTCTGTTTATTTTGCGTTTTTTTTGCGTCTGTGTGCCTTGTTTAGTGTGTCATCTTTAATTAAAAAACAAGGTCATACCGGATGTTCTAATGTGACTGAAGTTGTACCTGATCCTGATCGTTACTGTTAAGTAGCAGACCTACGTGTTTCTGATGCTGAGGTGAGTCTCTGCATTTATATTATTCATGCTGACTGGTAATAGTCCTTAACAGGGTTGGTAATTTGTCAGTATACAGACTGTATAATGGAGGTCAGAATGTTTTTCGATTTTTGCTGGTTTGACTTCCACAAGGATGTAAGATTATAGAAATGTGAATTGTTATAGCCTAGAGAAAGGCAATATCCACACACAGACTTCTGTATTTTTAGTTACAGGTATTATACTCAGCGCCAAGAGGGGGTGCTGCAGCACCCCCAGCACCCCCAGCACCTCTATTCCCGCGGTTATGGTCACATTGGGACACTTTAGAGTGTTCGACAATTATGGTTAAATATATCATATTGCTTACCAGGTTGCAGAGCTTCTGTATGATCTCACGTGTCCTTTTCTGCTCTCGATCTCTGGAGCATCCTGCACAAACAGATGGACAAATGACGAGCCACAGAAAATACCTCACAGTAAAAAGCATCTTGATCGTTTTTTGTCACCAAGAGCGTATGGCAAGAAGTCATCTCAAGAATAATGCAAGATACCAATGACTAAAGACGTCTATAAATCCCCGAAGAAACTGAATTTGCATATCATAACCAAAGAGGGAAGTCCAATGGTGCGAATGAAAGTGATGGAACTGGAAAGTCACGGGCTATAAAAATAGCACCAGCCAATTACAGTATATTATTTCAGTATTTTCTAAAATTATATACACTTTTAAAAACAAGAACCCTGCAGAATACTAGTGGAATAATGGAACACCCCAACGGGGGTGAAAGATGGTGATGATCTTAAAAAAAAAAAAATCCAGCAATAGTCCTTTAGGGGGGTTGGAATTATTACACCCAGCTACACCATAGGCTAAACAGTTAGACATATATTGCACAGATTTGATTAAGTGAGATTTTGTGATAACTAACCAATAAACATTAACTTGATACAGGCAGAGTCGTGACTGTAGTAAGTCAAGGCCAATAGTTTTCGAAGTTACAAGTATCAAGCTAATTTTCTAAGACTTTAAAGATTGGGTAATCAATTTAGTAAGTTGTATTTCAACATTTTAAGCTGATGAAGTATTTCAAATAGGACGTTGAGTTTAATTATATGCACGTGTGTAAGGAGTAAGCTATAGTTTCAAACAACTATTTCTCATGTTGTGCTGAAAAGAAAACCTGGTCCTGTCCCATGAGAGATCATGGAGTTTTATAATGCGGCCTATTTTATATGGCATCCCAAACCGTCTTAAACCGAAAAAATAAGTATTTTTTATCCAAATGGACACAGTACTTTGATGTTTCTGTTTTAATACAATTCCCTGGCCCCGAGCCTGCACATATTAAGCAGACATAGAAATTAATGGCTGCCGTTTCATAAGATTGTGTCCCTGTGCCAGTCACCGTCTTTCCGAGACCCTGACCAGGATTAAGAGGATAAGAAATGCAAGAATGAATTTTTCATATCTATGGACACCTATATGAATGTCTATTAGTTTATTTAACATGGTATCCATCGGCCCATATTCACGAAAAAATAGACACAAAGTTTTTCATTTCATATATAATATCAAGTCATGGGGTGAATTTAGAAATGGACCCATTAACCTATGTAATGCTTTGGAATGTGGGAGAAACCGTATCCCCGGAGTAAATCCACGTTGACACGGGAGGAACATACAAACTCCCAACCCAGACAGGAGTGCAGTTGGGGGAACCGGGATCTCAGAGCTGTGAGACGACAGTGCTTACCACTGCACAATTATGCTCCCCCGTTGCCTATTGACATAATTTTATAATATAATTATATTTATATTATGTATAAAATAAGTATAATATTATTATAATAAATAATATTTTTTTCCAGGTTCTGTCCTCGCCTTTTCTTGTTAGTCCAGGTTTGCAGGGATGGAAACTGGAGCACCTTCGCTCAAAGTAGCATTACACATTTTTCTATGCCCCACAACTCTGAGCAAAGCTATTGGCAACATTGGCAAGAAAGAACTCCCTAAATGTGATAAGGAAGAAACCCTTTGGAGAGACCAAGACTCAAAAAGGGACCCAACCTCCTTGGCGGCGTAGATGAGTAGTCCTAGTTATCGAGCGAACTAAAGCCCATGGAGTCAACGTTCGAATAAAATGTTAAGTATGCACATTGACCTTGAAGACGGAAGTAGGGACAGCTTGGGGATAGAGACTAACGCAGATGACATAATGTGACTGGTCAGAAGAAAGGGAAAGAACGCACCTGGGAGGGACCGAAAAAGGATGGTAAAGAAGAATAAAGAAAGAGGAGAGAGGGAGGTCGGAGCGGAAGGAACGAAAAGAAAAAAGAGGCAGAACCGGTGAGAAGGCGATGCGAAACATAGTGTAGAGAAAGGTAAGAATTGGGGTAGGCCGGGAAGGAAAAAGGAAAGCGTGTCGCGGGGTCATGTATATGTCGCCCGTGCGAAATGAATTTACATTGATACGGAAGCAGCTTGACTAGAGCAACAGCAGATGAACATAAGTGTGGGGCTGGAAAACTGCCGGAACACAAGCTCGGAGAGAGAAAACAAGAAGATTAATTAGTATTGATTAAGAGCACAGTGGTCTATTAACAATCATTTGTGCCCATGTCAATCACTGATGCCAAGTGTAGCATGAGACCCGGCAGCATTAGATATAGCAGCCATAGCTAAAAAGAGGAGAAACTGGTAGAAACACAGCCAAGAGGGATCACATGAGACATTGGCACAAAACCCCATGGAGGCAGAAGACAGCAACCCAAAGTCTCTGATCACCATAAGGACTCTTTGACTATGAACCCCAAGCTCTGCCCTTATTCTAAGGGCAAGGATGCATGGAGTCAAGATCACGAGGACCAAAGCCCAGTTCGCCAGACCACCCACTCGACACTCCCGGCTAACGGACAAGGCAGGCAGGCCGACATGACTCCAAGACTCCGGCCCCAGTGACCCAAGCCATGCATCCTGGTCTAAATCTAGTCAAAAGCCTGTGTAAATAAGTATGTCTTTAGTCATAGACTTAAAATTTGGAGAGTGTTTGAGTCTCGAACGAAAGTGGGAAGTTTATTCCATAGTTGGGGGGCCATGGTATGAGAAAGCCCCTTTCCCCCTGCTGTGACTTTTTTAATTCTAGGAACTAAAAGAAGTCCTAGATACCCCTGCGAACGAATAGACGAGTTGGATTGTAAAACTGAGTTCACTCGATAATGTGGGGCCAGGCCATGTAGAGCTTTATAAGTTTATAAGAAGTATTTTGTAATCAATGCGGATTTGACTGGTTCACCAGTGGCAGTGGGATGATAGAACAGGAGTGATATGATCAAATTTTCTAGTTAGAGTTACTGAAAGTTACTTATAGTTTTTACTAGAGCATCCAGTAAGTAGGGCGTAACAGTAATCCAAACTTGAGGTTTATAAACGCATGAACAAGTTGTTTTCCGCATCATTTAAAGAGAGGATATTTCTAAGTTTAGCGATATTACTTAATTGAAAGAAAGAAAGCAATTTCGAGTGATGCTGCTAATTGTGTGCATCCAAGGAGAGATCTGAATCAAATGTGACCCCTACGTTTTTTTTTACAGATGGACTGGGCAATTACTGGACAGCCATCTAGATTAGGATAGATGTAGCCAACCTGTCTCTCACAGCTTTGGGGGGTCCCACTAATAGAACCTCAGGTTTATCTGAGTTAAGTAAGAGAAAATTAAATAACATCCAATCTTTTATTTCCTTTACACAGTCCTCGCTTTTGTTTTGATTTTAGGCTGTCATTAGGTTTGGCTGATATGTACAGCTGTGTATCATCTGCATAGCAGTGGAAACAAATGCACGTGTTTACGAATAACTGAGCCTAGTGGCAGGCATGTACAGAGAGAATAAAAGCCTAAAAGCCAAGCACTGACCCCTGAGGCACGCCATACTTCCACTTTGAGAGCTTTAGACTTAGATTATTTATATGAACAAACTGGTACCCAAGTCAGTTAAGTAGGATTTTAAACCAAGAAAGTGCTGATCCCTTAATACCTACAGTATTTCTAGTCTGTTCAGTAAAACATCAGAGCTCATGATCTATAGTGATCTATATTCAAATGCTGCACTTAATATAACAGAACAGGAATCCAAGAAAGAAACACATCCTTATCTGAGGACATTAACAAGCCATTTAGTACCCTAATTAATGCTGTTTCAGTACCATCATGGGGCCTGACTGAATGTTTCATAAATTTCATTCCTTTGGAGGTAACAGGCAAGGCTGCTGTATACACGCTGTTTCTAAGATTTTGGACAGAAACGGTAGATTTGAAATGGGTCTATAATTATATACACACAAGGGTCAGATTGGCTTTTTTAATCAGTGGTTTTGATAACGGCCAGACTTAAAGGATTTGGGCACATAACCTAAGGTAAGGGATGAATTTTAAAAATAACTAACACTGGCTCTATAACACTAGGTAATACTTGTTTTTGAGTAGGACGTGTAGGAAATTGGATCTAATAGCATGTTGATGACTTAGACGAGCTGATCAGTGCGGATAAGTTTCATTATTAGTATTGGGTAAAAGATTCTAATCTTGATTTACAGCTCATTAAACAGATGTCTTCACTAGTGACTGCATCTGGAAGGTGCCTGAATAGTTTGGTGATGTAATTGAGCATTGAAGTTTTACGCCTAATGTTTTCTATCTTATCATTAAAGAAAGTCATGAAAATCATACTGTTAAAAATTACACAGAACGGGAGAGTCACTTTCTGTGGGGTTTTTTTGTTAATTTGGAGACTGTATTAAAGAGAAATCTTGGATTATTCTTATTTTTCTCTATGATTGAAGAGAAGTGTATGCAGCTTTAGCTTTAGTGAGGGCATGCTTATACTCTGCCATGCTGTCCCTCCAAGCAATCTTAACCACCTCCAATTTACTGTGTCTCCACTTGCGCTCTAGATGCCGTGTTTTTGCTTTAAGGTACGGGTGTGGTCTGTATACCATGGTGCTTAGCCTTTTTTCCCCTAATACGTTTGACCCTAGCAGGGGCAGTCCGATGTCCAAGGGTTGAGCGAAGCACACATTCTAATTGGGTCATTTACAACACTCAAGATGATTGATCTCTGTAGGTGTAATTAATTTCAAGTCTGGTAGGTTTTTATAAACGCAGCTGGAGTAGCAGATGTGATAGTGGGGTGGCTTGGTGTGATAACGAGGCAGAAGGATTTTATTTATAGAGATAGCTCAAGTACTCAAAAGATAGTGATCTGGTGAAATCGAATCACTTTGCGGGAAAAACATCAAGGTTATCTATATTGATACCAAATGTTAATATTAGATCTAAAGTATGAACTACAGCGTAAGTTGGGTTGGTCCCATCACATTCTGAGTGATACCCATGGATTCTAAGATGGAATCGAAAGCAATTTTTTAAGTGGATCCTGGCTCATTGTCAAAGTGAATATTGAAAATCACCTACAATTAAAGGCCGTATCTGTTGACATAGTAAGCAGAAAGAAAGTTAGCAAATTCCTGAAGAAATTCTGAATAGGGACCAGGAGGGGCGGTAAATAGTGATTAACTGAAAAGAGCGAGGTGTGGTTTTTGACTTCCATAAGGATGGATCAGTCACATTAAGAATAAAGTATTTTCAAAAGAATTAGCCTTGTAATGGGATTTAGCTGTAACGCCTAACTCTTTTGTCAAAAAAATTGTGACTATGCCTCCCCCCCCGACCATTAGACGAGGGTGATTAGCATGACTGTATCCAGGAGGTGAGGCTTCATTTAAAGGCTAAATATTCATCAGGTCTAATCCAGTCTCAGTGAGACAGACAGAGAGCGTGTAAGCGTTTATCAGTGATTATTCATTTACAATCACTGCTTTGTTTGTAAGTGATCTAATGTTAAGGTAATCCCAGCTTTAGTCTAATGTTTGTTATTATTCTTTGGCAGCTATCTGTGTTTATACTAATGAGGTATTAAACAGACTTTTTGAGAGCGTTTTTACGTTTAGGGCAGATGCGGGTAAACAGACACAGTTTCAATAATGTGGGTTCTGGGGGTGACGGTGCATGGCTACCAGCCAGAACAGTTGGTTTTTTAAGCCGGTCTGTCTGCTGCCTGACCCCTGCTCTGGAT
The DNA here is from genome assembly GCA_025084515.1 of Ancistrus triradiatus. Classification (NCBI taxonomy): domain Eukaryota; kingdom Metazoa; phylum Chordata; class Actinopteri; order Siluriformes; family Loricariidae; genus Ancistrus; species Ancistrus triradiatus. The sequence goes on along the minus strand of JAJAGP010000672.1, from coordinate 108,080 downwards.
AGTCCAGCCTACGCAACGAGCCATAAGACTATGGGCAATGTTGCAGGAGATGAGAGCAGTCAGCCCCTAACCAATCTAGCCATAAGACTATGGGCAATGTTTGCAGGAGATGAAGAGCAGCACCCTCCCGAGTGTTGGGATGGACAACTGTCCCATCCTAAAAAGGCCAGACTTACCCCCAAAGGCTGTTCCAGTTGTCTATATAGCCCACGTTGTTTTCAGAGCACCACTGTGGACAGCCAGCAGTTCAACAACCAAAACCTGCTGTAGGCTTGGTCACCTCGCCGCATTGGGATGGGCCAGGACCACACTACAGCATCGGCTATCGCCTTCGCCACGCTAACCACCTCTACAAAATTGAGCCTTAGTAACCTCTGACTGACGAAGGCGTATATCATTAGCCCCTACATGAATAACTATCCTAGAGAGAATCTGCGGCTCTCGAGTTCACTAAGACTCGTTTACAATGTCCGGCACTCTGGCTCCGAGGATCAGAGAACTCTAGCTGCTGGTGTCCCTAAAGGGGTAGCAAGTTTCCACGTGTTCGTAAAATAGAGTCACCTATGACCAGAGCCTCTTTCAACAGGCTGCTCAGTGGGTGTTTCAACTGAGGAGGGCAAACTGTTGGGACACGTGAACAGGTAAAGATGGTGCTCTCGTGGACTGGCCTTACAAACTACGTCGCCGAACCGTCACCCACTTGGCCCGCTGCGAGGACTCTGCTGGGGCTCTAACTTCCACCTGGTGGCATCCAGATCTGCTAAGCTAGGGAGCTGAGCTAGCCTTCTCAATGTCCCCTGGATGTGAGCCTCTAAAACTACAATCTTCTCCATCAGACTGGCTACAAGCCTACACCTATCACAAGTAAAAATTTACACTAATGACGGAGGAAGAAAAGAATAGCTAAACATTGCCACACACGGCACATGGAACAAGCACAGCAGAAGCCATGTTAGAACAATTAATTAAAGGTACTTAGCTTCGGGTGGTGTTGTGGGTGCCGAGAGTGAAGATATGGTTCAGCAGCAGCCGATGATCCAATGCAATGCTGATTAAAGCGTTAATACAAGTTAATACAAAACGTCACAAAAAACTAAGACTCAGAAAGAAGGTGGGAAAAGACTGTAAAAAAGTTATAAAAACACACACTACTGCGAAAGAAGACGCAACTCTGGTAATTAGCTAATGGCTACAAACACAAGCCGGTATACCTGTAAAGTTACTAAATAACGATTAGCGGCAAAAAAATATAATCCGCCGGTACGAGAAGAAAATGATTAAGATGTTGTAAAAACCTACTATATATACACGATTATAAATGATACAGATGCGATCGGGAATTAAAATAGTTCAAAGGTAATTAGCTGCTAAGAGCTACGAAACGGCGTGCGTCCTGTGTGCAATCGAGGAGAATCAGTCTGGGTTCCCAGATCCTCGCAATCCTTGCGTCAGACCCCCTCCTGGGTTCCGGTATGGATGTTCCCTTTTTACTAAAATGGCTTCTTTTACTCTGCATTCAAACCATCGTTCCTCCCTATCAAGGATCTGCACGTCTTCATCCTTGAAAGAGTGGACACAGGCCTGTAGGTGGGTGTAAACCGAGAGTCCTGACCTGATGAGGTAGCTCTTCTATGTTGTGCCATCCGTTTCGCCAGTATATACAGGTTGGCCACGATAGGTGAAACTGGGGAGCCCATGGCGCACCCATGTTTCTGCATATAGTACTGCTCTCTGTATGTGAAATAGGTGGATTGAAGACACAGCTCCAGAAGCAAACACACCTGGTCCGAGTTAAGGGTGGTCCTATTGCTGAGAGTGGGGTCATCCTGTAGTTTCACTCGGACTACCTCCACTACCTCAGCAATGATGTTTAGTTCTACTGTTGATGCCATGCAATGAATATGTTGAGACGATCAGTGTAGTTTGTATCACAATTACTGAAGATGTGGATTATGAATGTAACCTGTATCCCTGATTTACCTGGGACAATACTGGTTTAGCCAGCAGGAGGAGCTACAGTTACAAGAGTAGTACTCAGGTAATTCCGAGGAAGACTAATTAGGGGACGGGGTGTGTCTGAAATCGCACCCTATTTACTTATTTAGTGTTATATTGGGTGTCGGCCATTGTGTAGAGTTGTCTGAATTCTCAGTGGATTATTTAATTCCCTATATAGTACGGTATATTATTACCCATAATGCACAGTAAATATAGTGGACAACCATTGTACACTACTTATGGACTAACTGACCACAATACACAGCGGTTTCATTTACGGTCTGAGACAAGAGAACGTTGGTTTCTCCTGTCAGTGCGAGAGGTTCTCCTGGTACCTCTCCTATACTCTCAACTGGTCACCCATGAGGTTCGCTCCATTACAAATGTGACAGCATCTGACCGTATCTGACTTTCAAACCTTAAACTGAATAATCTTAAACAAAATAATAACTAAAGGCGCCTTGGTGGGTAGCACTGTCGCCAATGGATGAATTAAAATAATAACTGACCTTAACTACATTGGACTTATCTTTTATTAATGTATTTCTGATCTTTTAATGTTCTCGCACGTAACAGCTGCCTTCTCCTTTACCTACTGTAACGGTCTCAATTAAAATGTGAATGTAGATCAAGACGGCAATAATTATGGGCCTGATGCTACATTTCGACAGCTCTATCCGATGACCTGAAAAATAATACTATGCCAACCGACGAATGTATGTGGCAGAAATCCACGTACATTCTCTTATACAGGCAAATTATCATGGGAGATTAACAATTCCAAATTAGACAAGGTTTGTGACAGTGTAACAGCATGCAAGAAAGAAAGGCCAACCAAAACCACAAAACGAACGTAATCTTATATTTACATTGCCTGTCCATGACCCAAAAATGAATGTAAGGAGAATTTCTGAAACAAAAAATGGTGACGACGCCCACATACTGCTGCACACCTTCAAGGAGTGTTTGCATGGAAAAATAGACAAAAATGCCCTGACTTTTCTTCTTGTTTTAGGTGTTGTGAGAAAGAATGGCAAACATTACAAAAATGGTTAAAGCTTTACCATTTAAATCCAAACTTTTTTGGAATTTTGGCCTGAAAATGCAGGAATTTATGTATAGCCTACAAACAAATTTAAATGAAGTTGGCTACGTAAAAACATAAAATACATTGGGTTTCATACTGTCTGCAAAGAATAAATTCAAAGTAAACGTAAGAAGCCACTGATTTTAATTTTTATTTGCATTTCCACACTACCCAACGTCAAATGAATTCAGTTTGACCCCGGTGGCAACATGTCTATACATTGTGTAGAATTTCTTGTTGTTTGTAACATTAACTGGTTTGAATATCGGGTGCATCCACTTATAATTTAGTAGGACCGTAACTTAATTTATGACGTTCATTCAACACTGTTACCGATAGAGGGCAGCAGAGTCCTTAAATAGGAAGCTATATTGATATCAACCTGTATACTCCAGTCACAATGAATTAGCCTACAGAGTTTTTTTGTTTGTTTAGTTGGTTTATTTTTTTCAGCAATTAATGGCTATTTAATGGCAGACATAAGGTCACATCTAAACGGGTTGGGCTAACATACCGCCCTTATCATGGAAGAGAGGAACATGTTTGGTAATTAGTAATTATGGATTCACATGACAGCTATTAAGAAATTTGTGGCTTAAAATTAAACAAAAAAAGGCAATAGAACTTGATTGAGCAGCTCAGGTTGCTTAACAGTAAGAGTCCATCTGCTGCAAATGGAAGTGTCTGAGGCTTTTTATTTCAAACCCTGTATGGGCTTGCACCATGACACACTGGACACTGCTATGGGCTACTGCCCTGTCCAGGGTTGTAATCTCTGCTTATGTATCTCTTGAATGCTGGGTTAGTTTTCATACCCTCCTCTGGTGACCCTGATGAGAATAAGTTGGGGTAACCAGGAAAGGGGTTGCTATATGTTTTGTTTTGTTCGGGAATGAAATTTTGATTGTTTCAATTAACCCAGCCCTCTTCCATTTTAATAATTTTAAAGATTATAAATGGTTGGACAGGGGCGCTTGCACAGTGGCCGCTGTGGTTAGTGTGTCGCCTCAAAGCTGCAGAAACGCAAGGTTCGAATCCCAGTTCTGTGTGGAGTTTGCATGTTCTCCCATGTCCCTACTTGGGTTTCCACTGGATCCACCAGTGTACTTCGCACATCCTGAAGATGTTGTGTAAGGTCAATGGCATCTCTAAAGTACCCCATGTGTGCCTGAAAGGGCTAGAGAAAGTGATAGAAGCCATAGTAAAGCTGAGATGCCATGTTCTCAGTTCACAAGGTTGCAGAACCAGTAGTTCATGAATGCACAAGATCATTAGCATTATAGGCTATAAAGCTAAGACTGTAGTGTGCATTCAGTTAAGTTACCGAACACTGATTAACTTGTTTGCCTGGTGGAATTCTAAGAAATAATCTCATCTTGAGAGTCAACTCTTTATCTATGGAGAATTCATGACTGCATGCTCCATGTTTTTTTAAACCTGCCAGCAACGGGTGGCTGAACTAATAAAGTTGACTAAACAGAAAGGCGCTTTTGTCTATGTGACTTTTGACCATGTAGTGTATCTGAAATTCTCGTCTCATTCATATTTTGCAAGATTCCCTTTGCCCCAACACACCTGAGTTGGGTCAGGTGTGATATTATCCCATTAGCTGACCCGGTCTATATCAGTGATTCTGGCTTCTTTTTCCAATGGACCAATCACTTACCTGCTAATTATCCCATACTTAAGAAAATGTCTAAAGCTTGTGGACTATAGTGTGTATGTAACCCTGAATAGCCACTTTATTAGAGACATCCATCGAGTACAGATACTCCCTGTTTTACAATGACCTGATTTACGATATTTCAACACTTTACAATGGGAATCTGAGATAATAAACATAAATAGTACATTCAGCAGAAATCATATTCTGAATTTTGAAATTCTAATTTTCCCGGGCAAGCGATACGAAGTATATTCAGTACTCTCCGGCAGTGCGTGACCTAGGGAGTCTCGTGGCAAGAGTGATGAGTGCTGGGAAATGTAGTGAGGAAAAAAGCTGTGGTCGCTCAATAATTGTTTTTTGTTTTTTCACTTTCAATATATAATTCATAAATTACATGGGATATTAAATACTTTAAAATAAATAGCTTTATGTTTAATGGCTGCCCAACTGTAGCAGCGGTCCGAGGTCACGTTTTAAAAGTGTTCAGTCGTTCACTATGCACTACAATACTCTCCAGCACTTGACAGGAGTCAAGAGGCAGGTGTGATGAGAGCTGGGAAATGTAGGGAGGAAAATCCATGCTCATGGTCGTGTTTTAAACATGTTTAATGTAGCGGTTATCTACAACCCCAAATCAGAAAAAAAGTACGGACAGTATGGAAAAAGGTGCATAAAAAAAAAAGTGTTTCTTACTGGTGATTTCATGTTTTGTGAGGTCAACTTATGTCACATTTGTTAATAAAGGCATTCCATTCGTTGCATTTCAGCCCCTGCAACACATTCCAATAAAAGGTAGGACAGTAAAGCATTTACCACTTTTGTACTATTGCTATACCTTCTCTCAACACTTAAAATATGTTTTGGCAAAGAGGATTCCAAGTGATTTAGTGTTTCAGGTATTATTTTGTTCCATTCTTCCTGCAAACACCTCTTACGATGTGCAACAGTACTGGCTGTCGATGTCACATTTTTTGTTTCAAAACTCACCACACATTCTCTATTGAATAGATCATTTACATGTCGCCACATTTTATTTGTTTGCTGTACTTATTGGTTCAGGCTTCAGGTTTTCTGAATCAAATGTAGAAAGCCACATTCACCACGGCGTGAGCTCAGAGTGAGGATGTGTGAAAGCTCAGCAGGAAATGAGATAGTCTGAGCAGCGGAAGATCTGTATAACTGCCCTCACTGGGCAGGAAGGAGGTGGTTTCTTTCCAGGAGACGGAGACAGAAAAAAAGAGAGCTAGTGTCAGGTGTGTATGTTTCCTATTTTGCACAAGAGCTTAAAATCTGTATGAGCCCATCTAGGCTTCATTCCTACCGGTGTCTGGGTGTTAACATGTTTTTGATATATAATAAAATAATTGATCTTTAAGCCCCAAATGTTCATACTTGGATTTGTCACTCCATAACACTCTTTTACACTGATCTTCATTAAAATCTTTGTGAGCCTTACCATGTCTTGGCCTTTTCACCCTGTTCTACTTTTGAAAAAGTGGTTTCTTGGCTGCAACCCTTCCAAAAAGACCATTCCTGATCAGGCTTCTTCAGACTGTAGAAGAGTCAGCTTGGCATCCAGATGGAGATACCAGATGTTACCATTGCTGAAGTGAAAGGGGAGGCCATACTAAATACTTGTCACTGTAGCTGAATATTTTCAGTTTTTTAAATGCTGCATACAAATATCCTGTATTTTCTGGTTCTATTCTAATAAAGAGACTGAGAAATAATTATGTGTGGTCATTAAACCATTGCTCAAACAATTGCTTATCTAGTCTAATGGTGGCCTAAGACTTTTGCACAGTACTGTATGTGATCTTCCCCCTGAAATCACACATGACGCTCTGAGAGCTTGGAAGACATATAGAGTCTTGAAGCTATGCTTAAAACTTAAAATGGCACCATACATCTAATTCTAACTCCCATCTAATGCAACTACTTTAAACAGATGTTAGTTCCTATTTTTATAGAAGAGTAAATGATGTACTTGGTATGTCTATTAATTACTCTTAAAAAGTTAAAAAGTGCTCATAAGTTACAACCCCAAAACCCCGAAATCAGAAAAGTATGGAAAATGCAAATGAAAGAATTATTCAGTGCTTCTTACATTTTCTTTGACGTTCATTTCATTGCAGACGGTGTGAACACAAGATAATTCATGTTTTTTTCTGGTCAACTTCATTACAGTCATTAATAAACATCTATTCCTGCATTTCAAGAATGCAACACATTCCAAAAAAAGTTGGAATGTGGCCAGTTTAGGTCTAGTAATGAGTTAAAAAAACCTAATGATGTGATGTCAACAGAGTATACTCATGATTTGGTACAAAACCAGCATCCAGGAAAGGCTGAGTACTTGAGGAGCAAAGAGGAGCAAAGAATCTCCAGTTTATCAACAAATGTATAAAAAGCAATGTTCCTCAAAGAAGAATTGGAGGGGATTTACATATTTCAGTCCTAACTTTTTTTCTGATTTAGCTTGTTTTGTGTCGTCTTTTTATAAATACATGGACGTCCCTGGAAAAGATGTAGTCTTGAAAGAATTTATCTTGCTCTAAAATCTCAGTGTGATTTTCTGCATTAATGCATTACAGAAGTGTAAATGATCCTTGTCCTGGGCGCTGACATGACCCCATACGATGGCAGAGCCTGGCTTTTGAACTTGTTGCTGATAACAGTCTGGATGGTCCTTTTCATCTTTGGTCTGGAGCACATGGCGTCCATTTCTTCTAAAAAAGATCTGCAATAATGATTGGTCTTAGCACAATCCCTGTTTCCACTGTGTGATGGTCCATCCCAGATTCCCCCGAGCCCAGATAAGTGGACACCACTTCTGGTTAAGATGAGGCATGTTTTTTGTACACAGTAAAGCTTTAAGTGGCATTTGTGAATGTAACTCTATATTATAGAGCTTGATAAAGGTTTGATAAAGTAATCCCTTGTCCATGTTGTTCTATCAGCATTTGATGAATGACTGTTCTTGATGCAGTGCCATCTGAGGGATCATAAATCACGTCCCTTCAGTTTAGATATATGCCCTTACCCTTTATGCTCTGAAATTCCTCAAGATTCTTTGAATTGTTTAATGATGTAGAGGAAAAAATATGTAAATTAATTCCAATCTTTCTTTGAGGTACATTGTTTTTAATCATTTAAATATTTTGTTGATTCACTGGAGATCTGCCCATCTTTGCTCATCAAATACTCAGCCTTTTGTGGGTGATGTTTTTGTACCAATCATGATTACAATCACCTGTTTGAAATCACATCATTTAGTTTTTTCACCTCATCACTAGACCTAACTTGCCCTCATCCCAACTTTTTTTGGAATGTGTTGAAGGCCTGAAATGCAGGAATGAATGTTTATTAACAAATGAAATTTAGTTGTAATGTTTTAAGTTGTAGATGTAAGACACACTGCAGTTTATGTTTTATTTGCATTTTCCATACAACGTTCGTCACAACTTTTTCTGACTTGGGGTTGTAGTTGCTGTAGTGGATGTGGAACCTCCGTGATGACTGAAATTACTTTCTGAATGATCTTAAATGCATTCACGTTTATATTTTTGGACTAGTTTCATTTTGAACTGGCTGTTTACTATTTGTTTACAAAGAACATTTAAAAACCCTATTCTGTTATGGTCTTGTGCACCACACACATGCATACCAACCTCTGTTTATATCACCGACTCTCTCATGCCATTTTGGCCAGTATGGAAAAACGCAGTGCTGCTCCTGTTGTCTATTGACAACACACTCAGACAGAAAGAAAACAGAATAATTAACCAAAGCACAGAGTACAGAGTCCACCGAGTGTTTTCATTCTCTTAACTTTGTCAACATTCCCCATGACTTTTGCAGCAGGGTAGGAGTGTGTATTTCTTCTGACTGTGTGGTGAAGACACACCCCTCCTTGTGGTCGAGGGAAACTGGCATCGGAAAAGAGTGAGAAAATCTTTGTAGGAGTCTGTGTTAGTGTTGTTGAATGCCAGACTCCCTGTGGAATCACCACAGAGCTTGAGCAACTTCAGGGAGTGGAAAAGCCACCAGAGCCCAAATGGCTATGATTCAACCACTAGAGATTATTATTAGAAATAATATGTGGTCAAATGATGCAGTTTTAAGCTTAGTGGCTGATCTTTTACAACAAGCTATAATCAGAAAGACTAATTATTGTTACTGTCAATTATTAACATGTTTTAGACTTTGAACTGCAATTACATTAATATTCAGTACAATGAATTTATAGTTCATCAGCGATAAGTTCCTGCAGTGAACTTCTGGTGGGGAAAAACCTGGAAAGTCATAGTCTTCAAGTACACAAATATCAAATCCTGAGTGCAAGATTTAAATGTTTGATATGAAACACAAACTAACGCAGTTGGGTGTTCAAACCTCCCACAATATCTTCTGTCTTGCTCTTGAAATATTAGCATTTTAGTAATCTGCCACAGCTGATGCACCCCATCACAAGCCTGAAAATATGCTTTTAACTAGAACCAGGACTAACATATATTTACAGGTAAGTCCAAAGGTAAATGAGTGAAAAAAGGCAAAGTCCTATTTCACAACCAGCTGTTAAGATAACCGCTCAATGATATGAAACAACAGGTGAAAGAAATAATATTTAAGGACCAAAGCCTCTTTGAGCAGATGCTAGGAATAAAAACTCTTATCAGAAGTCAAGATTTCAGAAAAAAGAACAATAAGCAGAAGTTGCCTGATGCAGGTTTTGTGTTTAGAAGTTAAAACGCCATTGTTGTCTAGGAAAACATGAAGGACAGAATGACATTTCTGGCAGAGTATAAAAAGTTTGATGCAGAGTTGTGTGACTGTGGGACTGTGGTAACCTAGCGGTTAAGGTACTGGACTATGGAAAAAAAGGTCCAGGGTTCAAATCCCACCTCTGCCAAGCTGCCACTCTTGGGTCCTTGAGCAAGACCCTTAACTCACAATTGCTTGGATTGTACGATTGTATCAATTGCAAGTCGCTCTGGATAAGGGCGTCTGCTAAATGCAATAAATGTAATGTAAATGTAAATGTGTGCACTGATGAATCACAATTTGAGTTGCATGATGGTCCAGAGAGGTGTCTTCAAATATCTGATGAGAAATATGGCAGTGAATGTACTGTATCTCTACTAGCACTAAGCATGGAGGTAGAGGTGTCATGGTCTCTGAAGCCTTTTCAGCTGCTAGTACTGGTGAGCTGCTTCAATGTGAAAAGTCAGTTGATGCTATAGAGTAGGAAAATATAGCAGAAAGGCTTCCCACAATTGGGAAGTTACATGTTATTTGTCAACAAGGCAATGCTCCTGCTCACACTGCAAAAATCACCAAGAAGTGGCTTGAGAACAAGTCCGTCAGGCTCATAGTTTGCTCAGATTTGAACTCAATAGAGCATTAAACACATTAAACACAAACTTGCCAAGACACATTTATCAACAACTCGTCAACTGTTCTAAATCCATTACCACTGAGTGACTCTTCTTTCTGTAAAAAGTTGTCTGCAAGTTTACCCACAAGACTTTTAAGGAAAAAAAGAGAAAGGCTTTCCCATGATAAGTTACTTTCTTTTTGTTTCATTCTTGCTTATTTCCTGACCATTTAATTGTTGGTGAGACCATTAAAAGCTTAATTTTTGTAATATTGTGTATGGCCCATTTTTTTGCCCAGTAAAGTGCATATGCTGTACTATTCTTGGGTACAGTTACCTCATAAGGGCACTTTTTATGTCTAGAGTAACTGATTGCTGCCCTTCTGATGCTACAAACACATTTTCAACCCCCTCTATACATTCAGCATCAACACTGCTAGCAAATATTATTTGGGTTATGGTTTATTCACAGCACAGCAGTGAAACTGACACGATAAGGCATGTTAGATGATGTTATATCAGCTACAGCAGTGTTGCTGGAATGTAAAACATTGGGTACGCTTGATTGAAGAGAGGTACCTTAATGATACCTTGTAAATGTACCCATAGCTCTTTTCCATGCAAGTGTATGTTAAAACTGATCTATCATTCACCAGTTCTCATCACATGACGTTGTTCCTTCCTGGACAATTCTCAACACAGAAAATAGGAAATATTCTATCAATGCTGTTGCATCTGATACACTTGTCAACAAGTGTCACTACACTGTTTGGAATTATAAATGGACCTTGATGCTCACATGTCGAACTAGGTTGGCCCAATTCTACAGAAGGACAGAGATGAGACTGAGAAACCAACAAATAGATTGCAGTCTGTAACTTCACCTAAATGAAAGGTGTGCAAGATATAAGCATGGATTCAAGAATGAATAAAAGAGAGAGAGATTAAAGTCATAATAATAATATAATAACAAACAAAACAACTGCAATAATAACCATTATCATGTAGGCTACTGTTTCTTCATTCATTCACTTTCCTATCTGCTTAAACATAAACTGTGGCGGGAAAGACAGCAACAAATCTGAGAAAACATCCATTAATGCTGAACCTGTGAGCCACAAAGCCATCACTTGGATCACACCATTTGCAAGGCAAAGGGGTACTGCTGTATGTTTGATGTTAAAATATTACGTTTAAACCATATACTTTCTGTGGTTGTAACATTTTTTCATCTTATCAGATATAAACTTCTGTTTAAAAAGAAAAAAAAAACAAAGTATTTTTTTTGTTTTTTCTATTTTAGGGGTGCTAGGATGCTAGAATGTAAAACTGACACGATGTTAAAAGATGAATAAATGTACAGTATATTATTATTTATTTATTTATTTTACGTTTTAACCCTACTTATACTGGGGCACTGGCGAGCTCATACCCAGAATGTCCCACTATCATTTTTATTATTATTATTAATAGATTAATACTTTTATTTATAATGTCTTTTTCCAATAAGCTTAATTAAATATGAGTAAAGCAACTGCTTTATAGCATTTCTATCTTATGTTTTTATTTTTTACATCAGTCAGTGAATTATTTGGCAGCCACATGCTCTGGAGGAAGGATACTGCATCATCACACCCAGAGTTATTCATGACTGGCATGCACCCCAAGTTTCCCTCATAAATGTGAAACCATTGTGTTTTCTCCAGTGCGGCTGGGTTTCCTGCCCTGAGTAATGTTGTGATGGCAAAAGTAAATGTTGCTAAGCACTAATTTGGGTTTATGACACACATATCTAAACACATTTCAACTACATAAACAAAAATCTGCTAAATTGTCAGTAGGACTACTAACTTCACAGTATACTTAGAAACACAAAAATGATCCTTTTGATTTTTTTATTTTTATAAATTTATTTAAAATTTCACTAACTTGACTCAACCTTGACGCTCTCTCTCTCTCTCTCTCTCTCTCTCTCTCTCTCTCTCTCTCTCTTCCTGGCTCTCTCCTCTGAAGCTCTTATGTGTGTTTTGTGTGCTGGAACAGGAAATGAGTGCAGACGGAGGAGGCAGGCAAGCTGAAACCAGCACAAAGTTCTAGTGCTGACACACAAACACACGCGCGCACACGCACATCCACACCCACATTCACTCACACACTTGACTGGCCTGTACTGCGACTACAGCACTGGAAGCTTCAGCTTCAGGTGGAACGACGAGTTGGTGGATCAAAGGGGGGAAACCCATTCAAAACTCAAAGGCCAGTGAATAAGAAGAGGAAACCAAATCACGGATACCTGGGTGTTTGAGCTTTGCTGAAGAGAAAGATGAGAAATACAGCAAGTTAGGATGGTGCCACAGTCCTCTTCCACCAGGTTTGTTGTTATGATCTTTACTTTATGAACTTTTTGTTTTAAGTCTGACAGAAATTGTTCAAGATTAGGCCTGCGCTATTTAAAATGCTTGTGATAAAAAAATCTCTTCACTGTGCTTTGAATAGCTGGGCAGGAAAACAGATGTCTTTCCCACAGTACTATTATTTTTAAGTTTAAAAGAAGAAAAGCCACAAGCCTTAGAGAACGCTACTAAGCTCCGTGGCTTTACGCACGGCAGATGGAAGCGGATAACAATGTTTTAACAATATATTTGAGAAACAGCCAGCGCTATTCAGAAACAAACCCCAAGCTTTATAAAATACTCTGACATCATTTATAGTATTGAGCAGACACCCTTATCCAGCGCAACTTACATTGCAAGTGTATGCGGCTAAGGGTCTTGTTCAAGTTCCCACTAGTGAGTGACAGCTTGTTGGAGCCAGGAATTGAACTCAAAAGCTATCGGTGGTCCAGTGCCTTGTTCACAGAGTCAGCTCTGTATTTCGTAGATCGTTGGCTTAACTCATTTCAGACAATCCAAAAAAGGTGGATCAGTCCAAACTACTGAAAAAGGTTGAGAGTTCAAATCCCAGCACGGCTACTGGATAGTTTAACAAAGTCTTGGGTCGTATCTTGTACATTTACATCATTTAATAGATGCCTTTATTCAAAGTGTCTTAACAAACAGTAACTTGCCTGCTGAGCCACTGCTGCGTTTTTTGAAATTATACCAGCAGTAAATTGCTATGGGTAAGCACATCTGCTAAATGTTGTAAAATGAAATGGGGTTCACAGGATGTCCTGGACTGTAACCAGAGTTTTTATTGAATGACGAGTTGTAGGGGTTGATCCAATTCTATTAAAACATTTCCTACTTCTGTAATTCTGGCCGCTGAGTGGATTGGAGGTTTTATAGGATTGGAACGGTCCATTTTAGCCATGATAATACATCGCTGTACTTGTCATAGCAACATCTAAAATATGTGATAGTTAATAGCAGTACTGCATAAGACTGACAAGAGTAGAGCTTTGCCTATGGATTAAGGCTTTAAGCGTTTAATTGATTTGAAATAATTTAAGGAAGCAGTAGTAACTCCAGGCTCTGTTCTTGGCTCAGTTGCCTTGACTGTATATTTTAGGCACTTTTCAAAGAAGTAGTTCTACGGCTCTTCTTGGGAATTTGTTTTAAAGACTACACAGCTGTATGAAAGCTAAATCGGGCGTTTCAATGACTATCTTGGTCTCGCCCGGTGCAGTCACTGCTCCTGTTTTGATGTGTGGAGTAGGCAGGGATTGATTTGCGCACTGTTTTGGTGTGCCTTTCATGGAGCGTGGCCATACGTGGGCTGAAACCGTGCCAGTGAGTCCTAGCGTCGCATTCCTGAGTGGAATTGTGGTGGGTGTGGAGTAAGGTCGAAACACCGCAGGCCTCCAAAAGCAAGTCGCATTCCATGCACTTTCTGTCTTTTCATCATAGTCTTCTTTTAGGCTCTTACAACCCATCCAACATGGCACTCAGCATTTGCAGTGTTTATTTTTAATCGATGTGTATATTAAGAATGGTGGCTTAATGGTTAGGGTTCTGATTATAATAGCAGTTGCGTTAAACAACTGTTGCTTAGTGACTCAGTGGTTAAGGCTCTCTACGACTAATCAGAAGGTTATGAGTTCAAATTATGGCTCTGCCAAACTGCCGCTGCTGGGACTTTGGGCAGGAACTTCTGCTCAGCGTAAGTCACTATGATTAAGAGCGTCTACTAAATGCCTTAATGGCAAATATGTCATAAATCTCCACGCCGAAGGTGACAGTCTTGAGAAAAAAGACAATTCCCCCAATGGCAAAAGGAAGAAACTTTAAAAATAACCAGGCTCATAAATGTTCGTCTGGGTAAGCGTGAGTAACGTAATTTTAACATTACATTGGATGGAATCGCAATTTAATGGTCATGCAGAGGAAGAACATAAACAAGAGGAACAGATGACATCAGATAGAGCTGGCTTGTCACCTTTTACAGTTTGGTTCATTATCACTTCTCAGGAAGGGAATCAAATCTTACTGAAGATTGCATTCAAAGTAAAATAAGCCCAGTTTTCTTTAATTAATACTGTCTACAGTTTTGTCTTCTGAAACTACAAAATGATCTTCCTTTTAATATTTTTCTAATCAGTCATAGCTTATTACAGTGATCGGCTTCATAACATCCAAATCTACGTCTGCATAGTAAGCCTATATGTTCTCCAATTAAACTCAGTGTCATTTTCATGGTGATTTTAACAATAGACAACACTGAGACAAGCAGTTGTACAGAAAGCTGGGTTTAAACTCCACTGGCTGGTAACAGTGGCATGGAAAACCTAAATGAAACCACATAAAGGAGAACCCTGAGAAGATTCATGTACATAAGAGGATCTTATTTTCTTGTGGAAGACACCAGACACTGTGATTGTGCCCTATGTTGAAAGAAACCTGCAGTGAATTATTGTTTGTTTGTCTTATTATTGTTCGGCGGTCCTGTCTGGGGTTGCTCCTGCCTTGCACCCTGTGCTTCTGGCTTGCCCTTGGCCCAGTTAAGAAAGTGAATGGAGTGCATGATGTACTCTGTCGGCTTCAGAGCTGAGCTGAAAGGAATCACTATGAGCGCATCAATGTAGTTTATATCATAATTTGCTAACACATATGCTTGACTCTCAATGAAGATCATCTTCAAGACATTCAACCACAGTGTAACAGCAACAGAGTAATAGCATCAACATTATTGTCAGTCCTGCATCAAACAATGACTTTCAAGAAACTTACATTTAATGTACACAATTATCTCAGCTTTGAGCGTTAGCTATTGCTAAACAGCCAACAAAATACATAGCATAACTATTTTATACAATACTCACATTTCCCTCGTCTGCAGTTTTGCCAGATGACAACTGTACCTGGGGCGTTGTCATCCAAAAAAACTGTTCACTCATCTCTTCTGTCCAGTGAGACTGGAAGCTGATGTACTAGTTTGTGTTGGTCTAAGCAATCAATTCAGACTGTCCAGCAGCTCTTACCTTAGACATGATTCTAACAGATCCAGAGCTTGCGATAAAAATGGTGCACCTTCACAAACTTGTGGTCTTCAGACAGCACAAACCAAACAGGCTGTTTGTAGAAGCATTCTTGTTTTCTCTGTTTGTACAGTGAACACTCCAAGTCGATAATGATGCAGTTTTGATCAACTTTGTTCAGATTCCCAATTCGGAGGCAAGTCAAACATCAGCTGTTCTAAAGCCATGGATGGAGATGAGGAGTGATATAATTCCATATGAACCTAATGAACCTGCTCATGATTAGTGTTACAGTCAAGGCTTTTAGTGGTCAATTCCAAGTCAAGACCAAGGCCAAATTCAGATTTTTTTCCCTCATATTAAAATGAAAAGAAGAAATTTAAAAATAAGTTTTAAATAAAAAAAATAATTTTTAAATGAATGTAGTCAGTTGACTTACTGACTACAGCCATTCAACAAAACAGCCATTTTTATTATTAAATATGAAAACATAATAATTCCAGATTTTGTGGACAAACTAAAGTAGAGCGAGCGGGCAAAAATGCACACGCAATCTTAAGCTCAGACTATTTAAAATAAATACATTTTAAAAATACATTAATCAGATACTGAACGAGAAGATTTTATTGAGACATGTAGAGAAAGAACCAATTTATTCTGTTTGAATGGATTGATGATATTCAATAACATTATTTTTTTTAAGTTTAGTTTATTATTAATGTTACCTCAGACGGAGTGGACTTGGCCGGTCTTGGCAACAATTTCCGAATCCACCTTACCCTGAGGCCGAGGCAAGACCGAGTCCATATGTGTTTGAGACAAAGACAAGACTGAGACCACTCAATAATGATCTCAAGACTGGTCCTGAGTAGCACAACACTACTCGTCATGCAAGAGTGGGAGTTGTTTTGACTGAGACTTTCTTGGTGATTTCACAGTTTGTGGGTCAGTAGGCACTACAGATACCCAACTGTATGTGCACAAGCGGTTTTACCTAACAAGTCCCCTTTATTGAACCCAGAGTGATTCTGTATACAGTTAACTTCTGTTAAAATAACAGCCATTTTATTCTTAAACTCTCAGGACTGTAGCCTCACCCTCCACCTCTATTTAACCTAACAGAAATGATGCAACTTTGGCTTGGGCTAAACTTGGAAACACTCATGAATCATGCGAACGTGACTCTGATTTTCTGGGCTAAGCTGAGACTTGGAGTGCCATTCTATCCTTCCAGAGTGGACATCCTGCACACGATGCACGGCGAGGTCAGTGAGAGGAAAAGACGAGATTTCCGTGTTTAAACAACAGCTGAATGGAAGCGGTCTCCTCCAATTGTTCTCGGGCTGTGGCTTTTTTTTTCTGTTAAAGGGTGTTCCCTGTCTCCCCTCCACCACCTCCCCCTCGAGCACACACAGATACAGGAGAGGATTTTTGTAGCCAACTTGCTCTGACTTGATGAATCACAGCCAAGGACGGCATGGCTGTCATTCCTGCCCAGCTGCTCATCCGCAGCAGGAAGAAATATCTAAAAGCTTTCAAAGCTGTCCAACAGGTTCTGACTGAATTGAAGCTTGTGTGGACTACACGTATACACCGGCTTTGTCTCAGTAATGTTCGAGGCAGATGCAGTTTTGCCGCTCTCTCTCCGGATGACATTGTGTGACTATGGTAGAGTAGTCTGCTTAATTAATTCCCCCCACTCAATTAGGAGGGAGGTTTGACTGTTGTTTGCGCTCGACTCGTACCCTCTCGAGGGAGAAGCAGATTCTCAGGTTGCTAAGCTCTGGGTGGATCTCTGTACTGTCACAAACGTGTTGGGGCAGGTTTTTGGAAAAGAGGCTGGCATTATTTTGCACTGATCTTAGTGATGCATGTTGGTTAGAGCAGTTCTTGTACTTTTCTGGACTCCGCATGTTATATAATAAGCTTTCCTTTGTTTGCTCCTCTTAAAAAGCATCCGTAGCTTAAATGCAGTGACAACCAACAAGGTGTTACCCAGCAAACAAGTACAACTGTTTTAAAAAAAAGATAAACCAGTCATTTAAAATAAGATCCCATTATTCTTGAGAAGGTCATGCACCTTATTGACACCACCCTCTACTTGTTACTTTTTTACCTGCGATTCTTTCCAGGGTGAAGCCTCAGAACCATTGTTGACGTGCCTATTTTGAGCGGTTCTGTGACTCTGCTGTGGCATGTGTTGTTCATAAATTCAAGAACATTCAATAACAGCTTGCACACAAAAAAAAACAAACCGTGTTACACACCCAACATATAGCTCATTTTCTCCATGACTCTTTCCGTCACTCCCTTCCACAAGTGACAGAGCTCCGGTCACATGTTTGCAAGTCAGCAACAACTCATGCGCTTATTTTAATCATTTATAAGCAGACGTTTTGACCTAGGTTACACAGTTTTCTGCGCTTGTCAAATATAACCATCAGCGTTATAAGTCAAAGCATTTGCAGGAAGCAGATAAACCTGGTAACGGCTGTTTAGAGAGCGCCTAAGGTAACTGCTGACTCTTATCACAGTCTGAAGGAAATAACTTGTCAAATCTCACATTTAACCAGAAACCTTAAGTGACAACATGGAGGTGAAATCTGTTTTGCTATGCTCCCTTTTCTCCGCTAACAGAGCTAGGCTGTAACGTGCCACAATTGCTTTATTTCAGTAAACAACATCTTACATAAATTGTACTTCTTAAATGACTTTTTCATGTCCGGCATTTGGTAGAAACCTTTGTCCAAGGTGACATACACTTACAGTGGGGCAAAAAAGTATTTAGTCAGCCACTGATTGTGCAAGTTCTCCTACTTAGGAAGATGAGAGAGGTCTGTAATTTTCATCATAGGTACACTTCAACTATGAGAGACAAAATGAGGGGGAAAAAATCCAGGAAATCACATTGTAGGATTTTTAAAGAATTTAATTGTAAATCATGGTGGAAAATAAGTATTTGGTCACCCACAAACAAGCAAGATTTCTGGCTCTCACAGACTTGTAACTTCTTCTTTAAGAAGTTCTTCTGTCCTCCATTTGTTACCTGTACTAATGGCACCTGTTTTGCTCTGTTATCTGTATAAAAGACACCTGTCCACAGCCTCAAACAGTCAGACTCCAAACTCAACCATGGCCAAGGAAGAAAGTTGTAGACCTGCACCAGGCTGGGAAGAGTGAGTCTACAATAGGCAAGCAGGTTGGGTGTGAATAAATCAACTGTGGGAGCAAAATGCTGCTTTGGGGCTGTTTTTCTGCAGAGGGGACAGGATGACTGATCCGTGTTAAGGGAAGAATGAATGGGGCCATGTATGGTGAGATTTTAAGCCAAAACCTCCTTCCATCAGTGAGAGCATTGAAGATGAAACGTGGCTGGGTCTTCCAGCATGACAATGATCCCAAACACACAGCTCGGGCAACGAAGGAGTGGCTCCGTACAAAGCATTTCAAGGTCCTAGAGTGGCCTAGCCAGTCTCCAGACCTCAACCCCATAGAAAATTTGTGGAGGGAGTTGAAAGTCCGTATTGCCCCAAAACATCACTGCTCTAGAGGAGATCTGCATGGAGGAATGGGCCAAAATACCAGCTACAGTGTGTGCCAACCTGGTGAAGACTTAATGGAAACGTTTGACCTCTGTCATTGCCAACAAAGGTTATGTTACAAAGTATTGAGGTGAACTTTTGTTATTGACCAAATACTTATTTTCCACTATAATTTACAATTAAATTCTTTAAAAATCCTACAATGTGATTTCCTGGATTTTTTTCTCATTTTGTCTCTCATAGTTGAAGTGTAGCTATGATGAAAATTACAGACCTCTCTCATCTTTCTAAGTAGGAGAACTTGCACAATCAGTGGCTGACTAAATACTTTTTTGCCCCACTGTAAGCTCAGCAGATGAGGGTCAAGAGCTTTACTCAGTACTGGCTAGCTGCTGATGAGTAGCCACTAAGACTAGAGGTTTAGCCTCTGTGTGTTAATCCATTACTTTTATTGTTTGCATTTGTTCAAATTTAATATACTAGTTTATCATTGCAAATAATATAACGCATGACTTTCTCTAAGGTGCCACTGTAAAAGGTCACTGGGACTTGGGTCACTTGGCTGTGGGGCAACAACACAGTCCGGTCTTCAAGTAGCTGTTGCAAAACTCTGAGGTGTGTTTTGGATTATTATCCTGCTGCAGAATGAATTCCTCTCCACAAAGACCCAAACAAACATTTTCACTAATACTCTCAGTCTTTTCGACTGCGTATTTTGTACAGTTGATGGTTTGGGTCTCATCATCATCATAATCATCACCATGACGTCTTGTTCTGAAATGTATAGTTTTGTGCAAAGTTTTGGGCACCCTGGTTAAATAACATACAGATAATTTACTTAACTGTACATTTACTGTTACACATTTTAATGTATACATTTTAAAACATGAAACTGAGTGTTTACTGATTATTCAGATTGGCAGACATTTAGACACTCAATTGACAAGACATATCTAGTTCACTTGAGTCCAAGCTCTAGCGTCCACACTTTTGAAGACTGCACTTGTGAACTTTTGTGATGAGAAACATGCAGGGCAGAAGTGCACAAGCTCTTGACTTAAGTAAATGATAAAAAAATTCACACGTAAATGTTGAAGAATGGCTTATACTGTATATGTTATACATTTCTATTTTATTTTAAGTAAAGGTATACAAGTACATGTTGCTAAATGCACTTAAAGAAAAAGTAAGCATATTTATTTAAAAAGGCTTTATAACTCAATTTGAAACAGGATGTCTTTTATTGAGGGCAATCCATGATGCTGAGAGTACATAACGATACATAACTACAGCTTCATGAATCATTTGCAAAACTCATACAAAGGATATTATCATCTTTAGCTAACCACAGCAAAGACAGAATTAAAACAATTTCAGAAATGAGGAACAAAAATGTACAAAATAATTTAGATGTATAAATAGATAACATCAATAAATAGATAGATTCATAAAATCTAACAAGCTTGTTTCTGAAATGTAGTAAGTAAAAGTAAAAATTATGAAGTCATAAAAATAATCAAGTACAGATACCTAGAATAAATTTTATAGTAATTGTGCTGTGTTACTTGCCACCTCTGGCAACCTGTTACTTGAATATAAGTTTTAAGACTGACGTATTATTTTGAAGTAACACTATGCTTACTTGTATAGCATTGTGTACTCAGTCCACCTTTGTCCATGGAAAACAAAAGATGAATCTGTAGAAGTTGACCAGGAGTGTCTTTAGGACTGACCAGATAAAGCAGTGAGAAACATCATGATTTTATCACTGTTAATCTATACTGGCCTCTATGTGGTTTAGTCCTAAATGGGAGACAAAAACCATGAATAAAAGCTTCCTGGAAAAACGAGGGCCCGCAGAAACCCTCCAGCTTTGATGTGATCAAACAGTCTTCAGAGGACATCTGATATTATGCTTATGGCTGAAGGAACTGTGGAGATCCAAGGATATGAGTTCAAGTCATTGTTAGGTCTGTTAGCAGTCTTTAACTCTTTAATATAAGTCTTTAATTTATATATATATATATATATATATATATATATATATATATATATATATATATTCAGATTGGGTCAATTTAGGATAATCAGTATTTGGGCTGTGGGATGAAACCGGATTTAAGTAAACCAATGTGGAGGACATGCAGGACCATTTCAATTGGGGGGGCCAGTCTATGGCCAGTGGTCGATTACTTAGAGTGGCCGATTAATTTCTAAGTCACATTAATGTGCCTCTTTGTCTCTGTGTGTTCACAGAAGTGAACAGATTCACGCCTAATTTAGGGGGGTCATAAGGGGGGGTCCAAGCGTGTTGTGACAGGGACACTGGCCCCCCTTAGAACCGCCAATGAGGACATGCACACTCCACACAGAAAAGGCCCAGGTCACTCCACCTGGGATCGAACCCGAGACCTTCTTGCTTTGAGGTGACAGTGCTATTCGCCTAGCACCAAGTTAATCAGATAATGTATTCCATATTCCTTTAAAGCAGACCCACCCATTTGTATTTTAAAGAGAAGAATATTTAAAGTGGAGGATAAAACTCAGAGAGCACTAGTTAATATGCTTTTTTGGATCTTTGTGGAGAAGGATTCATACTGCAGTGGTATAATAACCCAAAACACCCAAATCCACACCACAGTCTAAACTCTCCCACATCTGTTTCATGGCTGTGTTTGGTGACTTAACAAGGCTACAAAAAATAGACAAAGTGACTTTCATACCTGATGCTGACATAATGTGTTTTACTGAGCAGCCCTCGTGATCGTACAATCACATTTACATAAACATGTGATTGTAAACATGTGATTGATGATTGCTTCTGTGACACAAAGCGCATGAAGTCCAGTCTGCGATGCATAGCAGCAAAGTCATTATAAGATAAGTCTGTTTACTCCACCACCATCTAGGTAATGCCACCAGGCAGTTATTTCTAGAGATACAAGATCAGACTCCTATCTCTTTGAAACTGAAAGAGAAATTAGCATGTAAAATGCATATTTAGAATCACTGGTATAATCTGACATAAATTATGTAATTTACTTGCATTGTTGGGTTCAAATAACACAGAAAAATAAGTTTTAATTTTCTGGTTAATCTGGCTACTGCGCATGCACATCTCGCCACTACAAAGGGGCCAAGACTTGTCATACATATTTACTAATAAGTCGATTGGTTCTTTCTAATGATGGGGCAGGGCTTCTGTACTACAATCCCATTCATATTTCAACCAGTGACAAGTCTTCTCCTTATATAAGGTCTCTGATAACAGACAGGGGCTGTACATCATCCGGTGTTGCAAGTGTAACATTTGTCACATTTTAAGCTTGGCGAGGTTGACAGCTTTTCGAGGTAAAGTTCATGGAAGGAAATCGTTCTCAGACCTTTGGCCCCCACTACATGAAAATTATTAGCAGATACTATCTGTGTATATGTTCAAATAGAAATGTGTGATGCTAGCGACTTGCTAAAGATACTGGTAATATCTACCATGGATACATATGTCTACTGAGGCATGAAAGTTTCTGTGCTTTGCTAAACACAGCTTTTACAGAGAGCCTTCCTTTTTGATAGGTTCCTGTTTGGGTCAGTTATTGTTTTCTAATGTGCTGTGGAAAATGCCTTCTGGCTATGATGAGCTGTGGTATAAAGTTAAGCTTTATTTGGAACTGGATCTCTATTGTGCTAATCTAGAAACTCAACTAAAATGCAAATCCATAACCACTATTAGAGAAGCTACAATGCCTCTGCCATGCTTTAGTGTTGCTGGGGGTAGCTCACTGGCTTCCTGCCCTCTTTTTTTTGCACATTGAAGACAACAGATGGAGGAAGTCTGTTTTAGTAGGTTACCACAAAAACAAAAATCAGGTGACGTACAGTGATACTTGGTTTGTGAATCCTTTAGAATTTTCAATATTTCTGCGTAAATATGACCTAAAACGTCATCAGATTTTCACACAACCCAATTAAACAAATGAGGCAAAAATACTTGGTCATTTATTTATTTAGGACAATGAGCTTATATTATATATCTGTGACTGGCAAAAGTAGGTCAACCTCACAGATTAGCAGTTAAATTGATGGTGAAATCAGGGTCAGGTGTTTGCAAACAATGGGATGACAATCAGGTGTGATTGGGCACCCTGTTATGTTTAAAGAAACACATTTTTGGAATTGTATAATTAAACGAGCAAATGAACTTTCTGAGGACCTTTGGAAAAGAGTTGTTTATGCTTATCAGGCTGGAAAAGGTAAAAAACCATTGCTAACTTCTAAGCAACTAAAGGTTTCTCTCACATTATATAATGTTAATGTTCATGAGTTCGCCATCAAGAGATCACCAAGCAACAGTGTTTTGCATAGCAGGGTTGCGAGGAGAAAGCCATTGGTGTCCAAAAAGAACATTGGTGCCAATCTGCATTTTGCTAAAGATCATATGGACAAGCCATAAGGTTATTGGACAAAAAACAGAAGAAAATGACAATGGTTTAAATGAGAATGGTTATACATGGAGAAAGGAAAACTCTGAATTCCAGCATAAGAACCTTATCCCATCTGTGAAACATGGTGGTGGTAGTATCATGGTTTATGCCTGTTTTGTTGCATCTGGGCCAGGACGGCTTGCCATCATTGATGGAACAATGAATTCTGAATGATATCAGAGAATTCTAAAGGAAAATGTCAGGACATCTGTCCATGAACTGAATCTCAAGAGAAAGCAAGGCCATGGCCACAAATACACAAGTCATTCTACCAAAAAGGTAGCATTTTGTAATGACTAAGTCAAAATCCTGAACTTAGTCCAACACAGAAATGCTGTATAAAGTTGTGAACCAAGTTGTACATGTAATGAAAGCAACATATCAGAGTTCAAGCCGTTCTGTACATTAAAATGAGTTGAAATCCCCCCAAGCCAATGTGTGGGACTGATCAACTGTTACTGGAAAAAATGAGTTACAGTTGTCTCTGCACAAGGGGATCAGACCCGATACTGAAAGCAAAGGTTTCCATACCTTTAACACTCACAGCTATTTAATACCACATTGTTTTCCTCAATAAATGAATGCCAAAGTATAATAATTTTGTCTCATTTGTTTAATTGGGTTGTTTTAATGTTCTTTTAGGACTTTAAATGATGATGTTTTAGGTTGTATTTGTGCAGAAACATAGAAAATGCTAGAGAGCCACTGTAGATGGTTGTCAGATGTTAAAAAAGCAGATTTTTGGAAGTAAGCTCAGCTGGAGGAAACAGCAAAGGAAGTAGTGCTCAAGTGCCATTGTGTTCACGTCTGCAAAAAGACTTTTTGGTACCAATGTCCCTGCCATTTTTGGAAACTGAGGGGGCAAAGCTGGTATGCTGTTACATTTGTTTAATGTTATGTTTACAGCATTTGGCAGACGCCCTTATCCAGAGCGACTTACAATTGATACATTCTTACAATCCAAGCAATTGTGGGTTAAGGGTCTTGCTCAAGAACCCAACAGTGGCAGCTTGGCACAGGTGGGATTTGAACCCTGGACCTTCTGGTCCATAGTCCAGTATCTTAACCGCTAGGCCACCACAGTCCCATTTGCTCTATGAATGATGTACTGATGTAAAATTGTAATGTTTTGGACCAAAAGATCTGAGTAAAGTATCTCAAAGAATGGCTAATGATTCATATTTAAAACATGATAGACATAGAACATAGAAATAGAAGTAATCACTACTTTTATTTGGTAGTTTCTAGATTTCAACTACTAAAATTACTGTATAACCGACAAAAAAATGATAAGTTATCATTTTTGGCAAGGTTTTAGTCGAAAGACCTCATTTTTTCAGAAACGTTACTAATGATCATGTTTTATTAGCACTAATATAACAAATATAGCTACTCATAAAAAATAAGTCACCTTACGTGTTTAAGATGCTAGTAACTTCAGGCTCCTGCAGATGGTGTTGCACAAGGATGACCGGGCTATACACGCCTGCAGGGTGTGCGATGGGGATTCATAGATTGAGAAGAGGTGGTAGAGTGCAGTGAATGTTGTTCAATGTGTGGAAAATGGGTCACAAAGCAGATGTTAATAATTGGCAAAAAGGAGTGGTTGCATTTGGATGTGCCAAAGGCCATAGTGTGAAGGAGGTAGCTGAATTTGTAGGTTTTGTAAGCATATGGACATATGGGTCTACCAGCAGTGGAAAAATTACTAGTCTACAGGAAATTCTTGTCAGAGTTGTAAGAAAGTATTAGGTACGTTTCAGTCACAGATGACAAACATTTTGTCTGTTGATAATATTAGCCATTTTTGATAGGATTCACTGTAAATTCAGTATTTGTGAACTAGTTTTTTTTTTAGCAGGTTTATCTTGTTTGTTATGCTGGTAAGCTGTCCTGATTAAGATGGTTGACTGATATGCCACCATAACATCATCTCACGCTGGCAAACAGGGTTTTAGCAGGGACATGTCGGTAGGATTATATATAACTTTTTTCGAAAGGTCCTGACTAGGAAAATGAATGAATGAATGACTGTTGTGTATCATTAAAGTTCATTTAGTATACATAATTGGATTTGCGATGGTGATGTTACTAATCACCTCCTTTAAACTGGTTAAGATTTTCCAGCAGGTATGATTATGATTGTTATAATTGTTTGTATTCATTCTTCCAGAAGTCTACCAGGGTTTGGTTGGGGTTAAAAGCGTAATGGTTAGAAATAAAAGAGATGGAAGTTCTATAGAAGCAAATGATATCTTGTACATGTTGTATTTACCTTTTTCTGTTGCTCAATAAAATGATTGTTCGGGGAAAAAAAAGGATATATAATTAGACTCTAAAATGACTATTGCACCTTAGATGATGGCCCTACATTTATTTTAACAAGATACAAACTTTAAGGTAAAACATATGATGCATCCAAAGTACAATGCAAGTAAGAAGCAAAGATACAATATTTGTCTAATTATTTCTGTGTCTAATAAACAGACTATAGAGGTGCAGCAGTTTAAATGACTTGACTGTTGACCAGAAGGTTGAGGCTGAAGGTTGGCCCTTACACTTCAGTTACTTGTATTGTATATTGTAAGATAATATTAGTTGTAACAGTTGTATGAGTTGATTATGCTAAATGAAAGGTAAATTCCGGAGAGATTGATGCACACACCAGGCGACACGAACAAAGACACGTAATTAGTTAACCGCTGGAACTGTACAAATAAGCATTTAAAAGCCTATAGCCTATAGGCAAATGACTGTGCAGTTTAAAACAATGCTGTGCTTGCTCCAGATATTTTCAGTAGGTTAATGGCATGTAAAGGCACCCGGAGATAAGAAGATAAGTGGTGATGACATTACCTAGTTTCAATTGTTTGGTAAACAGGTCCAGAGTCAATATAATTTATTCAGTAGCTGAAACAAGTGTCAGAAACACACTAACTAGAATACAGTAGTGTGCAAATGTCTTAGGCATTCTATATTTTTCAGTTTATATTCTGCTCATTTTTTTTCACACTTGTTTCAGCTCCTATCTATCTATCTATCTATCTATCTATCTATCTATCTATCTATGTAGATAGATAGATAGATAGATAGATAGATAGATAGAGTGTATAAGTATAGAATACAACTCCATTAATGTATATAATGCCTTATACAGTGTGGATTTTTGGGGGGTCTGGAATGGATTCATTCAGTTTACATTATTCCTTATGGGAAAAATTCTCTCGGTACTAGTCATTTTCGGCACTCAACATGACTTCTGGAATGAATTAATGAGTATCGAGGTACCACTGTAAATATGTTTTTTGCACCTCTTTTAGCATTTTAAAATAGTTCTGCTGCAGCTCTTTAAAAAATATCTTAAATGAGCTAAATAATACTTTAGCTGAAAATAAAATATACACAATATTACACTTATTCTGAATGTTGAAATCAGAAACACGTTAATAACCCAGCATATGTTGTGTGTTGAATTCTGGTCATTAGCAAGTACTCACTAAAACAGAATCTCACGCTAGTCAGCAGTGTACCCACTAACCTAGCGTCTGATGCCTATGACTAGCATACTCACTACATTAGTGTGTCATGCTGGTGATCACCATGCTCACCAAACCAGCACACGAAACACAACATTTTATTTTTTTTAACAGGGTTCTGAATGTCTGCATCTGAGATTTGTGTGAGAGGCTTTTGGAGCAATGATGCTAATGTAGCTAATACACAGGTGGATGTGATGTGGATTGTCATATCATTTGTTTGGTTTATACATTTGTTATTTTTAAATATAGACTCTCTTGCGTAAAACTGGTGCACAAATGGGATTACTAAGAAAAAGCATGACTGGCTTTCAGTTTATTCAGTCAGTGCCTTGTTGCAGCTTTACTGAAAGCTTCATTAGCAGCATTAGCTTTAAAATAAACTTTGTCTTGTCATCACTAGCTAACGCCATTCAGTTGTAACGCTTCATTTATTCAGTTTACAGAGACATTACGCTTCAAACCCTTTGACACTAGTGATTGAGTGACGTTTTATTCATCTTAGTAAAGCAACTTTATGGCTATGACTCAGCTCCTGACTGTGTTAAAGTAAAACATTTAGTGTGCTCATTCACCTTAGCCACATGGAAGGGATTTAAAGTATCGTCAGCACTCTTGGAGATCCAGGAACACACACTTCAACTTATACAGCTCTAGTCACATTATTCACAGCTGTCTTCCATGCATTCCTCAAAGTTAAATATTAGCTGTGGACTCAAGGTGTGAGCCGGCGCATGCACCAAGCTACCACTGTTTAAATACAAGCGCAGCTAAAATGTGATGGGAATATTGTATCTGCTCAAATCAAAAACAGCATGAAAAGGTTATCTTGAAACTCCTTAACTATATTCAACTAAAATATGGTGTGGAATTAATAAAAAATATTTCCTAACTGCCTTTCATTATTAGATGTGACGTCATTTTTATTTGCTATTAGCTGAACGATATCCAAAGCAACACTGTCAATATTTGCAGCATTCATATTCACGTTGTTAATTGGTAAACATTAACACAAACATACCACTCCTACAGGCATCACAGTTTGGGTCACTACTGTCACAGTTAATGTTATAAAATGTACCATTTCTGTTTTTTGTATTGATATATAAATGTGGAAGAATTTTAACTTCAAAATTATTCATTTAAAAATGTTCAGTCACTGTAATGTACTGAAACGTGATTAAATATTTAATATTCATCACAGTGAGCAGCATTATGTTTTATCGTAAAGCAGTAACTAGCAAGTAAGATATGCTACAGTTTGGTAGCATATCTGCCAGGGTTGCCAGTTACATTTACTGCATTTACATTTACAGCATTTAGCAGACGCCCTTACCCAGAGCGACTTACAATTGGTACAGTCTTACAATCCAAGCAATTGTGGGTTAAGGGCATTGCTCAAGGACCCAACAGTGGCAGCTTTGGCAGAAGTAGACTTTGAACCCTGGACCTTGTGCTCCATAGTCCAGTACCTTACCCGCTAGGCCACCACAGTCCACAGTTTTGTACAGAAAATAAAACATTGTAATGTTGACCCCAAAATGTCTTGCAAAATTGTAGCATTTGTTTTAGTTTTTAAGCAGCATCTTTGATTCTATGATATTAAGCTCCTTTATTTTTACTGTTAGCTAGCTATTCTGCAAATATGAAGCGCTTAAAGAATGAAGAAGGGTACTGGGGGTGCTGCAGAGTACAATTGGAAAACACCTGTAACTGTAAAAATACAGAAGTCTGGGTTTGGATATTGTTTCTATATAGCAATGAACGTATTTATAATGGTGCGTCCTTGAGAAAGTCAATCCAGCAAAAACAGACAAACATCTCACATTCGTTCTTTATGACACAGTCTATATACTTACAGACAAATGACCAACCCTGTTAAGGACTATTACCCATCAACATGAAGGAAATAAATGCTGAGACGCGCCCAGCCCACTACAGTCACTTGATTTGCACAAGCATGGTAGATCACAAATTCACGTAACAGAAACACGTACTAAACACTAACGCACCCCCTACTCAAAATACGTTCCCGTGGCTATGGTTATGTTTTATTCTCCATATGCTCACTTTTCAATTAGTACATTCCATTCATTTATCATCTGTAATGTGGACAACCATTAATGTGGGCATCACATGACACGTGAAGATCATCTGATCTGAAGTAGTTACGATTTACCTCGTGAGGCCAACGGATCCACAGAGATCATTTGTAATGAGTATGAGAACAAGTGCTTCAACATCTGGCAACTGAAAGGAAGGATGAAGACGCTGAATAGTAAGAAAGTTAAATAATGCAGTCTTCACGTAGTTACCTGATATGGGCATTTAAAGTGAGTGTGGGACTGAGGTGGCCTACCGGTTAAGGTACTGGACTGTGGTCCAGGGTTCAAATCCCACCTCTGCCAAGCTGCCGCTGTTGGGTCCTTGTGCAAGGCCCTTAACCCACAATACATGACATTGGATTGTAAGACTGTATCAGTTGTGCGTCGCTCTGGATAAGGGTGTCTGCTAAATGGCATTAAATGTAAATGGAATCAAACACCCAAGTTACAAAATTTTCAAACAACACTCAATCAAACACTCTTGGATAACAACAGATTCTGTAGCCTAGTGGGAGAATGCAAATTAGGATAGTCTATGGCTGTTATTTTGTGGATTCTAGCATTTAGCAACAATTAAGGCCATAACAATGACCTATCTGGCCTAGTGTGGGAATGTATCTGATAAAATGGAAGAGGTCCAAGAGTATGTGGCACAGTGTGGAACACTAGCAGATTTGGGTTTGTGGTTCTAGATACGTTTGTAAGTCTGTTTAATTATAGGGAAATGACACCAAAAAGTGGTAGGTGAGAAAGTGTGTGGTTGGGATGTGTGGGTACTAGTGCTAACAAGTCTGAGAGCACTAGAGAAATGCTTGATTGGATCTCTGTGGAGAAGAATTCATACTGCAGCAGGATAACAAAACCACAAAGCTTTGCAACAGCTACTTGAAGACCAAAGAAGATCAAGGAGTGATAAGAGTCATGGTCCGTTCTACATCGTTGTCGGACCTGAACCTTACTGAGAATTTATGGGGGCACTTGAAGACTGAGAAAGAGAAACATTCAGTAACATCACACAATGTTCTTTGGAATATTGTGTCCATGCCAGCTCAAGCGCACGCTGTCATTACAGCGAAAGGGGAACATACCAAATACTATTCTGAATCTATTCTGAAATGTATCAAAAGATTCATTCTCACAAAATGCAAATTGTCGTGCTGATTATGTGATTTGTAATGTAAAGCGTTGAATCCAATTAATGAAAAATGCAAACTAGAAGCATTTTTACTAGTGGTCTCAGACTTTTGGCCGCATTGTATCAGGCCAAGTTGGAGCAAGAAACTGATTAAAAAGTCCTGAGGGATACTTTGGATACCTGGAGCATAAAAAGACTTGGGATTTGAATAGAGATGCATTGTCTGCTAATAAAAAAGATTAACAATAAAGATAAGAAACCCGTATCCTTCCATATCCTGGATCACATTATTTTCTGATTTGTTCCATGATACAAAAAATGACTTAATATATAAAAGGACTGCATGAGCACACCTGTATCATGTTTATCTTGGTAATCCCTAGGGTCAGATTAAGGCCACTGTTGAATATTGCTGCTAAAGATAGAGGTTCAATTTCCTTGTGCCTTATAGAGCTGAATATCAGTTGGACTGGCTCTTGCCTGCTTCACTCATTATGTGTTTTTTATTCTCAGGACGGCCTTGCTGAAGTGCGTGTCCCCTCTGTGACCTCCGCACACGATGGGCGAGGTGGGTAAGATGGCAGCGGCGTGCAGCATGGGCCTGGTGCTGGTCGAGTTTGGGTACGAGTACACAAGTGAAGATGGAAACAAGGTGTCCATTAAACCCAACGAGAGGTACACACTGCTGGCCAAGACCAATGACCACTGGTGGCACGTCTGCAAGGACGAGCGCACCAAGCCGTTCTACATCCCAGCCAAATACGTAAAGGAGCTTCCATCCAATTTCCCCTCACCCCTGGACTTTGTTGACGCCCCTGTGCCCGAGTCAAAGCCCCCCACTGTACCTGATCTCGCAGAGAAAGCTAAGCCCAACGAGGTGACCATAAGAGTGCGCTCCCCTGGGAACCGGCGCAAAACCGAGAACCGCATGTCCACGTTCGGTGTTCCTTTGGACATCCACGAACCTCCTCCATACAAGTATGGGGGTATGGCAGACTCCCTCGTTTCTCTTCACTCAATCACTTCTGATTCAGCCCAGCAGAAAAAGAGATCTTCTGTCACGCCAAACTTGATCCTCAGCTCCACCGAAGCATTGCAGAAGCCCCGTGTGCGCACCGTCAATCCTGCTGATGTTCTCTCTCGCCAAGCCAAGCCAGTGGAGCCACCGGTGGTCAAACACCCGATTGAAACGATGCTTCAGGGACATCAGGCAAAGCCCGAGCCACTTATTGAGCCAGAAGCAGAGTCAAGCTCGGAGCGGACAGCTTCTTCAGACTCGGAAAATATTTATGAGACCATATCGGACCTGAACTTGGATGATTTGGTGAAGAGAGAACCTACTCCTCCAAACACATCTGCACCACAGATAAAGGTAAGAACGAGAACATGCACAATGGGCTGGGGCTGGATAGCTTCTACACTACTTTTTGTATCAGAGTGCACACATAAGTTAAAGGGGCACAGCTGTACCCCCCTGCTTGCCAGTCAGTCATAAGGACACAACTGTGCATTAAAAAAAAATTTTTTTAAATAAAATGATGGTTGAGAAATGAAGAACAAATTAACACAGATTTTTTTATTAATTGCTTTAACTAATCAAAACCCTATAAGTTATCACCACCTTGTCTGCAGCATGGCTGACTTTCTTTTAAAATATCTGCAGATGTCCATTACTCCACTAGAAAAAAAAAATACGAAAGAATCTGGCTCTGACTGGGGCATTATGGGAAATGTAGTGTCTGTAGTGACTTTGCATGGCATGTAGTTGCGCTCAGCAATCAAATTAATAAACTTGACTTTTACCCCCATACTTCTAGTGAGGTACAGAAACATTTTACTTGGGCACATGCCCCAGAAAAGTGGGTCTGATCACACCTCTGCTCTGTCGGTGTCACGTTTAAATGTTCTCCCCATATCACAAAAACTGTCTTAAGAAAAAACTTGCAAAGGTTCTTAAGACAAACACTAAGAAGTTCATAAAGTTCTTAAATGTAATTCTCAAAAAAACTCAAGTTCTCAAATATTATCTTAAGAAAATCCAGATTATTTCCTTAAAATCTTTATTGCTTTCTTATATAGGTGATGATTGCACATCTTACAATCTACGGACCCATTTTGAATTTGTGTTTACCATTATTTCCGTGATTTATTTAAATCCGCAAAATGGAGGAAAAACTTCAAACCAAGCATTCAAGGACTTTTAACACACAAGAAATAGAGGTGGTAGTGGAAGAAATGGCCAAGGCTGAGAAAACTTTTAAGAACGTAATGTTTTCAAGAATACCACTTGTTCTTAGAATTGTTCTTAAGAAAACAGGTCAGAAAATATAAGATGATTCTTAAGAAGTTATTTGAAGAGTAACAATTTTTTTTAACTTTTTTCTTTAAAATGAATTGAATGAATGAAACACACAGTTAAGAAGATTTTCTTTCTTAAGACATTTTTGTGAATCCGGTCCCTGAATGATTTCACAATATTCCAAAGAGCACCTTGTGATGTTACTGAATGCTCGGCTTTTTCTGTCTTCAAGTACCTCCATAAATGCTAGATGGGGTTTAAGTCAGGTGACTGTGGAGGAAAGTCCATGGTCTTCAAGTAGTTGTTGCAAAGCTTTGAAGTATGTTTTTGGTCATTATATCGCTGCAATGTGAATTCTTCTCCACAGACTTTTGGTCCCAACTGTGCAAAATACAGGACTGCGGTAGCCTAGCGGGTAAGGTACTGGACTATGGACCAGAAGGTCCAGGGTTCAAATCCCACCTCTGCCAAGCTGCCACTGTTGGGTCCTTGAGCAAGACGCTTAGCCCATAATTGCTTGGATTGTAAGATTGTATCAATTGTAAGCCGTTCTGGATAAGGGCGTCTGCTAAATGATGTCAATGTAAATACTTTGCTTTTACTGTTCTAGCCTTTGGTTTTCCGTCTACACTGAAACAGAGCTTTTAATCACTCCAAATGCATTTTGTTCAGGGTGTGGATAGAAGAAACTTTAGTCCACAGTTGCCAATGTTTGGGCATACAGTGGGAATACAGTGGGTAAGTATATATCTATCAGTGGCATGCAGTGCATATAGTGGGTACTCCTGCATCCACATAAACTCAGAGGAAATCGCACACAGATTGTTAATGCACAGTACATTTACCACATAAACTTAGACTTGGCTTTAAATTATTGTGTGGCTTTCAAAATACAGTTTAACAGCCCACAAATGCAACTACAAATGACAAATGACATTTCTTCATTATTGCTAGTTTTCTTGCGAATCACCATTTACGTTATCTAAGCCAAATTAGCCTGCACATAGCCAGTGACATTTATTTATGAATGATGAATGAGTAGCACCTTCTTCAGTATGCCGAGAAGGGGTTAGTGAAAACTATAAATCTGATTGGTCAGATATCTTGTCTGTTTCGAAATAGGCTAATGCTGCCAAACCCTTCAAAACATCATCAGAAAGGGCACATCACTCAAATGAGCAGTTTTGATTGGTCAGTAGCACTCTCAGTCAGATATGCTTCCTGTAGCAACCAAGAAAACGCAGAGTAGCGCTTTGAATCGAATGATGTTTTTGATTTGACTTTATTCATGAAATAAATATTTGTATAGCATTTTACATACACCTATTTGTTACTCCCCAGCATCTGTAAAAAGAAAGTCAGAGGCAGTGTTCCAAATCACATATTAATGTAAGCACTAGTATCTGACATACTGTTTATTATGGCTGTGAGCGGATTGGAATGCAGCTTCTGACGTGCACTTGAAAGAAATAGTCTACACCTCTTGTGTGAGGGAGCGTGTGTGTAGTTCTTTGAAGTGTATTTTCTGTTGTGTTGCTGATTCAATGTGGGTGGAAAACTTCTGAAAAACAAAAACAACTCAAGACTGGTTCGTCCCTAGAAATGAATATAATCCATCTTTGTTTTATTTTCCCTCTCATGTCATTTAATAACCTCATACAGTGGTGCTTGAAAGTTTATGAACCCTTTAGAATTTTCTATATTTCTGCACACATTTGACCTAAAATAATATGACTCCTGGGGAGGGTAACAATGGTCTTGAATATCCTCCATTTGTACACAATCTGTCTGACTGTGGATTGGTGGAGTCCAAACTCTTTAGAGATGGTTTTGTAACCTTTTCCAGCCTGATGAGCATCAACTCTATTTCTGAGCCCCTCAGAAATCTCCTTTGTTCGTACCATGATACACTTCCACAAACATGTTGTGAAGAGCAGACTTTGATAGATCCCTGTTCTTTAAATAAAACAGGGTGCCCCCTCACACCTGATTGTCATCCCATTGATGGAAACACCTGACTCTAATTTCACCTTCAACTTAACTGCTAATCCTAGAGGTTCACATACTTTTGCCACTCACTAATATGTAATATTGGATCATTTTCCTCAATAAATAAATGACCAAGTATAATATTTTTGTCTCATTTGTTTAACTGGGTTCTCTTTATCTACTTTTAGGACTTGTGTGAAAATCTGATGATGTTTTAGGTCATATTTATGTAGAAATATAGAGAATTGAAAGTGTTTTTTGACAATTGATTAGGAAACATATATCATATTATGCCATATCACAAATGTGTACAGCAACATGACACATATACTGTAGTGTTGCAAACAAGACACAGTTTTATCACAGTTACTATCAGATATTCGCATCATTTTTCATCCTTCGTCAGCTCTTTCTCTTGATTTCAGAGGAGGAATGCCTTTGTGTCGCCTTTACCTAGAAATCTCTATGTTGTGATGATGGGATTCCTTTAGTCAAGACCAGACACGTCGACTTTGTCATTACATGATGTATAATGTTATGCAGACTGGCTGTATTCACAGTGGCACACTGATATACATTTACATTTGTGTCAATTAGCAGACATCTTTACTCAGAGAGACTTACAATACAGTCTTACAATCCAAGCTGTTGTGAGTTAAGGTTAAGGGCCTTGCTCAAAGAAAGAAAAGAAAGTCAGAGGCAGTGTTCCAAATCACATGCTACTGTAAGCAATAGTATCTGACATACTGTTTAATATAGCTTATTATGGTCTTGCTCAAGGACAGGCAGATTGGCAGATGTAGTATTTGAACCCTGGACCTTCTGGTACCTGGCCAGTACCTTAAGCAACAGTCCACGACAGATATAAGGCAAGGTGTAAGGCAAGGATTACACGTGTAACGTCATGTGTTGTCGTTATGCAACACAACACACAACTTCAGAAATGACAATTTTTTTGTTAAAGGAGTAACATGGAGTACATGAGCTTAATTGCTTATGTGCTAATTTAAAGGTAGGCATCACATGAGACATGACTGGCTGAGTCTGAGGTCTGAGGGCAGGCCAGTCATTTGGTAATTTGCCAGTGCTGCAATAGTGACCCCTGCTGGCCCAGCAATAGAACTGTGAAAAAATGTGTGTTTGTCTGTCATAAAGCGACAATAATCAGCAACAATACTCATGTAGGCTGTGGTGTTTAATTGATGCTCAGTTGCTATTAAGGGTCCCAAAGTGTGCCCAAAGAATATCCCCCACACCATTACACCACCAGATGGATCCATGCTTTCATGTGGTTTATGCCAAATTCTGACCCGAGCATCTGAATGACTCATCAGACCAGGCAACGGATTTCCAGTCTTCTATTGTCCAGTTTTGGTGAGTCTTACCTGACAGGTGTAGTCTTTTGCTGCTGTAGGCCATCTCTTTCGAGGTTTGACGTGTTGTGCATTCAGAAAACGTCTTTGGCATTCCTCGGTTGTAACAAGTGGGTTATTTAAGTATGTGAGTTATTGTTGCCTTGCTATCAGCTCACACCAGTTTGTCCATTCTCCTCTGACCTATGGTATCAACGAGGCATTTTCACTCAGAGAACTGTCCCCTGTTAATATTTTTTTCTTTTCAGACCACGCTCTGTAAAACCCTAGATATGGCGCTGTGCGTGAAAATCCCAGGAGATCAGCAGTTTCTGAAATACTCAGACCAGCCCGTTTAGCACCAACAACCATGACATGGTCATAGTCACAAAAATCAGCTTCTTCCCCATTCTGGTGCTCGGTTTGAACTTCAGCAGGTCATCTTGATCATGTCTACATGCCTAAATGCACTGAGTTGCTGCCATGTGATTGGCTGATTAGATATTTGCTTTAACCCGCAGTTTAACAGGTGTACCTAATAATATGTATGATACTGTAGTATGAAGTAGATCTATCAGGTTGGTGACAGGATGCACCAGGAGGCGCTGTTTATGCATAGTTTCCAATGTGTCGGCGGCACTATGCTGGTCATACGTGCGCTCTTGTCTACATGCCTTACATTTTGTTCGCCTCATGAACGATTGAATCTAATTAAGCTCAGTAGTGAATAGGCGTATGACCTGTATATCACATGACTCATGGCTCTGACTGTTCTGAAGGTGTGTTTGATATGCTTAGTCATAAAGCTAATACAGTTGAATAAACATACACTGTCCTGCGGCATAACTATTGAAATGACTCCAAAAGACCAGCATGTGGTTTCTTTTGGACATTGGTATGCTGGTGAACCAGCTTTACCCGCTAGACTGTGTGAGTTCACCAGATAAACCAGCACCAGGGCATGGGACTCGCATGGTGTTCCTTGTTGACCAGCATGCCAACATGCAAAACACCATGTATTTTGGTCTTAGCTGGGGTTTTGTTTTGTTTTGTGCCAGCAGAAGTCTACTATGTGCAGACTGAGGTCTGCAGTTATAGACTAGTGATATACCATTTAATACCATTTTGAGATCATCGGCATTGGTCGATTTCTGCGCTCACAAGGCCAATATTGAAAAATAGTGGAACTATGTTTTCCTGCATTACAACTTGCAGCTCATAAACTGGGACTACAGAGTGGCTAAAAACAAGGAGATGCTGTGAGAACATTAACTGACAGTGGAGCCATTTATGGGGAGATAAAGAATAAAACTTTGTTTCCTGTATTACAACTTGCTGCTCTTAACTTGGACTGGGATTCAAAAGAAAAAGATGCTGCTACCCTGTGCTCTAGTCTAACGTTGTTTGTATTTTGCAAGTATTCACACATTTTTGTTTTCTTTTTCTTAGAAACTAGAAGATACTGTTAACTGGTAATAAAAGTGCAATCAATCGTTTAATTAATCTTTGTTATAAAGAGTACATTTATAGCTTAAATAAATGTTCATTTAAGCTCAGCAATGTAGTCTCTCATTTGTTATTATTACTTTTATAGATTGAAAATAAAATGTGATATCGGCATTATATATCGGTCATCGGTCACCCTGCTCTCTAAATATTGGTATCGGCCATTAAAAAAAACCATATCGGTCAACCACTATTATATATTTGTCATAAACTATTATTTATTTGTAATAAACTAAACTACATGTTCATATAAACCATACCTAATTATTTTTGATGCACAGAGGGAACATGTTAAGAGTTTTCTTGGATAGAGATTTTTTGTTTCCAGTGCTAATCTCAACCCCAACCCAGTAGTATGAGTTCCACACGTCCTGGGATCTGCAGGTCCAATGCTTCTTCCAAGCTATGTACATGATTATAGGTAAAAAACAGAACATTTAGTGTTGTTTCAGGTCTAAGTCTTGCTTTAGATCTTAAAACTTTGTGGTATAGGCTATTATGGTTTAACTAGCTTAAGTTTCAAAACATGCTCTGCTTACACTTTATGACAGCTTTATGACAGCTTTATGACAGCTTGAGGCTAAAGGACAAGTCATATCAGGTTGTTTTTAAATGTATAGGACTTCCCAGGAATGCAGTTGCAGAAGCACAAGACACGTTCCACCAAACCAAGACATAAGAAGCAATGAGCTTAAAGAACACGGGCCAACTGCATGTTTCATTCTAAGAAGTGTAATTAGTTCTGTTTAACTGGATGAAGTGCAGCATGTTTTGAATATAAATCACTTTACTAAGTATGGGATCATATATGAACAGTAGATTCTAAGAATCTGACACTACTGGTGCATTTTGTCTGCAATCACATGCATTGTCTATTGTGAAAATGTCTTTAAATACTGTTCTATAATATTTTTACCATATCGCCCACCCCTAGTTTGCAGTGATACAGCACAGAAATAGCACCTTGGCGCCTTTTCTAGCATATTAGCCCCTATTCTGCTTTGGAAATTCTAGCCACAGCTAAAAGCTTGGGTTTATGCAACGCTGAGGTAAAGAAAAGTGTGAGGCCTGAGGCACAGAGTGCTCGAAAACAGGGATTAAAGCCATGTTTCTAAATATCCAGTTACATGTGTTGTGTTTTTCTTAGTCCACATTACTCCTAGCATCATTAGCCACGTCAAGTCAAGTCAGATTTATTTCTATAGCGCTTTTTACAATAGAGCATTGTCTCAAAGCAACTTTACAATTTTAGATCATCTCCTAATATCTACGTCTGATCCCAAATTGAGCAAGCCTAGGGCGACAGTGGCAAGGAAAAACTCCCTAAGTGTTATGAGGAAGAAACCTTGGGAGGACCTTGGTTGACAAGGTTGGTTGACTTGTGTTTTTATGTACTGGCATAAATAAAAGTTTTAGGTCTGCCTTTTTCCTTTGATGCTGGACTTGTGAGACGCCCTGTACAACAGAAC
The DNA here is from genome assembly GCA_025084515.1 of Ancistrus triradiatus. Lineage (NCBI taxonomy): Eukaryota > Metazoa > Chordata > Actinopteri > Siluriformes > Loricariidae > Ancistrus > Ancistrus triradiatus. The sequence goes on along the minus strand of JAJAGP010000672.1, from coordinate 69,122 downwards.
ACAAGAAATGACTTTGTCCCTTCCTGCTATTTCGCTAGTAACAGGAAGCTAATTCTGTGTGTGTACCAAGTCTGAGGGAAATATTTAACTGTAGACTGTTTGGTAAGCTTTTTATCTTAAAGTGGCTTTAGAATGTAACATGTACCTGAGGCCTTGTTACTAGGATTCGTAATGTAAGTGAAGTTGTGGGTTTAAGACGAACAGCTAATTGCTGCTAATACACTGGCATAACGTCATAGGCATTTAGCGTAAACGCTTAGCTGATTTTGATGTTTAGCTTTTTCTACATAGCTGGTACGTTTCAAGTTGTGCTCGTGCTGAACATGGTGTGGATATTAACTTGTGAAACCATGCCTTTTCTCAAACAAGGGGTGAAATCTCCGTTAAGAGGCAATGCTTATGGTCATTCATGAATAAAAACTTAATCACACACCTGACAACGTTTTTATCTCCGCGTTCTTAATCTGAGGCGACCATCTCACAGGATCTGTGAAACAATCTTGCCCTGATAACGTAAGCAAATTATAATGTTCATTTTTCATTTCATATAACCAGTGAAGTATTGTGTTTACATTTCCACTGTCACGTAATAAGATACTGAGATGTAACTTTGTGCTGAGACCTGAAGAACTTTCTTGAAAGACTTAGCCATGGGGGGAGAGTGTTATCATATCTGCATCGGATTACATTGTAACTGAGAGTGTGTGCCTCTTAATTTCTGACACACAAAGTCACCGGTGTGCGACAAGCCACACAGTTCCCTTGCAGATCTAAAACCGTAATGAGGAAATGGCCATCCAGAGGCAGCATTGGGATTTTTATCATACACTTTGTCTTAGAAATGTTTATGGCTGGTTGTTTACGGTTGTAATAAAGTCATTTAAGAGTATGTGTTATACAACCGCAATCTGACAGCTGTAGGTCAAGTTGTTAAAGGAATACTAAAGTGTATTTCCGCTGTGGTGCCCCGATTAAAGTACTGGACTGTTAACTAGAAGCTGACAAGCTGCCTTCTGGGCTTTCATGCTTGCTTGGCATCTTGTTGTAGGCAGGGGTGAAAGTAGGACAAACGTCAGCTCCTTATTGATTGCTACGTTGTTCTGAATTGCTTCTGAACCATCTGTGCTGTGTTTTGATCTGTGCCGGAGCCCAGCTGTCTTTCCGAGTTAATGTTAATCTTGGTTCAAGCCTTGAACCAGCTAGGTGGGCTACAAGTTCTAGATCACTACCTGACCACTACTAGAACAGTATCTAGCTCTGGCTAGGTTATTTTTGTGTGTGGAGAAAGAGAGTAAAAAGTGCTTTTAACTATCTTTTTATCATCTGCTATGACTTTAGGACTCATGTGGTGTACTCAAGGCTTAAAGCAAATGCAGGAGTTTCTGCAAAAAAAGCAGTGTGTGTCATTTTGGGACAGCATTTTTGTCCCGGATTGTCACGCCATCCCTGAAGTGATGGTGTGTACTCTGAGATTTATCCCCAAAAAGGGTCGGAAGTCAACGGAAGTCTGCAACGAATAGCCTAAACACTAGCTGTGTGGCTGATGTGTTACTAACAAACCCATTAACTTCAGCATATCCGCCATTACAGGTGCTGAATAAACAAACAATGTCTGACAGTAGAGCTACCAATAAACCCATTTCATAACTGGAATTACAGGGGACCTCACATGGCCTTCTGCACTGGGGACGTTGCTGATTAAGTGCCTAACAAGGAATGGTATATCCAACCTCCAGAATGCAGAATGTATATCCAACAGCCATCTGCTACAGAGACCCCGATCTAAATTAATTAATACAAATTAACAAATTAGTTTTCTCCACAAATATATATCTCTCCACAAATATATATATATATATATAATCAGTGCAACTCTACACCACTTTTTGTAATTTATCCACTCCTATGTCATTATATCCAAATGTGTACCTTGGTGCATATTAGTTATTTTTTATTACTTCTCCATTTAAAATGCTGTCCTGCTGCAAACAGTAGGCTGCAGCCTTTCATGAAATGTCAGCCTTTCACTTTTCATAATTATTTGAATGAGGAAGCGACTGTTCAAGGTTTTTCGGTTCAGGGAACTAAATTGCAAACATTTTACAGTTCCTTTGTCACATGTTCCTCCTCGTATTTCTCCTCCATCTGCTGCTATATCACATACTAGGGCTGATCCCATTTCATTTTTTAAACAATTATTATTAAATATAATATTAATATCAGAGCTTAAGGTTTATTATTAATGCCTTATTTTCTGTTCAGAATAACCTAGTCAGAGGTACATTGGAATTTTTATTAGACGTATAGCTGTATAATGGTGTGAAAACTCTTTCCTCCCATTGACTTTTCTATTTTTGCATATTTATCACACTTGATTTAGTGCATATGCGATATTACAATTAATTAAAAAATGAATCCCTATCTCCACAAAGTACTGAAAAAAAATACACTTCAAATCATATGGGGTTTCAAGGCATAATTACTTTACAGTGAAGGATGAATGGGTTACAGTGGAGAAGAGACTGTGTGTTTACCAAACACAGGTGCTGTCTCTTCCTACAACCACACCTCATGTCTGCTTCTGCCCACTCAAAACTGACATGCAGGTCATCCTGTTTACACACACACACACACACACACACATACATATACATAGTTTTGTGTTTGTGAAAGGGTTTGTGGTTTATAAGGGTAATGATTACATCATCTCAAATCACATGCTGTACGTTAAAAACTAGTCAAGGTAGTAATTCAATGAATTAGACATCTTTTTTATTAAGGTTGAATACAATTTGAAACAAAGCCCAAGTATATACCGTGAGGCCCAAACGTCTGAGAGTATTAGTGAAACTGCTGTTTGGATTTTTGGACAGAAGCGTAAATATTGCCACAGGATAACAATCCAAAACACACCTCAAAGCTTTGTAACAACCACTTGAAGATCAAAGGAGTGATGTCATGGACTTTCACTTGACAGAAAACACCAGAAGATGCAAAGAAAGATTTTACACAAACTTATAGAGTCCATGCCAGCTCGAGTGCATGGTGTCAATACAGCAGAAGGGGGAACATACCAAATACTAATCAATTTTGAGTTTTCACTTAATTGTTAGGCTGATTATAAGATCTGTAATAAACAACATTGTATTCTTTTAGAGAAAGTGCAAAACCAAAGCCTGGTCACTTGCACAGTAATGTTTTAAGTGGCATTTGTGAATGTAAATCTGTAGTGTAGTGCTTGATAAAGGTTTTATAAAGTAATCCCTTGGTCATGTTTTTCTCTCAGCTATTGATGAATGGCGGTTCTTGATGCAGTGCCGTCTGAGGGATTGAAAATCATGGACATTCAGCTTAAGCTTGCACTCTTGGCCTTTACGCACTGAAATTCCTCCAGATTCCTTGAATCGTTTAATGATATTATGCACTATAGAGGGAGAAATTTGCACGTCTCTTCTGGTCTTTGTCTGAGGAACATTGTTGTTAAGCATTTCAGCAATTGTCTCGCACAATGTTGACAAACTGGAGATCCTCTGCCCATCTTTGCTCCTCAAAGAGTGAGCCTTTAATGGATACTGCTTTTGTACCAAAACATAATTACAATCAACCTGTTGACATCGTCTGTTTGAAATCACATCATTATTTATTCATTTTTTTTCCTCATTACTAGATCTAAATTGGGATTGTGGTAGCCTAGCGGTTAACGTACTGGACTCTGGACCAGAAGGTCAAGGGTTCAAATCCCACCTCTGCCAAGCTGCCACTGTTGGGTCCTTGAGCAAGGCCCTTAACCCACAATAGCATGGATTGTAAGGTTGTATCAATTGTGAGTCGCTCTGGATAAGGGCGTATGCTAAATGCTGTAAATGTAACTCTAAATTGCCCCCATCCCATTTTTGGAAGGTGCTGCAGGCCTGAAATGCAGGAATGGGTGTTTATTAACAAATGAAAAGACTATTTTATTTCTGCCAAAGGACACATGCCCACATTAAATGGTCTGTTATAGAGTCAGCCTCAGCAAGAACATGATTCATTACAAACAGTGCAGAGTGAATGTACTTGCTGCTTCTTACCCCTCCACTGCCAAACCAGCTCAAAACACACCTGCTCCTTTCAGTTCACCTGGTGCAGGGTTGCCAGATTCTTCCATATTGTCACAGTGAACTTCAGAATACTATGCTACCTGAAAATTCCCAGTGTACGAGTTTAATCTACACAAACATTTGAACCACCATTGGTCAAGTTACAGGTTAATGCAAGATCTGCGTGAGCATAGCATATTGTTACAAATTCTGATGCATACAGTTATAAAACGTTCTGGTTGAGCATGACCATTTGACGTGTAAAAGCCTGGGGCAGTGGAAAACCCATTCCTGTTTTGTAGTTTCAGAACTTAATTGGCTTGGTAATCGTGGATTACAGTTTTATTTACTTTTTAAAATGTATTTCTTATACATTCTCTTTCTTTCTTTCTCATTCAATTGTTGCTGCCTTTCTGCTTCATAAATGCTTTCTTTAGTGTCCTGAAACAAACTCTCACTGGGATAAATAATGACTGTTATAATAACAATAACTTTAATAGTCATTCATTCATTTTCATACCTGCTTAATACAATTAGTTGTCGTGGGGATGTAGGAGCCGAACCGGCAGTACAGTATGCAAGGCAGGATCCAACACTAGACACATGCACACATACACACACCCTCTAACTCGCTCACACTGGGACACTTTAGAGACACCAACTGACCTAACCTTCCGAAATCCACACAGGACATGGGGAGAACATGCAAACCTCACACAGATAGTGACTGGCAGTTCTGAACATATAGATTTTTCTCATAAGCATTTCCTTCTTTCTTTTTTCTGTTTATGTTTCCCAATCTTTCTTAGTCATTTTTCTTTTTTTTTCAGTGCTACTAAGTGCTTTTTTGTTACTTGACCATATGAGGTACACATAGTTATTCTCTACACACTCCATCCCATATGGAGCACTGTTAGAACACAGAACTGTGAACTATTTTGGACACTTCCTTCTACAGCTTTGCTCATTACTGTGTGACAGCAGATTCCGTCACATAAACAAAGAGTCCAGTGTAACCATGTGGTTTAACCACATGCCTGGTACATGATACAGTTTGCACATGCTGTTTCTAATAAAAGCACCTACCGAAATGAATAATTTTTTGTTCTGTAATCATGTGGACTGTGGTAGCCTAGTGGTTAAGATACTGGACTCTGGACCTGAAGGTCCAGGGTTCAAATCCCACCTCTGCCAAGCTGCGAGCAAGGCCCTTAACCCACAATTGCTTGGATTGTAAGACTATCAATTGTAAGTCGCTCTGGATAAGGGCGTCTGCTAAATGCTGTAAATGTAAATGTCATGACAGGAGTGACTTTATAAAGATGTCACATAGGAAGTCAGTTATGGAAGGAATGCCAGTTAGTCTAAGATTCTTGTCTGTCTTTTGCAACATCATCATATACTTTGCTTTGTCATGTGATCTGCTTATATATTCTTAACTCTCAAAAGGATTTATAAGTGAAAAAATAAACTCTATTAAAAATTAAAAATTAAAAATTAAAAAACAGTTAAAAATAGTTTAGATGCAGTTTCTATGACAACAGTGCTGCTTTTACTACAAAACAAAGTTTTTGTGTGATAAAATATGCAGCTTTTTACAAAAGTGTAGACATTTATTTTGGTGACTTCAAAATATTAACACAAGACTTGCAGGAAAACAGAGCGAAAGACACATTTTAATTCAGAATTTTAACAACATACAGTATTGGATAAAAATTCTAACATAAAATTAGGCATGTGCAAATGCTTGGGCACATTTCCAGATTTACATTTACAGCATTTAGCAGACGCCCTTATCCAGAGCAACTTACAATTGATACAGTCTTACAATCCAAGCAATTGTGGGTTAAGGGCAATGCTCAAGGACCCAAGAGTGGCAGCGGTGGGATTTGAACCCTTGACCTTCTGGTCCATAGTCCAGTACCTTACCCGCTAGGCTACCACAGTCCAGATGATCCAGTGTGAAACAAGGTTTCCGAATTGGCTTGTACAGGAATAGGTCATTTCTAAAGATATTTTCTATTTAATTATTTTAGTTTAGAAAGTGAACCAAACGTGTGTTTCTTCCAGTGGTGTTAAAAGTTTTGACGGTGAGGGGTGAAGTCGCTTTAAATGGGTTCAGATGTGAAAATTTCAATCTGGCAACCCTGGAGGGATGGGCTGGGAGAGCAGCCTGAGCTGCCGCCTCACAGCGCAGGTAACTCGGCCAGGTTTGACAACCTTTACTCGGTGGAGCTTCGCATCGAGTTACAGGTGGAAATAGAAAGCTGACTTCAGAGCGAGGTATCTATTTTATTCTATGTTGGTCTGTTAGTCCTGGGTTGTGCTTTTAGTGTGAGGAGTACCGCTGTTTTTGTCCTGTTTGGGAAAGTTCAAACTCATCCGAGCTGTATTACTACACAGTATGTAAGAATAGTACGCACAGGTTAACCTAGTTATAAACGACCTATGCGTACTAGTCTAACACGCTATCTAGAATGGTAGGGTGTATTTAAGTTGTAGAAACTCGCAAAAAATATAATTCATATATCACACACTACATGTAGTATAGGATATATTGTGTATACACCGAGCAGCCAAAACTTTTAAAACCATTTACCAGTAACAAATAACGTTATTTCGTTACAACAGAACATGATAAGCTCAGGGAGATATTAGACTGTACGTTTACAGTCTGTTCTCGTAGTGGACGTGCTGGATGTGGGAGAAACGTTCAGGAGTACAGACCTGAGCCACTTTTAAGAAGATCATCACCTAAAAAAGGTGGTTCCAGGAGGGAAAAACCACCAACCTTTGACAGGATGTTGGCTCAGAAGGTTCATAGATGCACGAGAGCAACCTATGGTGTCTGGTCTGAATGTTTAATGCTGGTTACTGGAATAATGTGTCACAGCACCCAGTGCAGCACCACCTGCTGTACATGGGTCTGCCTATTTGCAGAATGGTCAAGAGTGCTCACCATGCTGACCCATGTACACTCTATAAAGCGTCTACAATGTGCTCACAAGTTTTTGGAGAAATGTAAGATGGTCCCCAGGTCCGATGAGTTCCGTTTTATTTTCCATAATGTGGACGGCCGATTACACATTCACTGTTTTCCTGGGGACATGGTGATACCAAGATGCACAGTTGGAAGAAGACGAGCCGGTAGAGAGAGTGGGATGCTCTAGGTATTGTTCTGCTTGGAAATCCTGGGTCCGAGCATTCATGTGGACGTTAACTCGATGTGTAACATTGACCTAAACAATGCTACGGACAAGGTGATGGTCATTTTTGGCTGATTGGTGTAAATATATGCTTTATAAAGTGATACCTCGGTTCGACGACAGGTCCGAGCTAATTTTTCCCATAAGGAATAATGGAAATAGAATGAATCCGTTCCAGACCCCCAGAAAATCCACACTTATAAGCATTAATGGAGTTGTATTGTAGAGGAGCTCCCTGATTTATGATGGAGATACGTTCAACAAATCCATCATAAGTTAATGTATCATGAACTGATGAGTTTAATGAGTGTTTAGTAGAGCGTCTATACTGTATCATAGCGGAGCCTAAGATAACTAATGACAAGTAAGCCAATGTTTAAAACACTTACACTACTTACGTTTGGGAACTATCAAAACCTATCTGTTTGTTTATATACACTTACGTTTTAACATCTAGACAGGGTCGGAGAACACCCGCAAGTGTCAGGCACAGGCATAAGCGTAAACTGAATGGGATGTCAGTCCATTGCAGGCTGAGTAGGAGTGCGTGATCCCCCAGCTCCTCCCTCAGACAAAACCAGTTGTTTCTGCATTGACACCAGACCTGGCCATTTTCGTGATCCAAACCAGGGTCCCTGCAGTGGTGGGTTAAGATATTAGACCTCTGTTTCACCCAAGCATCCACTGGTCAAGGTGCTACGTGTAATTACAAAATGCACTAATGGCTCAGATGAGAAGGTGCCCAAATCTTGCGTATACCAAATTATTGTCATTTGTTTGACGATGGTCCGATTTACTATATTTTTACTTTCCGATGGGAATCCACTGAGGCACATAAATACATATTGAACAGAAATCATACCCTGAATTTTGAATTTTTCCCCGGACAATATGCGGTATGCGTTGCGGTACGATACTCTCCTGCACTTTCTCTTGCTAAATGAGGAAGTCGGCAGTGCGTGACCTAGGGAGTCACGTGGCAGGAGTGATGAACGCTGGGAAATGCAGTGAAAAAAGCCATGGTCGTGACAGTAATCGTTTTTCTTTTTCACTTTCAATACATTATTCCATAAATTACATGAGATATTGGACACTTTATTATAAATAAGCTTTATGTTAATGATTCTGCCCAACTCTAGTTTAATGTAAGTGTTTTAAGCATGTTTAAGGTAGGCTACGCTATGATATGTACAGTATATCCTGTATTAAACTCCACGGTTTACAGTAAATTCAACACACGATGAATTTGTCGGAGCGTATCCCCATTGTAATCAGGTAGTAATTGTAATATGCATTTTTTGGGTTTGTTGTCTGCATAGGCTGTGTTGCTATTTTTTATGGCCAGGGATACCAGAACGTTTGCACTGGCTATTCTTATTTATCTAGCTATATTTAGGGTGTTTCTTTGGATGGTACTACACTTGTAGAAAACGGTTCATAAATGTTTGGCGGGTTACTGTTCTCGGCAGAACCAGTTCTTCTGGGGAAAAAGTTGTCTTGCAGATACCAAGGTGAGGTACCCTATCTAGTTACAGATTGGATTCTGGCAAGCTCTCTGTCTACCCCTGTCTTATCGAAGTTGCAAAGCCACATTTGTAACCCTGAATAACACAATATGCAAATCAGAGCTTCTCTTTAGGAAACCTGTTCTGGTTTAGAGGCACATCCTGTCTTCTGCAGTGTGTTTTGTAACAGCTTTGTAATTACCCAGAATATCCCATGCATATTTAAACCTACGTATAATTATCAGCCTAAAATGCACCCAGCACGTCTCTCTGATGTGATTATGGACTGGAGTGGTTTTTGGTACTTTGGTAATTCTGCATGCGGCTATTTAAATAAATAAGAAGGCTTGTTTGTTCCAATCCCTATTCTAATGCATGGTCCAGTTGCATTTCAACCTGTTTAGTCATCTCATTGTCTCTCATTTGAAAATAATATTCCAGTTATCGTGTAGTGAAGTGCAGACATTTGCATATCCATAGGACAACATGAAGAACATATTCATTAAGTTTAGCGTGTTAGATTGATCTGATATTGCTTCATTAACAACAGTGGAGGCAGCGCTGGCTCAGTGGCTAAGGCTTTGGACTAGGAAGGTTGTGAGTTCAGATCCCAGCTCTACCAAGATTCCACTGTAGACCCATAAACAAGGATAGGTTTTGGTAGCTCAGTGGTTAAGCCTCTGGACTGTGAAGGTTTAAACCCCAACCCTTACCACGCTGTGTTGTCCATTTGACAAGAACATAAACCCTTACTTACTTATGTTGGAAATGGTGACTCCGTGGTTAAGGACTATAATGGTTGTGAGTTCAATTTCCAGCACCTTCAAGCTGCCACTGTTGGCCCATAATTGTAATCGTAAAGTCCTCAATTGTTATGATATGCAGTGGTGGCTCAGGATGAAGGTTCTGGACGCTGACCAATAACTTTGAGGGTTCAAGTCCCTGTAATGATAATATGCTACCATTATATATTATATACCATATACTAACAAAGTAGTTAATTCTCAAGTGCTTGTATATTATGTGATGGCTCAGTGGTTAACAGATATGAAAGTTATGAGTTCAAATCCCAACCCCCACAATGCCACTGTTGGTTTTTGAACAAGGACATAGTATTGTGTACTAAGGCCTCTGTACTGTGCAGAGGTGGCAGAAGTTACTACAAATCTGATAAAATATTCAAGTAAAAGTTGAAGCATAGCTTATATATTTTTCCTCGGTTTTCATTGACTTTTTTTGAAACACTGTCGCTGCAGTTCAGTCGAACAAACGGCAGCTTCTCCATGTTTAAATAATACTTATATGTACAGTCTATATGTACTTATATGTACGAAATATTCTCATTATATACATAGTTTTTATAGTTATTTTACATATATGTGTGTGCGTCTGTAACGGGTATAATCGCGTTTCCGTTGTGCTCATTTTTTTTCATAACAATTGTTCTTTATATTTCATTGCTAACTAAATTTGAGGTAAACATTTTAGTTTTTGTGTAGGGATTTGAAAGACCTTTGTTGTTGTGAACCTTGTCACGTATACACACACACACACCCTCTTTTACATATGGACTCGTAAAGGACTATACCACTATAAACACTTCACACACATTCTTACTATCGCTTGTCACAAAAACGAACCTTTGAACTGAAAAGTCTAAAGCTTAAATTAAGGAAAACTAATCTTGAAAATAAATAGTTTGTTTCACCTCTGACCTTTGCCTATGTTGTTACATATTTATCTAGAAGTAGGGGAGGGTGGGTCCAAAACTGCTTTGTCACTGGGTATTCAGCTCTTTCAAGATATATATATATATATATATATATATATATATATATATATATATATATATATATATGCACTTAACATTTCGATCATAGTCGGATTTCAGCAGTTATGTGATTATTCAAGCGGTCATGTAAATAGCATACTCCAATCTAGAAATTAGATATTAAGAAATCTGATACAGAGAGCTGGATTTTATTCCAGTAATCATATTACTCGTAGCATATATACCAGTAACCCAATTATAATCGGACCTGGATGCCAGATCCACATATTCTAAAGACATTGCTGTATTTGGTCTGTTTTTTCCACTGACTTTTGCGCTTTTCTTTTCTTACCGGATCTGGCAACCCTGCAATTAAATGTGCCATGGAATTAAAGGTTATCAAAACGTCTATCGAACACTTTGTGGAGACTTTGAAACGCAGTATATACTCGAGTAAATGAATAATTTGATAATTTAATAATCCGATTATTGTCCGAGTTATGTAAACCCAGATGTTTCCCATTAACTGATTACTAAGTTATTGGATTATTGGACTATTAAGTGCATGTAAACACTCTCACTGACTCAGCAGTTTTTATTAATTAGAGAATTAGATAATAAGGGTGGCTCAGCTGCTCAAGTGCCTGTATAGAAACCTTCAGATAAACTCACCTGTCCTGTGACATGGTGTGTGTAGAACCTGCCTAGGTGTGTCTAGGAGGAACAGTACGTTACACCACAACCTCCCAAATCGGTAGCCACTGTGTGAGGTGAGTGCTTTGGTATTGGCAGTGACTACCATGGAGAAAAATTACAATTGTGTGTCAACTGTGTGTCTGTATTCTCCAGGGACTTGGAGGTTTTTTTGTGTGTTTCTGTGTGCTTTTGTGCTTTCAGTTTCTCTTTGTTATTTGTAACCAGTAGAACTCGTTATGTCTTCAAACAGGCTGTAGTTTACAAACGGGAACCTGCGAATGGGATCGTATGAAGTATTTAATTTGCATGAGGATATCAGAACGAGTGTGCACTTATTATTTGTTTTACTGTAGCTGTGTGTTTCAACACAATCCAATTCATGCGAAGCATGGCGTGAACTGAAAATACATAGATGTGAGGTCATCACCTTTGTATGTGTGTGCTGTACAGCCACCAAACAAAGACATTCAAATAAGTCATTCTTTCTGTCCTGCTGTATTGTGCCCCTAGTGTGTGTGTGTGTATGTGTGCCTTTTAGTACAGTATTGTTATTACACAAGCCTTTAATGATCTAATAAGGAAACAGAGGTGACCAATAAACTCTGGCCTAACTATCTCAATAAACTTTCTATACACTTCCTGACAGTATGATTAGATATTTACGTAATACAATGCAACTATATACAAATATAACATAACTCATAAGTCATAATGTTGACTAGTTCCATTATTATTTACACTATGTAATAGTTTCTTCCAGAGTAGTCAAGGTATGTCCGCTCGCATGTAGGCTCATGTTCTGAAAAACATTGTTTTATTAAACACATGCAGCATCAGCCTGAGCTGACTGAATGCTGAGCAACGTTTGGCTGGTGTTGCGCTCCTTATAAGTAGGTATGCACCAGTTCGACTTTTTCAGTTCTGGTACTGATACATAAGCTTTGCATATCGATCGATACCTGATATGGATCCGATACCATTGTTGAATTAATAAACCATATACCATACCATGTGTGAGAGATGTAAGGCATCAGTATTGACTTAAACACTACTTTACCCACATTTTTAAAACAAACTATAACAAATTAACACATAGATATAAATGTACTAAATTGCTGTTTATTAGTCACTACAATAATAACAGTTTGGACCTTGGCTCAGCATTCAAAATGAAAAAGGAGTCAAATATGTTAAGCTATATTTACAGTCTAACCTTGTTATCTCGCCACTTGTGATGGCAGGATAGATGCATTTTATCTCGAAAAGCCGCCAACCTCACCTCTCGCCCTTGCCAGGCTGAAAATGTGAGAAATGTCCTGCCAGCAGTAAAATTCTACCCCACTAAGCCGCCATGTTTCAGACCGTCAGTAGGTGGCGCTTCAATCCGACTTTATACTTGTAATGCCAGATAATGTTCAGACCCTGTCTGTTATCAGAGACGTTATGTAAGGAGGAGACTGGTCACTGGTTGAAATATGAATGGGACTGTAGTACAGAAGCCCCACCCCATCATTAGAACGAACCAATCAACATATTAGTAAGTGTCAGAGAGAGGAGCGGCAGGTCTCGGCCCCTTTGTAGTGGCGGCATGCGCATGCTCAGTAGCCAGAATAACCTTAAAAATTCGTATTTTTCTGTGTTATTTGAACCAACCAACGTAAGTAAGTTATACCATTTTTGTCAGATTATGTCAGCTATTCTAAATATGTATTTTAAACGTTAATTTCTCTTCCAGTTTCAGATACAGTGGGAGAAAAAGTATTTAGTCAGCCACAAGATCTGCTTAGAAAGACGAGAGAGACACTTCAACTATGAGAGACAAAATGAGAGAAATTAAGTATTTGGTCGATAACAAAAGTTCAACTCAATACTTTGTAACATAACCTTTGTTGGCAATGACAGAGGTCAAATGTTTCCTGTAAGTCTTCAGCAGGTTGGCACACACTGTAGCTGGTATTTTGGCCCATTCCTCCATGCAGATCTCCTCTAGAGCAGTGATGTTTTGGGGCAACACGGACTTTCAACTCCCTCCAAAATTTTCTATGGGGCTGAGGTCTGGGAGACTGGTTAGGCCACTTGAAATGCTTTTTGGGAGCCACTACCTTTGTTGCCCGAGCAGTGTGTTTGGGATCATTGTTCATGCTGGAAGACCCAGCCACGTTCCATCTTCAATGCTCTCACTGATGGAAAGGAGGTTTGGCTTAAAATCTCACGATACATGGCCCCGTTCATTCTTCCCTTAACACGGATCAGTCGTCCTGTCCCCTCTGCAGGAAACAAGCCCCAAAGCATGATGTTTTCCAAACCCCCATGCTTCAGAGTAGGTATGGTGTTTCTTGAGATGCAATTCAGCATTCTTCTTCCTCCTAACACGACGAGTTTGAGTTTTTACCAAAAAGTTCTGATATTATACCACATGATATTCTCCCAATCCTCCCAAATTCAAGAAGGGCTGGACATGTACTGGCTTAAGCAGGGGGACACGCCTGGCACTGCAGGATCTGAGTCCCTCCTCGGCGTAGTGTGTTACTGATGGTAGCCTTTGTTACTTTGTTACTTTGGTTACCCAGCTCTCTGCAGGTCATTCATCAGGTCCCCTCCGTGTAGTTCTGGGATTTTTGCTCACTGTTCTCATGATCATTTTGACCCCACGGGATGAGAGATCTTGCGTGGAGCCCCAGATCGCGGAAGATTATCAATGGTCTTGTTTGTCTTCTATTTTCTTACAATTGCTCCCACAGTTGATTTTATTCACACCAACCTGCTTGCCTATTGGAGATTCACTCTTCTCAGCCTGGTGTCAGGTCTACAATTTTTCTTCCTGGTGTCCCTTCGACAGCTCTTGGGTCTTGGCCATGGTTGAGTTTGGAGTCCTGACTGTTTGAGGCTGTGGACAGGTGTCTTTTATACAGATAATGAGGTCAAACAGGTGCCATTAATACAGGTTGTGGGTGACCAAATACTTATTTTCCACCATGAGTTTACAATTAAATTCTTTTAAAATTATACAATGGTGATTTCCTAGATAGTTTTTTATATGTCATTTTGTCTCTCATAGTTGAAGTGTACTATGATGAAAATTACAGACCTCTCTCATCTTTCCAAGGAGGAGAACTTGCACAATCAGTGGCTGACTAAATACTTTTTTGCCCCACTGAATATAGGTCTCTCCCCATTCAAAAAGATGATAGGAGTCTGGTCTTGTATGCCTGAAAATAACTTCCTGGTTGCATTACCAAGATGGTGGTTGAGTAGACAGACTTATCTTTTGTGTCTAGTTTTTTTGTAGCCTTTGTAAGCCGCCAAAAATCGCCTCTCACCAAACATAGCCATGAAACAGACATAGGCGAGATAAGGTTAGTCCATGCATATAGGTATTGCATTATTGTCATTACATATTATTATATTATATACATTACACAGTATACCAGTCATATCATTGTTTCCACCTTTTAAAATAACAGCCAATTTATTTTCCATAATACATATTATAATCTTAGGCATTAAATTATTGCTGTAATGTTTGGAAAAAAAAAAAAAAATTCTCAGGTATGTAAATGGCTGTGGTTTAGTATCCACCCTGGCTCATGAACATGATACTGTTTTTTGCATGTGGGTGTGTTTTCACTTCTTTTATATGCGACACATGAGTCTGCATGTGCTTTTGCCCTGAAGAAGCAGCTCAGATTTCTGAACACAAATGCAGTGGAGAAACCAAGGGAAACCTTAGAGAAGGGTGAAAGCTTATGATCTGAATCACTCTGATTCGACATGTGATGATTCATTATCAGTAAGGGCAACGGAATAGAGGACGTTTATGTGAGTGTAGTCTACTGTTGGCATAATAAGTGTGAAACAACTGTGCACAATGCCAAAATTGATCTTTTCCAGAACAGGATAATTATAGTCAAGTCATTGATCTGTTTTACCTGGAGCCACCTGCTGCAATGCATCATTTCACTTAACCACCTAGAGCCTCACTATGTCCAAATTCAACCTGAGTTTTCTACAAATTTTTCCTCAATTTGCTTCATGTATAAGTATTCAAGAACTATGAAGAATTAGATGCCTGGTCTTACTCAGAGAAGGATGGGTTTTTCATTTGAGCTTGGTTCCTCTCACAGGTACTTAGTTTAAGTATCTTAAGTACAGTGGTACCTTGGTTCTCGTCATTAATTCATTCCAGAAGGCTTCTCGAGAACCGAAAACAAGGAGTACCAACCAAATTTTTCCCCTAAGGAATAATGTAAATTGAATTAATCCGTTTCAGACACCCAGAAAATCAATGTATAAGCATTATATGCATTAATGGAGTTGCGTTGTACAGGTTCTCCCTGATTTATGATGGGGATATGTTCAACAAATCCATCATAAGTTAAATGTATCATGAACTGAGGAGTTTAATGAGTGTTTAGTATAGCTATAGTATAGCGGAGCCTATGATAAGTAACGAAAAGTAAGTTAATGTTTAAAACACTTACATTACACTACAGTTGGCCAAAATCAGTAACACAAAGCTTATTTTATAATAAAGTGTTGATAAATGTCATGTAATTCAGTGAGTAAGATTGAAAGTGAAGAAAAGTAAAAGCAAAACACTTACTCTGTTGGTGAACTCAGGCTGCTAGAATAGCTGCTAAGCTAACTGCAGCCTGTGTTCTGAAGATTCAATTCCTGTTTTGCTTTCGGTTGGCTCTTATTACTAACCTTTTTAGGACCCATGGAAACTTATTTGCACTAAGAATACAGTACTGATAAAACACGATACAAATATAGGAGATCTTCTCTGATCAATGGCTATTGTGAATCTGAATCACTGAATCACTGTCTACTGAATCGTGAGTCGAGTTTCAGCTGAAACGAGTTTGTGTGTTCCAGGCACCGTGCCAAATGAGTGTCTATGCTTAATCGCTTTACAAGCATGTGACCTGAGCATGTGACTTCATTGGTTGCTTAAAAATTTCCTGCAAGAGCTGCGTTTCGGATACGCCTACTTTAATCAGGCGCCTATCAGGTATTATTTACATTTTTTCACTGAGAAAATCACCGAGAAATGTACAGGCCAGAAGGAAAGGAGGAACAAATTTATGTTTAAGTAATTCTACTGGCCAGTAGGCAGCATTACAGTGTATAGCTCTGTTTTTAGACTTTTTTTGTTTGTTGTTGTTGTTGAAAAATTTTAGCACCAGTCGCCACTGATTGTGAAGCTGCTTCCATTAATATCTGCTGTTAAAGCACTGCAAATAAAGCGGCATTAGTTTTACTATTACAGGGATTTTTATGGGTTGTTTCTTAACCGTTTGTAGGTGAATGTGGGCGTTGTTACATGTTCAGTCACGCTGACCTGAATGCAGAATGATTTCAGAGCCACTGTTTGATTTATGACTAGAAACAATTGCATGTTTCACAATCAGGATCAATAATGTATAGAACTAAATACATGAATATAGGGATTCAGTACAAATACATACAGCCCAGGTTTTAGCTTCAGGCTATTTCCAGTACTACTGTGTACACTTTGTCTTTTCTTCTCTAGATGAGATTACATCAGGTGTTGAAGCAGTGCTATATGAAGGATTTGTTGGTTTTATATGGGATCACCAAGGTTTAAATTAAGCTCCAGCAATGTTTGTGACCTATGTTCAGACATACTTGACCTGAATGAGAGTCTCATAAAACGAGGGTGTGTCCTCCATGGCTGTTTAGATGTTATTTGAATAGCAAATCCATTGGCACTGAGGGTTTCACAACTTTGTAGTAAGTGAACCTCAAATGATTTCCAATACCCAACTGTGTAAAGTAAACTCAACATCTGCTGTCTTATATACAATTCATGTAGCATTTACTTTACTGTATATTCATGTAGACCGAGACTGTGCTTATCAGTGTCCGGCCTTGATTGTTAGTGTATTAATAGGTTATTGACAGTGAAAGAAGCTTAACAGCATGTTTTGAGTCATGCCGCCGAATGGGTGCCACTTGCTTGTTGTATCTCTTACAAAATGAATTTCATGTTTAATAGTTTTTTAACTCTGACTCTAACAAAATACTGGTCAGCACACTGATCTCAGGCAACTTTTTTTTTGTATGAGTAACAGGACTGAGCTGAGTTTGGTAGCCTAGCGGTTAAGGTACTGGACTATGGACCAAAAGGTCCAGGGTTCAAATCCCACCTCTGCCAAGCTGCCACTGTTGGGCAACAAGTGCTTGGATTGTAAGACTGTACCAATTGTAAGTCACTCTGGATAAGGGCGTCTGCTAAATGCTGTAAATGTAAATGTAGTCAAGTACATTAACCGCTAGGCTACCACAGTCCGTAACAGGATAGTAAGTTGAGATTGATCTTCTCATTCATAGTATCATCAGATATACAGGAAAAAATGAGAGAGATCTTCCCATGATCTTCAGAAGATCCAGATGATACAGCTTCCTATTGAACATGTGACTTGTGGTATGTTCCCTAATTTTCAGAAGTGGGAATATGTTAGGGTAACAGGACGGAGTGAAAACCTGGGGACATGACTAAAATGGGAGTTTTAAAGTATTATGGATTTCTTATGAAAAATATATAAGGCATAGATGGGATATGGGGTGACACAACAATGCAAAGAACATAAGATTTCTGAAGGATTTTAATCATTATATTTCATTGTAATGTGTAAAGTTAGAGACCAGGGGCAGCTAACAAATACTATTTTTCAGTGTTTTTAATTTTATACCTTAAATTTGCAGTTGCATCACTGTGCGGGACACCTTGCTTAATAATAAAATGTACTTAAAAAATACTTGTAATGGCATGGGGACGGAAATGGCACCCATTCTGTGGTTTAATTACTTTAAAATCAGCTGGCCAATCTTGTTTTCTGGCGTCACCCAGCAGAGGTTTGGATCCACATTTGAGTCCTCTCACGGTTTTCTTCCATAGGGAGTTTTTCCTCACCACTCTAGCCTCTGACTGCTCATTTTGAACTTGCCCAGTTCTAACTTTCACAATGAGGAAACGATACACATGTGACACTTAATTCACATTCCACTTTTTAAGTGAACGCGCTTTCACTTTCGTGAAGATGGTTTGTTTCCTGCTCTCGACATGCATTTATATTTGTTTATGTCCCAGTCCTCATTACTTCTCATACAGAGGAAATTGCTGTTGTACAATTACTGTGTCCTCCACCCACTAATAGCATCTGCGCCACGCTATCATGTTTGTGCGATGCTTAGGGGAACATCTCGGACCTCTTCGAGGTACTTTTTGCGTGCGCTGCACACTTTTACCGAAATTTCACACTTACCTGACTCTCTGCAATATTATTCAAACTATTATTCTGTGGAAATGCAAAGTGAGAACGGTGCAGAACTTCTGCTTTTTCGCTAGAGAATGCGTGTGGGTGAAACTGCACCTTCTTTCCGTTTGAGTTTCTCGGCTGCTTTCATCAAAGGACTTTGTTTCTGACATTTCGACCACAATGCCAGTGGATGAAATGATCCGTAGCACTTGTAGAAGGTTCGCGCCCGGGCTAATGACCTTCCTGAGGTTTCCCAAGGTAAGCCACAAGAACAAGGGCGTATTGTGAGGCTAGAGAGACTCTGGGAATGTAATTACACAGAGGTAGATTACGCTGAGCATCAGTGATTTAGCCAGGACACACCCTGTACGCTGAGAAAGTCATTCATTTTAACATAACAAAATTAATTTCAATTGTGATAACCTGTAGTGGATTCAGTTGTTTTCAGTTATATTGTATTTTTTAATTTCATGTCATCACTGTGTGCATTTCCTGTATTATGGGTGATTTTTCACATCACTGCATCCCTGTCATCTCTCAAATCAACAAAGTCATTGAGCCACCCAATTTCATTTAGCCAAATGTTGGACACAGTGTAATTCCAAACCTGTAGTGGCATAGCATTTAAGGTGCAGGACTATTGACCAGAAGATCCAGGGTTCAAATCCCACCATTGAGAAGCTTCCACTCTTAAGCCCTTAACCTAGGGGTGGACGATATGGTAAAAATCTTATATCACAATATTTAAAGACATTTTCTTGAAACATGATGTTTATCACGATACATGTGATCGCGGACAAAATGTATCAGTAGCGACAGATCCTTAAAAGCTGTTATTCAAATATTATGCCATACTTAGTAAGTGATTTATATCCAAAACTTGCTGCACGTCATCCGTCCATATTGCCCACCCCTACCTTTAACCCACAGTCGCTTAAGTTGTATTCTGTAAGACTGTATCAGCTGTAAGTCACTCAGAACAAGAGCATCTGCCAGTTGACTAAATGTAAAAGTAAATCTCAAATCTTCATGATGGTAGCTTCCTAATTTATGGCCCAAATGTAGTCTTGTGCAAGAGCTTTGACATCCCTGGTTTGCTCATTTTTTAACTAAAGTGAATAGAATTAACAGAATTTCTGGAGGAAATGTGACTTAAACATGATACTGCCAAAATGCCTAGAGTTGGAACATATTTGACATAACATTTGTCCAAAGTCTGGGCTTAATTATCTTGCTAGTGGTGTGTTTACACCCAGTTATATCAGATTCTCTTATTAGAATTTAAATGGCCATGTTTTGTTTGTTTATTTAACGTCACATCAGCATCAATGGTTATTCATGACAGCAGTCAGTCACATTCAAACTAGGTCAATTTATATCGACCAATTAGCCTGACACGACTTTGGATTGTGGGAGGAAAGAGGAGTCCCCGGAGTAAACCCACACAGACATGGGGAGGACATGCAAACTCCACACAGGCAGAGTCCAAGGTCAGGATCGAACCAGGGACCACTGGCACCACTTTACCGCCCCAAGTGGGCATGTCAGCTGCTTACCTAGAAGAGTAAGGCCATTATTATGAAACCCCATTAATGCCAGCTGGATTAGGAGTTTGGATGCCAGGGTATGACTGTATGTGTTTTTATTTTGGTACTTGTGATTTGGGAAGCAGTCTCTGAGATTAGTTATGATTTGCCAAAGTAAGTAGACTTTAGAATGACATTTTGGAATTTAAAAACCTTGCGATAAGTGATCCAAACCAAGCAACAAAAGTGAGTTATTCAACGTAGTATATGTTCAGTAGATTTGCTGCTTAACAGTGAGACTCCTTAGTCAGTTATTAAAATAGTTTAACTACTTACAAACTACTCTACATGGGTAAAAGTTTGTGGACACTGAAAAATTACAAACACATTGATATTGGTAAAGTGGAACCTCAGAGTATGAACTTAATTGTTTCCACAGAGGCGTTCAAATTTGGATTTGTCGGAATACAGTTAATTTCAAGTTTTACCGATGTTCATAATTAGAGTTCGAATTTTGGGGCACAAAAAATTGGGAACAAATCATTCAATTAAGGTCGAATAAAGAACGTTTGAATTCTGCGGTTCCACTATATGATGTTAATCCTTCTTTGGTGCTCCAATGACCTGCACCCTTCTGAGACCGGACTGTGAAGTTGGGACTGATGTTGAAGTCCTGGTTCATTGTTGACACATCTGAGAGGTATGGAGGTGATGTAGGTCAGGGCTCTGCTCGAGCCAGCCAGGCTCAGCATCAAAGTTAACCATTTCTTTATGGACTTCTTTGTGAGAGCAGGGCAATAAAGTTGCTGAAGTGGAAACCTATGAAAGTATCATACTGAGAGTCATTGAGGTGTACGGTACAAGCCATTCTACTTCCATTGTTTGCCTATTGATATTCTCTGCCTGTATCCTAGATACTTGTGACCATATTGGGTGCATTACTTGATTTAAAAGTAATGACCTGGCAGGTTAAAGAAATGCTTTATTTTCCCTCTAACAGTGCAGCTGTTACATCCTTTGTCGTCTTGCTTGCTTTTAACCACTCATGCGAGATGACTGCACAGTCCTGTGAACGTTGGGCGCGCAATCCATGGGCATCCTGAGAAATGAACTAATTGCAGAATAAACCCATTAGTTCAGCTCTCTCTGAGATTGGGTTTATATATGCTGCAGTGTTGTGAGTATATTCATGATATGCATGTCTCTGCAACACTGAGCGTTAGTGCTTCATAAGCATGGCATTTTGACAGGACAGCATGACTCTCAGCCACACGCACACATCCTATAATTTAGCTACACACAACAGAAAGTTGATCCCTCAACTCCAGACAGTTTGGCTCTGAGCTTCCTTTCCCCTGAGGGGAGCCAGTAATTTGGAATACACATTAGAAGAGGCCGCATTTCCCTTAGAGGTCTGGGACTATTTTGACTCGTTTGCTTTTATTTTTACCATCTTTTTCAGGACATCATAACCAATATGAACTGTTTTTTGGTTACTTACAGACTATTTATTTACAGTTACCTTTACAGTATTACTATTGACCACAAGGTTGAGGGTTCAAATCCTAGTTCTGACAACTGCTACTGTTGGGCTCTTCAGAAAGACCTTTATCGGTAACTGATAAAAGGATTGAAACTCGTGAGATTAAGTAAATGCGTTAATACGCACATATCCAGAACACCTCCAGCCGATACATTCCACATTACAATCCAACCAATGGTGGGTTGAAGGTCTTTTTCAAGGGCCCAACAGTGGCAACTTGGAAGTGCTGGGAGTTGAACCCAGGAGCATCTGGCAGTAGACTAGTATCTTGAGCACATGGCACATGGAAGGCCACAGGCATGCCAAATTGGGGCTTTCCGTTGACATAATTCAGCTTTTTGATGCTACACCTACAATACACCTCACCCTAACATTAACCTCAGTAACCAGGCTCTTTAAAAATAAACAATTCAGTTTTGTGAAACAGCAGTTTGAGTGTGTTTACATGCATTTAATAATCTGATAGCTACTGATAATCAGATTTGGTCAGTTAAATGAGTTTACATGCACTTGAGTAATCAGATAATGGGAAACCTTCTGGATTCCATGACTCGGACAATATTTGGGTATGTACTTTGCAGCCAGCCAATAATTTCAAAGAAGGATGTGACCTAAAATTCTAACTTTAATAATTAAATAATGAAAACATTTAACACACTGGTGGACAGAACCAATAGAAACTCATAAGTACTAGGGTTTTATATTAGATGATAACTTGCCATTTAAATTATGTGTTGAGCAATTGATAAAAAATTTAAAGGTGAAGTTTGGATTTTCTTTCAGAAACAGTTTTTGCTTTACTCAACAGGCATGAAAAACAACCTAGCTGAAGCTGCCTTTTGACCTATTTTAGATTATGGGGATATTTTATTGGTACACTTCAAAGACAGTATTACATTGGATTCTGTTTATCATTCTGCATTTATCATTTATAAGAGGCACTAGATATGCAACTCATCACTGGGAACTTTATGAAATGGTATTGGCCTTCACTTTCACATTCACTGGATAATTTTTGTCTATAGAGCGATTATTGGTCAGCTTTCTTCATATTTGTCTGAACTCATAGAAACAATTTCCATTCTGATAGTTGTATTCAGCTGGACGTTCTGATAGTACAGTTTAGTTATAGTGCTCCATCTGCATGGAATGATCTGCAAAAACATCTGAAGTTCATCCGTTCATTCATTCACTTTGAAATTGCAGAAATGTTTCCTCGAGAGGTAATTGTTAAAGAACTGTATCATTCTGTTTGCTCTTGTTTTAAATTTTGATTCGATTTTGTAGGTTGTGGTGTCGTTTCTTTGTTGACTGTTTTCGTGTGCGGCCTCATAAAAGATATTTTTAATCTCACTGTGATTACCCTGTTTGATTAAGGTAAAATAAATTAATCAAATCAAATAAAAATATAATATGTTTCTGAGTATCCACAAAAGTGATCGGTAGCCATTTTGCTGCGTTTAATTCCGGGATTGCCAGAGTCCACGAGAAACAAGTCCGCCAGGTCTATGGAAACTAGCCAGAAGAATAAGCGGACCTGGCGACCATGTTATGCTAACGTGCATGCTCAGACTGAGAAAACCGATTGAAATCTGACTAATGGGATCAGTGCACTGAGAAATCCGATTACTGAGGTAAAATCCAGCTGTCTTTATCGGATTTTATATTCGTATTTCCAGACCTTAATCTGAGCCTGGAAATCGGAGTATGCTGTTTATATGACCACTTCAATAATCAGATAACTGAGGAAGTCCGATTATGATCAGACCGTTAAGCTCACTGTTAAAAATGTCAGGACTTTCTATCATTGTGGGAATGTTTGGACCTCGCAATGATATATAAACTTATCCCAAATAAACACACAATTGGTGCTTCCATATGAAGCCTGACCTGGTCAGAAGCCATCGCCCAGACTCCAACCCTGGTCCCCATGGGGGTGGGCTACTGTATTTGACTGCAGCACCACCCAAGCATCATACAGACTTTTGAGGGCTTAAAAATATTTACAAGATAGTAAAGTGAAAGATAGATGTAAACTATTTACAATTACAATAATTGCTATTCCCATATTGTTGTTTCTAAGTGGTTTGTCAACACCAAACAAAAAACAGAACTGAACATTAGAGCAACACGTTTGACAAAATTTAGTCATGTCTCTTTAAATGACATAGTTTTGTTGAACCTGCTGATCCACTGCTGTTGGTAAGGACTTTTTATAGGGTGTTCTGCCTGCTGGTGGTGTTGAGACTGCACTTCGATGCCGTGTTTGTAATGAGCCGAGAGGTCAGGCTGATCAGTGTGTAGTCTGTATGTGAGCCTGACCTCTCGGATATCTGATTCCTCTCCTCTGTCTCTTTTGTCACTTATGAATAAAGGGAAAGGCCCAGGCTGGGATTTGGACCCTTTATTCCTTTTTTGTACAGGTTTCCATGGGCTTTTGTTTGAGCTGATGATGGGAATACTAGCGTGGGTATAGTAATCACACAGAGGTCATGAAACTGATGCAGTGTCTGATATTATAATAGGGTGGTGGTGAAGGCTATTGTTTGTTCAGCTCTGCCTATGAGCTGGGAAAAGTGCAGGGAGATTTAGCAGTGACCATCGTGACCATCGGGCTTTGTAGTGTGGATGGGTGCTGTTTTGTTTAACTTTCTCAATGAACTCAGTGTGACAGTGCATCTTGTGTAACTTGTGTTGTGTAATAAGTGTAAGAGTAAGGTTGATGCTGTAATGCATTTGGGAACCATGCTTGTTCATGTTTCCTAGTAAATACTGCCCAGTCCTGTTCACACCAAAAGATCACAGCTAGATCAACTTTTGGCTTACACTTTTGTGTTCCTAGTAGTGTTGTCACGATACTGAGAAGATCAACTTCGATACGATGCTTTGAAAAATATTGAAATTAGATAACAAAGACGGATACTGTGCTTATTTCACTTTTTAAGCTCTTTCTTTTGCCTTTGAGTATCTGTGTCCTTTCACACACAAAGCAGACTGACTGCCAGGGTCTCACTATTTGATTTTTATTTGCTGAGTTTGTTCCATTTTTCTCAGTGACGGTCAATTATGAGAATTTAAAGATGCACTATTTACATATTTTTTCACTATTTTGAATTGAATGAGCCAAGTTCTGATGTGGAGCAAAAATAAAAGCTAAGATAATGAGGACATGGACAGAGGAAAGCTTTTTCCACAACATAAAAAACATAAAAAAGGGACGTTTTCACACATATGAAACAAGGGGGGAAAAAAAATCCAAATCCATACCTGACAAACGTGAGTTTTTACAATTTCTTATGACAATACATTATTTGCCACCACATTAGCTATAGCTTGCTTAACGCTGATACACACTCCTAGCGGGATTCAAAGTACCAGGAGTTCAAATGTTTTTTGTACTCCACGTAGTTGAAGTAAAACCTCTGAATATAAAAACAACCCATTAAAATGGTTTGAGAAATGTTGATTATTGTGCTTTTTATCCAAAAAAAAACCTGCTCTTCCGCTTACTTGAATTTGTTTACAGTCCATTCCTGCCTGGACCAATATGGCGGACATGATATGTATCGCAGCCACGGGCCGAAACGGCCGACTTGTTTGCGTCTTTTTGCTTTCCATCCTTATCCGCTTCGAAGCTGAAGAATTTCCGCACAGCGCTGCTGCTTTCTTTTGGGTTTCAGTTGAGATTTGAAGTTGAAGTGCTCTTCTTACTAACACGTTTTCTTTTTGTTTCCACAGTCGGAGCCTGAGAACCCCACTACTGCGGTGTACGCTAATGTTACTGAACTGAAGAAGCTCACGTCTCGAACAGCTGTCTCCTCTACCTCCACCTGCTCGTCCGCCGGCCTCTCGCTCAGCCCAGCTCCGGATTCTCCCGATTGGGAAGCAAAGACTGAGCAGGACAGTGGCCCCCCGCACCCTCTGAGCCCCCTTCCTGCTGTGGGTATGGACACTTCGGCCCTGCCTTTCCCTGCCATGCCAGCCCCATCTGTGCCAGCCCCATCTGTGCCAGCCCCATCCGTGCCGGCCCCATCCGTGCCAGCCCCTACCTCTGTGCCTCCGTCTGTCTCCCCGGGCTCAGACTGGGAGCAGCATCTGGACGAGGAGACAGGAAGATGCTATTACTACAATCCCTCGTTAAAGCAAACGTCATGGTCAATTCCAGAACAGCTCAGCTCTACCAGCACAACAGAGGCCAAACAGACAGAAGGGCCGGTAAGGAAAAAACATTGCTCTGTCTTTGGTACAGTAATGCAGCTGTTGATGGCCATAGCTCCTTCAATAGATCTAACAGGCTCAAAGGCCACACCCCCTTACAAGGACTGAAAGGAACATAGGCCACGCCTCTTTTTTAACAACTGCCAAGCTGACAGTTACAATAGCCACGCCTCTTTAGTACAACTGAATAGCCACACCTCTTTAGTGGAATTGAAGGGCACAGAGCACAAAAGCCATGCCTCCTTAATAGTACTGAAAGGCACATAGACCACGCCTCTTTTAAAAAACTGACATGCTGACAGGTACAAAGACCACGCTTCCTTACAAGGACTAAAAAGCCCCACAGACCAAGCCTCCTTACAAGGATTGAAAGGCACATAGGCCACACCTCTTTTTTAACAAGCTGACAGGCACAAATGCCACGCCTCCTTAGTAAAACTGAAGGCCACAAAGGTCACGCCTCCTTACTAGAACCGATGGGCACAAAGGCCACGCCTCCTTAGTAAAACTGAAGGCCACAAAGGTCACGCCTCCTTACTAGAACCGATGGGCACAAAGGCCATGCGTCCTTAGTGAAACTGAGGAGTACCAATTCCACGCCTCCTTAGTAGAACTGAAGGCCACAAAGGCCACACCTCCTTACTAGAACCAATGGGCACAAAGGCCATGCCTCCTTAGTTAAACTGAGGAGCACATAGGCCATGTCTCCTTAGTAGAACTGAAGGGTACAAATGCCATGCTTCCTTAGTAGAACTGAAGTTCACAAAGGCCACACCTCCTTTTAACATCTGTGAAGCTGACAGGTACAAAAGCCACATCTCTTCAGTACAACTGCAGGGCACAAAGGCCACACCTCCTTAGTAGAACTGAGGAGCACAAAAGCCACACCTTTTTAATAGTACTGAAGGGCACAAAGGACACGCCTCCTTAGAAAAGCTGAAGGGCACAAAGGCCACGATTCTTTAATAGAACTGAAGGACACAAAGGCCATGCCTCCTTAGTAGGACTGAAGGGTAAATAAGCCACACCTCCTTAGTAGAATTGAAGGGCACAAGGGCCACGCCTCCTTAGGAAAACTTAAGGTTTCTGTATTAAGTAACCTGGCTCTGACTCTACTAGATATAACACTCTGATTTATTACATATGTCTCCTTTTCTCCAGCCCCCCTTACCTGTGGAGGATTATCCCCTAGATGAGCCGGAGATCCTACCCCCTCAATCTCCCAAAGACACAAACCAACTCGTGCTCAAACTCCCCCGGGTCACTCTAGACCCGAGAACTCTTGTGCCATCAGGCTACAGCTGTGCTACTGATCCTGGAAGGAAAACAGTCTTCACCAATGACCAAACACAACAACAGGTAAACAAAGTAACTCTACAGCTGTAACACAGAAGCAGAGAACTGCTAGTAAAACGATTTACATGCTGCTCCATTGGCATGGGCCTTTTCAGAGAATGCCCTGCTCTGTTGGTCAATTGTGCTATAACTAATAAATGCCACTCAGTCATTGATTTACATTTACATTTAGTCATTAGCAGGCACTCTTAGCCAGAGTGATACAGCTGATACAATCTAATTAATTTCCTACCAGCTTGATCCAATTCACAAGGGGTTCAGAACCTAAGCAGTAGCACAGGATGCAATGCGGGATCCATCCCTGTCCATTGGAGGACACTCATTTTTCTTTATAATGTTGTAAGAAATCCGGTGGAAACCCCTGCAGACACAGGGGGAACATTACAACTCCATGCAGGCAGTGTCTATGTGGGACTTGAACCTGGGTTTATGGAGCTGTGAGGCTAACCACCGTGCTATCGTGCCACCCTTTAGTATAGTGATTCCCAACCATTTGTCCTTTTTTCCTTTTTTCCTTGACCCACAAGCATCTCAGAAAAGCTGCAACCCCAGCCCACACACACACAGACTAGAATAAAGTGATTCATTGCAAATGTTTACTTGCAAAAATTAAAATAAATTATAGCTCTTGTTCCTTTTTTCTTGGGTTCCTTTTATAGCTTTTTTGTCCTTTTTTCATTTTGGCTCCTTGTATCTTTTCAAGACAGCGAAAATTTGAGCTAAAAAGTAAACATTGACTTATTAAATATCTCTTGAAGTTGTTTTATATATAGATTTTATTTCCCATAAGTGTGCTCTTTTATATTTATTTAACATTTGCAAACTGTATTATGACAAACTCCGAGCACCTCAGAGCAGACAAAGCCTCGCTCACCCCCTGTAATGTTTGTTAGGACCCATGGCTCTACATTTACATTTACAGCATTTAGCAGACGCCCTTATCCAGAGCGACTTACAATTGGTACAGTCTTACAATCCAAGCAATTGTGGGTTAAGGGCCTTGCTCAAAGACCCAACAGTGGCAGCTTGGCAGATGGGGGATTTGAACCCTGGGCCTTCTGGTCCATAGTCCAGTACCTTAACCACTAGGCTACCACAGTCCTAGTAGACAACAAAGCAGACATTTGGTTATACTGAGTTCATGATGCTGTGTTTATTAATTTATAGCCCTAACCCTATGTGTCTGTGTCTATGAGGGGAGAGTAATCTGGGGGACCCTTTCCTGCCCTGCAGTGGTCTTGAGTCCCATCCAGAGCATGTTTACACCTGGATGCAGTGATCTCTGGAGATTGGCTCTGACCAAAACTGCATGTCATTGAATATTGATCTAATTAGCGTTATTTTTTTTATAGTGGATCCAGCCAAAGGATGACAAAGGAAAACCGTATTACTACTCAAAAGACGACTTTCGGTCTCAGTGGACCCTGCCAGAGGTCAGCAGGAAAATATTTCCTTATATTTATTTCTATTTCACGTTCATGGACAATATAGGTTGCTATTATTTTGTATTGAAGCCACTCTGTAATTCTGTATTACCATTGTGTGAAGACTCCAGCAGCAGCAGGTCCTCCGGTGCTGGGGAACGGAGTCGAGACTGATGGAGTCGGCAAACAGGACTTTTCGGTAATCAGGATCTGTTCTATCTTTGGCTGTACCAGTCCTATTGTCAAGTCAAGCTCATTGTTATTGTCATTTCGTGCATGAAGAAATATGCAGTAAACACTGGGATGGAATAGCAAGCGCCATGGAAGAGACAATACAGAGACATAGTGTGCATACATTTACATTTACATTTACAGCATTTAGCAGACGCCCTTATCCAGAGCGACTTACAATTGGTACAATCTTACAATCCAAGCAATTGTGGGTTAAGGGCCTTGCTCAAGGACCAACAGTGGCAGCTTGGCAGAGGTGGGATTTGAACCCTGGACCTTTTGGTTCATAGTTCCACTAGACTACCACAGTCCCACTGAATAATGTGATGTGTAAGATGTGCTGTTAGTTTTAGTAGAAGCTCAATACAGTACAATAAGCGCCACATTACGTCAGTTCACTCATACGTCCTGGTCTGATAAGGTTATTATCTTTATTGTTAAGGTAATTAACCTACTTGGCCCATATATTACACCGCCACTCTTGTAGCACAGCAGTTGTGGCGCAGACACACTCTGGTGCAGAAAGATGTATTAAACACAAACACAACAACCAAACTAGTTCCTTTACTAGTCATTATTTTCTATCCCTCTATGAAAATTAACCATGGTTTTAACATGGTTTTGTGGCAAAAAAAAAAAACTATAAATGGTTACTCTGGTATCTCTACCATGGTTTTAGCAAACTATCGTAATACAGCCATGGCTAATTCATACACATAGTTACCATAAGATAGTAGTTCATAGTGGAATCGCTTTCAACTATATACAACCGAGGTTATTAAAAACTAAGTAGTTGTAGTTAGTTCTATTAGTTCTAGTTGAACTACCAAGGTTTTGTATGGTATAAATACATTTATATACATTGTCTAGAGAAAGCCATGAAGCCTTATGCTAGTAAGACGACAGAAGTTGCAACACGAAAATACCAAATTAGCCAAAGCTGACTTGAACGCATCGAGGCTTTAAGACGATCTGAATTGTGTTTTTTAAGGGAAATATTAATATTTTCTGGTAAAGGATGCCCTCTTTTGGCCTAAGCGTGATTTACAACCTGATTTCCCAGTGAAGTCTCCACGGCCATACCTTATGAACTTTATTAGCGCGAAAAATTTGCGCGTTCAGAACACGTTAGCGCGATAATATATAAACGTCGAGCTTACAGACTGTAGGTTATAGTTATGGGCTGTATCCGAAATGGTTCCATAATCACTGTTTTGTAAATGCCACATACACTACAGAGTGCTTTTAGCCTAAAGGTTTAGCCTATAGGTTTGCTAATGTGGCTAATATGCATTGTACAAAAATATATCTAGACAAATGTCACAATGTTTCTGCATGTTATGTACATACACTGTGAGCACATACTTTTATTTTTAAGATAAACAAATTTTATGCTAATTTGAGGCATTCGTAAACATATTTAGCCTTTAATCCATGCAGTTACTGTGCACAAAGCCTACATATCAGTGGGAAATAAAAGAAGCCAAATCAAATGACAAAAAAAGTCATATCAGTAATCTTTTTTCAGCAATCAAATTTCTCTTGTCTTTACAGACAAAGTTTTTCCCAGCACATAGAAGGATTGCTTCAGATTTCTCCAGCGATGCGTCAAGTATAGGAAACTCGTCTGATGCATCTCCGGTAAGAACCTGCATCCATTCTTTTCACCAAATTGTAAAAAAAAGTACAATTTCTTAACCTTTCAGTCATTCTCATCATTTTGATTGTACTGCAGAAGTGAATTGGTGACTAAAGTTGTGCAGTCTTTAATGTTTGGCACTCATTACTTGTTTTGATTCGCCACTGTACCACCCAAGTTGGGATAAGTGTTACAGATAAAAGTCCGTCAGGCTTTGGGAGCAGGCTGTTTATGTGTCGTCTAAAAAGATTTGATGGAACGGTTGTTTAATACTGTTGAATTGCCATTCTGTACATGTGGCATGTATCACAATATAACTGCAATTATCAAGAAGGAACTCCAGATGTTTGTCTGACAGTGTGCTCCGTACAGACTGAACTCATGTTGGGGATGTAAATTTGTAAAATCTGTTTTGCTTTTCCTGAAAGGAGGAAAATTTAAAGCTGAAGAGGAATCTGTCCAACACAGATGCGCACCCCCACCATGTGCGTGCAGGTCCACGGCCTGAGAATGGGATTTAAAATATGAGCTGATGGATCATATTCCAATTCTGTGGTCTTTTATTGCAGTACGGTTTAACACAACCTCACTGACTTCCTCTTGATTCAGTTATTATTCCACCAGTTTAAGTGAAACTTATTTTTTTATTTTCCACCAGTTTTTAAAAAGGTTGAAACTTTTTCGAATCTAATAGTAGCCAGTCATTTGGAAAATTTTCACCTTAAAACTGTGTCCATACTCCATTTTTGCATATTCTTGACTTTATTGCGCTAGTTGTGCCCAACAGGGTTGCCTTATAACAGTCTGGTGCTAAAACAGCCGGTTGAATAGGTTAAAGAAAAACATTTTAGTTCCCTTTCAATTTACAATAAATTACTAAAACAAAGGCCTGGCCTTAAAACTGTAAATAAAATGCCTCATTGTGGCTTTCTCCACCATATTAAATAATCAGTGGAAACAATTCCTTATTGTTTTAAAATTTAAATGGAGCCATAGATGGCCAAATATATCTCTACAATGCAAATCCCATTTTACATACACCTTTTGGGTTGTTGGTGCTTAATAGATGTTTTTTTTAAATCTACATGGTTCCTTTCTTTTACACAGAACAAGTCATGGTGATTTTGTGTTTAATAAACCATCAAGGGGACGTCTAGAGGGTTGTGGTTTCATCAGCCCTCAGAAAAGAGGTGTTTTTCTGGTGTGTGGTTGGGGTGTTTATGTGAAAACCTGACGTTTTTTTTGTGACTGAAACTAACAATATTTAATTGCTTGCTTCTCTCTCTTCGCAAAGGCCCTGGGCATCCCCCTGGATAAATCGTGTTTTGCCGATTTCCCTCAATCCAAAGTACCACTGCTTTTGGATTAAGCTAACTTTAACTAATAACCTTACTTCTGGCATATTTCCGTACCACTACTGTTTTCATTTGTTGCTGAATTACTGGAAAAAAAATTCAGATGCGTACAGTTTGAGGCAGGCAGTTAACTTTCAGCTTAAAAAAAAAGTTTTTAGAGTATTTTAGTAAACTAACTCCAGGTTAGTAGACTTGAATTTAGAGACCTAAAAATGATTAGTTCTAATGTGTTTTTAATGTTTTTTTTTTTTTTTTTTTTTCCAGTTTTTGTTTTTACATTTTACAATCAACAGTAATAATAATAAACTAAAACTACAATTGAAGAAATAATGATATGGTATGGCATGTTTTTTTTTTTAGGTTTTTGTCCCACACTTTTGTTTTGCTTTAGAAAATGACATAACTGTACTATAAACGGGTAACTAACTTCGAGGCTTCGAGGCCAACCACAATGATACTGGGTTTGGCGATTATCACAGAAACAACCGTCCGTTTGGTTTAAAAACGTGCCCCAACTTTACCAGAACCTCCATGACGTGTGCTTGCACTGGTGTAACTGGCGTTTTTGAAAACTGAAGCCAATGAGTCCTGAAAACCCATCTCCCAATAACTGTTTAGGCAAGGCCCTTTACCTTTCCATAAAAGGCAAAGGATATGAAAAGAAAAAAGCACCAATTTTTTGGGAAACCTGGGTTGATCCAACTCTGGTTCGTATCACTGGAAGAGGTGAGGACCTGTCATTAAGGAGGTGATACACTAAAAGTCCAGTTTTTGCCAGCTGTTTTTTTTCAACCTGGGGTTCGCCTTGGGGTTTCCCAAATGTCACAGTTTTTTTTCTTGGGGTGTGAACTGACTGGGTCCCAGGGAATTGTAATGTTGATCATTGCCTTCCTACATTAACAATATATGTCCATTAGGTTCCCAGAGATGCCCATTTTTGTTTAACTAACGAGAATTACTACAAGCAATGCCAATACAATACAAATACAATACAGGTTATGCCCCCAATTTTTAAAAAAACGACTGCCATTAACGTTTCTGGTTAAAACAGGTCATTTGGAACAGAATGACCATTCAACTGAACATTATCATAGTGACATAGAACTTTGTTTTTTATGCCTACTACTGTTAAACGTAAAATTATAAAGACTGTTTTTTTAAAAGCCAAAAAAAAATATATATATTCTCCTCTCCAATAGGAGCGTTTGCTTTATTTTTTTCTTTTCCCCCTTGTTTTTTCCACAGCCCCATCTAAGCGCTGGTTTAGTGGCTTTTTTTTTGTTTTTTTCCCCCCCCCTTTTTTATTTTGATATATTTAGGTTTCACTTTTTGGTTTGAAGCCCCCGTTCCAATTGCCAAGGCCCCTTTGTTTTGCGCCTTCTTATTTTCTTTGTAAGCTCCCAACGTCAAGCTTCAGGCCCCCTACCTAGTGGCCCTTGACGCCTAGAAGCAACGGACCCTGAATGGCTGCTGATCGGGGTTTTTCGCTTTCCCAGCCTGCCAACAGCCCTTAAGGTAAGTCAGCACAGATGAAGCTAAGGTTGTTACACACACTTTCAGTTAATACTTTTAACTGTTAAGACGTAAGCACTTCGGTTAAGTTTAAGACTTTTTCGGAAGTTTAAAAGCTAAAGTGGAAAGATAATCGATTGGACGGACGTTAAACAAAAAAATCGCATACCTGTACAGTAAGAACATCAAAAGAACTTGTGGGGTTGCTGACATTATCACTTGGGTAACAATGGCATAATATACAAAATGTTCATTAGTAAAATAAGAAACACGTGAACAAATACTGTTTTCTGAAATTTATTTTTTTTGTTTTTGAACTAAATTGTTTATGCCGAGGCTCATTCTTGGTTCTTGGGTTGCCTTTAAAAACCGTCCGTTTTGTTCGTTGACTGAAAACGGAATGGTGGGGCCCAGAATTTTTGGGTTTTTTATGTTATTCTGATGCCATGTTCTTTTCCCTTTTTTTGTTTCTTGCTGTTCTTTCTCCCTGTTTCCTAGGCCTTTATTGCTGGAAGAAGCCTGGAAGTCCTCAACCAAGAACAAGACCAAAATAAGCAGATAATGGGGAAAGAAACTGAGTACCATAAATCTGTCTGTATTAAAAGCATTCTTCTCTTCTCGCCTGGGTACAAAAATGATCTTTTAAAATAATAATAACACACATGTTACACAAAGACAGGACTCCAATACCCAAATGGAACTTGTTTCTAAAAACAGTTTGGCTAGTATATTTTTGGATAGCAGGTACCTATTGTCTTGATTTCCTATTGGAAATTCCTACCTCGTTCCTGTAAACTGATGAAGGAATAGAGGATGACTAACACAACCTGTGCAACAACAGATAAGCTACAGTCTCAGACTTAACATCCACAAGGTGGAGCAATAGGGTAGATGTGTCTAATAAGGTGGACAGTGAGTGAAAACAGTGTTTAATAACTCCAGCAGCACTGCTGTGTCTGATGCAATTGGACCAGCTCAATATTGCAGTGCTGAGAAGGATCCACCACCCAAATAGTAGCTGATCTGTGCTGGTCCTGTGGGGGTTCTGACCATTAGAGAACAGAGTAAAGGGGACGGACAAAGTATGTAGAGAAACAGATGGACTACAGTCTGTAACTTTAGAACTGCAAAGTGCTTCTATATGGAAAGTGGGTCTGATAAAATGGAAGAATGTAGAAAAGGAGGTGTACCTAATAAAGTGACTGGTGAGGGTATATAGTGTGTAGAATGATGAGATAGAGGACCATTTTGGATGCAACACATAAAGCTCCTTCACAGGGCCAAGCAGCAAAAATGTGATTGATGTAGTTTAAACTTAGGTGCCTCAAAATATTATGATGTTATCTGGTAAAAATCCACAACCATTGCAATCATTGGTTCTATGGTGGTCCATAGAGGGCTAGGGTAGATTCTGAAGAGCACCAGATGGGTTACATTCAGTGATTGATTCCGATATTACCATCTCACCATACAGGAAGAACTGGGCTCAGTCATGGTCCGTACTTCATGGTGGCATCCTTACTTTCTACAAAGACCCCAAGTCGACCCCCGGTGCGAATGTGGTAAGATTGTATATTGCAACCTGGATTTACACACTGTGCATCAAATGGACATAATACACGTTAATGAGTTACACTGGCTGTTCCGCTCAGACTAAGACCAATCAGATCGTCCCTGAGTACACAGTGGAGCTGAAAGGAGCCTCGGTCATGAAGGCCTCAAAGGAGAAGTCCAGCAAGAAGAATGTGCTGGAGGTAAAGCAGATAGCTCATATCTTACTTGGATACATTTTACTTTATGTCTGCTTCACCTTTCAGCAAAAGTCTAAAGTGATGCACAATATTGCGATTAGCATTTTTTTTCCTCTCCACGATTTATTATTTGTTCTGGTCAGGGATGTGAAGGCCAAGCTTCTGTCCCTGGGGATACACAGGGAGCAGGTATAAGGATGCTTTGAGTGGCCGCAGTGCTAGAGGATGTTCCTCAGGCCAATTTTCCCTCTCCTCAGACAGCCAATCGTGCCTGCACAGGATGCTCGACCCGATTCCTGGGTTCCCATGGTGGTGGGCTAGTGTATTAGAACGCTGCGCCACCTGATCGCATAATAATAAATTAATAAATAAATAAATAAATAATGACTACAATGGATTGGCACCCTGTCATGGGGGGTTCCTGCCTTGCACCCTGTGTCGCCGACCAGGATTAAGTGGATAAGAAAATGAATGAAGGATAAATTGATTGTTATTATTATTATTATTATTGTTGTTGTTGTTGTTATTATTAACAGTACTAATACTAATATAATATATATTATTATCAATAACAATAATAATAATAATAGTAATAATAATAATAGTTATTATTGTTGTTATTAGTATAATTATTATTTACATTATTTATTGTTTAATATTTATTATGGTTTAGTATTACTATTATTATCTAAATGCTAGTAATCAAATATTAATTATTATTATTTTTTTAGATTTTATGTTTAATTATTATTATCATCCTCACAATTATTTATTTATAATAATATTACTATTATACATTATTTTTTATTATTGTTGTTTTTATTATTATCTGTATTATTTATTTGTTAATGTTTATATTTATTATTTTTTTATCAGTAGTTTATGTTTATTAAATATAAAATAATAAAATAATATTATAACATATAATAAATAATATTATTAATAATTATGCTTTTGTTATTTATTATGATCATGCTCAATTATTTGGTATTTTTATTATTATATTTATTATTAATTATCGTTATAATAATAATAATAATAATATCTTCTTCTTTATTATTATTATTATTATTATTCTCTTCATAGCTCAGGTAAAATAAAACAAACAAAAAACAACAACAATAACAAAAACTAAAGATATATAGAAATATATGTGCCTAAAGTACTACATTTTGGAGAAACCTACTGGATTGTAACACTGTGCGTGTCCCTCTACAGCTCAAGACTCGCCATGGCTCGGAGTATTTAATACAGTACGACACTGACAGCATCATCCACGACTGGCACAAGATCATCCAGGACACCATTAAACACCTGGTGAGTGGTGGCGCCCTCGTGCGACCAAATCTAGTATGACACTCCAATTTCTCACAATGTGAAAGTGCATGATGTTTTGGGCTTGTGATCAATAGATTTCCTGACTGAGTCCAGACCTGGGGAAACTATCATTCCATGCTTTTAAATTCCAGGTAGGGGACCTGATTATAATTAATTAACAGTAGTTATCCTGGTGTGTGGCTACAGGATTTTCATTGAGCACTGCTCAAGAGGACGAGGAGGAGTGAGGTGATAAGAGAAAGCCGACACCGCCTGCAGAAAAAGAGGAAGAAGAATTACTGGGTGAGTAAATATAAGTATATTAGCTCTTACATACTAATTCGAGTTTCCCTTAAATAAAGCTTTCTTCACAAATTGCCCCTTTACAAAACAGATTTCTTGCCCTTTGGCTGCCGTAACGCTGTGCACACCTGGGTTGCTGAGGACCATACACGGAGATCGGATATTTATTGTTCTTTGTGTGTTTTATCACAGCTCCGAGGCAGAGCTCCACAAGCGGTCCAGATACGGAGCAGGGCCGAGTCCGCAACAAACTGCGCAAGTTCCTCCAGAGGCGACCCACCCTGCAGTCAGTCAAGGAGAAGGGCTACATCAAGGGTGAGACTGTTAATGAATCATGATATTGTTAATTAATGACTACATTCCACTCATGTTCAGGTATTAAGCAGAGTTAGGGACTCGAGACCTGACTCACTCACACGCTAGGCACTGGAGACTTGACTTGTACTAGATACTAGAGCTAGATACTAGATACTGTAACGGAGACTTGACTGATACTGATGTGTTGCACTCTTTTTGCTGTACTTCTTTATCACCCCCTCTTAATATATTTCTCTCGGTCTATTAGATAACGTGTTCGGTTGTCACTTGGACACTTTATGTCATCGAGAGAACAACACAGTCCCCAGATTTGTGGAGAAATGCATCAGATCTGTGGAGAGAAGAGGTAAGAGTCATCATTAGCTGATCAGCTATTACATTTATATTTGTGTAATTTAGCAGACGCCCTTAGCCCTTATCCAGAGCTTTTAGAATTGCTAATCCAAGGGCCTGTGGGTTAAGGGGCACTGTGGCAGTAGGGGGGATTTGAACTCTGGACCTTCTGGTCCATAGTCCAGTACCTTAACCACTAGGCTATCACAGTCCCATATTACACAGATGAATATGATTTAAAAAATAAAAGGTACCAGTCAATAGCTCAAGGACCCAACTGTGGCAGCAGGGGTGGATTTGAACCATGGACCTCCTGGTCCATAGTCCAGTACCTTAACCACTAGTCTATCACAGTCCCATATTACACAGACAAATATGGTTTAAAAAATAAAAGGTAAACACAGTAATACTTTTTATGCTTTTCTGTATTTTGTGGTTGAAACCTAATAAAGAGACTGAGAAAGAATTACATATGGTCATTATACCACTGCTAAAACGACAAATCTAATGGTGGCCTAAAACTTTTGCACAGTGCTGTATATGTCTCAGGAAACACAAATGCCAACCGAGATTTGAATAGTGTTGAACGATGTGTATGACTGACAGCTGCACTTTTTATTGGTGCCTACGTTGATACCCTGCTTATTGAAATGTTGCTGCATCTTGTTCAGGTTTAGACATCGACGGCATATACAGGGTGAGCGGGAACCTGGCTGTCATACAGAAGCTCAGACACAAAGCAGATCATGGTACGGATTGTTTCCAGCATCCACTGATGTGTATGTTATTTTACATATGAGAATAAGTGATGCATCTCGTTGGCTCTGTGTGCCATCAGAGGAAGATCTGGATTTGGATGACGGCCAGTGGGAGGAGATTCACGTCATCGCCGGAGCTCTGAAGCTTTTCTTTCGAGAACTTCCTGAGCCGCTGTTCCCATTCAGCTTCTTCGACAAGTTCATCGCCGCCATCCGTGAGTCAGTTAACTTATACAGGCTACAGGGGTAAATTTGTGTGTTATTTATTATTAAATATCTGTTTCTGAACCCATTGAGTCTGGTTTTAAATGACTGTTAACCTCACAGCAAGAAGGTCCTGGGTTTGTACCAACCAACCAAACATGTACAAAATAATCTGATAACTGCAGGACATCAGATTTTGTCAGTAACCCAATGAAGACGTTTATATGCACTTGGATAATCAGATAACAGGAAACTTCTGGGTTTACATGACTCCGTTTACATGAATAATCTAATTTCCTCTTTACAACCAACTAATAATCTCACAGAAGAATGTGAGGTAAACTTCAAACTTTAATAATTAAATAATCAGATTTTTTTTCATTTCCTGAAGCACCCACTGCTCAGATGCTCACAGTCAAATGTGTTTGGTAAGCATTTCATGGAGGGTACAGTTATTTCCAGGGTTGCCAGATCCTGCCAGAGAACCAGGCAACAGGTCCATGGAAACAAACCATGAAGAAGCGAAGTCTTTAAAGTGGACATGGCAACCATGTTTGATTCTGCTAGCCACTTTTTCATGAATGCACAGACAGAGAAACCAGATTGAAATCAGAGTAAGGGTATACATGCGCTGAGGAATCTGACTACCGACCTAACATCCAGCTCTATCGGATTTCATAATGTGATTTTGATACCTTAATCCAGTCTTAGAAGTCTGAGTATGCCTTTTACATGACCACTTGAAAGATCAGATAACCTCAGAAATCTGATTATGATTGGATTATTAAGTGCATGTAAACACACTCAGTGATTTAGACATGGGCGGTTCAAAGCCATCATCAACCAAGAAGCCTAGGTGAAATGAAAAGGTTTTTTTGTAATATATAATGGAGATTTGGTTGAAAAGCCAAAACTGAATGAGGCAGAAGGTACTGTGAACTATCACTGTAAGACTTATTTGTTTAAATTAGCTTCTTACATTTATCATCTACGCTACCCAAGGAGGTTGGGTCCCTTTTTGAGTCTTGGTCCTCCCAAGGTTTCTTCCTTATAATGTTTAGGGAGTTTTTCCTTGACAATGTCGCCCTAGGCTTGCTCGGTTTGGGATGGGCCACAGATATTAGAAAATAATCTAAAATTGTAAAGACAATTGCTTTGAGACAATGCTCCATTGTAAAAAGCGCTATAGAAATAAATCTGACTTGTCTTGATGTGCCAGAACAGGAAGAAAAGGGACATGCCCCAATCCTCCTAGAAACCAGCAGTAAAACTAGTTCTCTACAGCTGAGCAGACCCAGGTCTCAAGCAAGGTGGTTTCTGTGGTTAGGGTGTCCCATTCTGTGGTTAGAATGTTGAATATACAGTCATTATGTATCTTTTGTATCTTTTGCAGAAATTGGTGACCAAAACCAGAAGGTGTCCTATATGAAGGATTTGGTGAGAGCCCTGCCTTTGCCTAACCATAACACCATGGAAGTGCTTTTCAAGCATCTACGCAAGTAAGCTCATTCTGCTCTACTCTTCATCTCCCAGCTGTACTTGAATTCAGACCTGAGCCAGACAGCAGAGGAAGGTTGGGAGTGTTGGGACGTTCTGTTAAGCCAAATGGAGAGAAAGTAGAAGAACTGTCTGAAAATCTTTTGACTGAAAAACACGACTCAAAACTATCCAAAATGTTTGGAATCAAATTTGTGGAGGATCACAAGGACGTATCTGTCGGTAGTCCGGGACTGTGGTGGCTTAGTGGTTAAGGTACTGGACTGCTGACCAGAGAGTGCAGGGTTCATATCCCATCAAATAGCCACTGTTGGGTCCTTGATCTAGGCTCTTAACACACAATTGCTTGGATTGAAAGATTGTATCAGTTGTGAGTTCCTCTGGATAAGGGCTTCTGCTAAGTGACTACAAGAAAATGTCAGTGGTGTTCTGAATGGCACATTGACTGTACCTACAACGTCCATTTCTCTCACATTAAATACAGTGGTACCACGGTTCTCATTGTTAATTCGTTCCAGAAGGAATGACGAGTACCAAACACATTTTTTCCCATAAGGAATAATGCCAATTGACTGAATTCGTTCTAGACCCCCAGAAAATCCATACTGTTTAAGCATTATATACATTAATGGAGTTGTATTGTACAGATTTTACATTTACAGCATTTAGCAGACTTTATCCAGAGCGACTTACAATTGATACAGTCTTACAATCCAAGCAATTGTGGGTTAAGGGTCTTGCTCAAGGACCCAACAGTGGCAGCTTGGAAGAGGTGGGATTTGAACCCTGGACCTTCTGGTCCATAGTCCAGTACCTTACCCGCTAGGCTACCACAATGCTCCTGATTTATGATGGGGATATGTTCATCATGAACAATGAATCGAGTTTCGGTTCAAATGAGTCACGTGGCTCGACTCCTGCAAGTTTAAGCGAGTGCGCCGAGTACCGAGCAAACGACGAGAACCGCTGTACCACTGTAATAGCTTCTCATACTTCACGACCGCCAGCGGCATATTACTATTTATTTCCTCACATGTACATATAGCAATGAGCATTTTCTCAGCAGTAGGCAGTATGCTGAACTAAGACAGTTTCTGTACCTGGATTCCAGCAAATACAATCCAAGCTATTGAGGGTTGCTCAGGAGCACAAGCATGAACCTGGACTGCTGACTAGAAGGCTCATGCTTGTGCTCCTGAGCAACCCTCAATAGCTTGGATTGTATTTGCTGGAATCCAGGTACTATTGATCCCAAACTGCCTCACCACAAGCAAAAACCTATTTTTGTCCATTTAAGTTCATTTCAATGCAGTGTTTGATCATTTGTATGCAGTATGTGTATCCTAACGTACTTCTATATATTCTTTCCCAACCTTTTTGAGCCATGGCACATAGCACACCAAAATCACAAGGCACACCACCAAACAAAAATGTCTCAAAAAGTATATTTATTGAAATATAATGAAAGTCTCGTCTAAATTTACTCACTCAGTGTGAAACCTGGGCTTGTTTAGTTAAACACAGTGCTGGTATCTTACTGTCCTCTAGTGGAAGAGAATGTAGATGGTGGCTTAGAGTACCAATCAGGTGAAATTGGATAATCTTCCACTGCACAGTTATGTGCCGCGGCACAGAGGTTGGGAAACCCTGTTCTAAGCGAATTCTGGACATGTTCAGGCTGCTTTACTGACCCTCCCTTTCATCCTGCAGGGTGGTTGAACACAGCGAGTCGAACCGCATGTCCTTCCAAAGCATGGCCATAGTGTTTGGTCCTACCCTGCTACGGCCAGAGGAAGAGTCGAGTAACATGGCCTTCTTCATGATCTTCCAGAACCAGATCGTGGAGCTCATCCTCAGCAAGTTCAATGAGGTGTTCAGTGGCAGATGAGCCGTCCAGCCTGAGTGTTGCACTGTCAGTTTCTGAAAGTCCTGGAAAAGACCACTGGAGTGTAAAACTTGAGGTACTGAGCTTTCAGTGGAGGCGGCGACCCTCGTCTGAGGTGCACACTCAGGCCAAACATCCTTAACTCGACATGATCTCGGGGACAGATCGTGGATTATTAGATCCTGCTTTTTAGAGCTGTACGAACCGCTGGATTAAGAAAAAGACCTCCAAATTCTGCAGATGTGAATTTAATTTAAGCGTAGCCTCGTGGGGAGGTGGAAAGGATCTCCTTTGCCTTTGGAAATGCTCTGAGCCTATCCAAGCTCTTCTTGAGTATTCGACGGACACAAATGAGTGGCTGTTCATTTTAATGATTACAATAGCCTTACACTTTAGCGCTTAGATAAAAATTGTGACAAATCAAGACTCGGTCGACGATAGATTAATAGACGCACCAAATGTGGAGCGAAATGCTTTGGATACGAAGCAGGTATCATCACACCTGTAGACCTCAGGTCTAGTAGAGCAAATTTGCTTTACATAGTATGGGTGTGAAAGTACAGTTCCATGGATCTTCAAGAATCCCTCATCGAAAGAGATTTTCGCCATAGGTGTGCGTGTGATGTGTCAGTATGGGTGCCGGATGTTGTATTTAAATGCAAAGTGCCAATTTGCTTCCTCTCAGATTGTCAAGAGACCCAATAAATGTCCACACATGCTGTTCTGTAAGCTACACCATTTTCAGCTGTAATATATACTAACATCTATTTAGTCTATATTTAATATAATGATATAATATATTAGTTTTTGGCAGAGCCCCTAGAAATTTTACACAGAACTATAAACACACACACACACACATTTTTACCCTCCCTGTGACCTATAACTGATATAAATCCATAAATGTCTTGGTACTTTTTGTTGTTGGTTTCCCAGTTACTTTCTCATATTAACTTTTTAGCTAAACGGCCCAGTACGTGGTCTACACGTAGCTTTTCTACAGCTTTTTACCAAATGTGCTAAGAACAGTGCGCAGGTGTGTTTTATATTTAATAGAAACCATTCATGTAATAAAGGTGTGCATATTTTAGCAAATTTTAAAAGATTACATTTATAATAAAAGTATTTCTTTACAGGAACGAGACTTATCTGCTGGTGTTCCACAGAATGCATGATGCCATGTGCCTAATAAGATTCATTTGGAGAGTAAAAAGCTCACATCATTACAGATCCTCTGTTGTGCTTAACAGTGAGAATAGGTTTTTCTATATTAGAAGCATCTCAGCCAACCCATCTTCCAAAAATACATATTTGTCTCTCATCTGTCCAACAAAGGACGTCTTGACACTGAAGTTTCCAGTATGATTATGTATTAGGGCACCTTGGCCTGCTTGCACACTGCAGACCCTTTTTACCTGACAGAGCACTGCAACCCAAAGCCCTCTGATTCTGAACCTGGAAAACACCACGTCAACTCGGAACACAACTTACACCTCACCTCACCTCACCAGGAGCTGGATATGAACAGGAGTAACTCAGTGGTACAGTGCTCGTTCATGGTCACAAAAGGGTTCACACCATTCCTCAAGATCAGAGCATGTGTTCCTTCTTGTAATAACATTTTACATATTTATTAAACCTTATAGTAAGCAAAACAGGGATTCCTAGAGTGGTGCTTGAAAGTTTGTGAACCCTTTAGAATTTTCTATATTTCTGCATAAATATGACCTAAAACATCATCAGATTTTCACACAAGTCCTAAAAGTAGATAAAGAGAACCCAGTTAAACAAATGAGACAAAAATATCATACTTGGTCATTTATTTATTGAGGAAAATGATCCAATATGACATATTAGTGAGTGGCAAAAGTATGTGACCCTTTGCTTTCAGTATCTGGTGTGACCCCCATGTGCAGCAATAACTGCAGCTAAACGTTTCCTGTAGCTGTTGATCAGTCCTGCACACCGGCTTGGAGGAATTTTAGCCCATTCCTCCGTACAGAACAGCTTCAGCTCTGGGATGCTGGTGGGTTTCCTCACATTAGCTGCTCACTTCACGTCCTTCCACAACATTTTGATTGGATTAACACGTCCATTTTTTGTTGTGATAATGTGACAAAAAACAAAGATGTTTACACGTTTTTAACTTCTGCACCAATGGCCTCAAATCCAGACATATATGCATATTCATAATAGGAATTACTTCACACATTACAACCGATGATGAAGCTTAAAGCCTAACACTGTAAAACCTAACAATAAGCCTATATCTTACTACAGTTTCTGACAATAGCTTAAGCAAGATTTTGAAAACAGGGCTCCTATTGTCAAAACACTGCATACAGTTCACACAGCCACACACAAAATTAGCAGAACACCTCAGATCTTTTGCAAAATGGAACATTTCATTCAAAATTATACAAGAATTTATAAAAACCCTAATTTTGTTACTATATGGCACACACAGGGTTCATACGAACTAACTCTGTTTGAACCAGATACACACTGCTGTGCTCAATCTAAAACACCTTTAACATTTCTGCTTTTCCAACAATATAGTCTGGGTTTGACCTTATTCTGAGATACTGTTAGAGTAAAGTACATCACTAACCAAACACAACACACAAGACCACTACTCTACACTGATAATCTTTTATTCCTCTCCACATTGTAACTTCAATCAATGCATCCCCGTATTTCCAAAGGTTGCATTTTGCACTGAATTTTAGAACAGAGAAGGGTCAGATGCAGCCTGCTTTGACTGAGGATGCAGTGAAAATTTCTGGGGGGTATCATGTGATGGTACACAGGCAGGGTCAGGTTTGCTGTAGTGGGTATACTAACCATGGCTGGGAGGGTGCAAAATTTGGGTGGAGGTGTTATAGCCCTACTCTGCACCCCCCTGTATCTGGCCATGGATCAGAACATATTTGAGATCGAATACAGTACATATTCTATTGCATTTGTGGAGACAAAAAGCTAAGCATGCTTTTTGAAAAACAAGAACCTAATCATAACTTGATATATATATATATATATATATATATATATATATATATATATATATATATATATATATCAAGACAGAGAGGAAAGGATCAGTGAGTGGTGAGTTTAGCATTAGGCACTTAACTGTCTGTACATCTGATGGCCATGTTTATTTTTGAAGAGTGTGCTTTGAAATGGCAAAAACGGGACATCATGTTAGATTTCTGTGTCTAATGTAGAGCAGAGTGTTTAGTAGTTATTCATTCAAATCAAT
Organism: Ancistrus triradiatus; assembly: GCA_025084515.1. Classification (NCBI taxonomy): domain Eukaryota; kingdom Metazoa; phylum Chordata; class Actinopteri; order Siluriformes; family Loricariidae; genus Ancistrus; species Ancistrus triradiatus. The sequence goes on along the minus strand of JAJAGP010000672.1, from coordinate 24,147 downwards.
TTAATCTACTTAAAAAATATACTGTTGAAGTAGTAACTTGGTTGTTTTGATTTTTTTGTAGCATTTGAAGTATTGGTGGTATACTTGCCTTCCTTGAGCCACTTAGCTAGTATAGTTAGCCAACGTTAAGGTCAGTTTATCGATGTTGAAATAATTTGAAATCGCACAAATGAGAGAGCAGCCCAACTAAACCCCATTAAAGAGAGAATGCCCACGAAAATATTTCAGCTAATGCAAGCCATAGTGTTCATGCAGCTGCATTTGTACATTTAGTACTTTAATTCATTCATTCATTCTCAAGAAAACATTCAGAAAAAAAGAGTGGTAGGTGGAGACAGTCATGATTTGTCTATTAATCAGGCTTTCCATTGCCCTGTGTGTAATTTTAAGCAGCCATTTTTTGAGGTGGGACATGCATGTTTATCTAAGGTGGCACTCAATATGGAATGAAATGGGGCCGTGTCCATTGAAGGGTTGCAAAGTTAAATCAAATGTGTACACATATAATGCAAAGAAATGCAGAGAACACCAACATGCATCCGACTGTGATGTAGCAGTTGTAGTGCCAAATATCTCAGATGTTTCCCAGGATAATGACATCGAAGATGACCCGGTAGTGCTTTCAGATGAAAATTAATTTACCTCAGTAGCAGACAGTTGCACTGAGGGATTAGCAGAGCAGTTACAGTACAACCTGACAGCTTTCTTCTTGAAAATATAAATCTATTCTCCATGTATCCCAGAGGGCAACACAGCGTAACTCATGTCACTAACATAAAAATGGCAAGAGCCTGCTGTTGCTTTGCTTTGCTTTGCTTTGCTTTACTACTACTTCTTCTTCTTCTTCTTCTTTCGGTTTCTCCCTTTATCAGGGGTCACCACGGCGAGTTAAACGTTTCCACCTCACCCTGTCCTCCTGTCCTCCACGTCCTCTACTCTCATGCTGTTGCTGCTGTTGCTTTACTGTTCCTCTAAATAAAAAAATGGAATGTTGGCCTGAGATCAAAAGCACACTGCTGCACTGTCATTTGTTATTCATTAATCATATTCACTTTGGCAACATTGTACGGTAACAGTCATGCCAATAAAGCATTATAAATTATTTAAATATCTGATTAAACAAAATTCAGGTATCAATCAACTATTAAAATACATCACAAAAGTACAAGGATCACAGTCGAGTTTTTTCAGAAGTAGTTGCACAATTTTGACCAGCAGATGTCGCCAAAGATCGCAGTTTGAACCGTTTAGAAACACTGAATCATTTATCGAATCGATTGGCTCAAATGGCCCAAATGGCCCAAAGCTTCAGAAAGCCGCGTTTCTCCTTCACTCGGCGGAAGACAGAAACACAAGTAACTTATTATTAATCAGCAACTGTAACGCCATACGTTAGCCTACTTTATTGCGGGAAACAGTAATTATAATACTGTTTAACACTTTACTCCAAACACTGTTTTTTTTCTAGCATTTGGTTTATGGGCTCGTGTTTGTATTCAATCTTAAATTAAGTGTAAAAGTTATATCAGTTACAAATGCTTGGACTGTGAGACACTATCAGTTGTACGTCGCTTGGTAGAAGGGTGTCTGCTAAATGGCTAAATGTAAAGGTAATGGGTATTCATTCCTTTCTGGAAAAAGTAATCCCATTACTCTACTTCCAAGTTACTCTTTAAAACTCATATTAATCTGTACCAGCCAGGAAGCACAAGAGTCACAAATAGTTCGTTAAATGTTTTTAAAAGACCATTCATATGTCCAAACTCAAATCGCTGTGTTTGTATGGAGTTCTTGAGGTGTAGTTGCACAATCCTTGCCAGCAGATGTCGCCAAAGAGAAACACAATCATTTATCGAATCAATTGGCTCAAATGGCCCACAGCTTCAGAAAGCCTTGTTTCTCCCTTCACTCGGCGGAAGCAGAGACCGGTTGTTGTAAATGCTTTGGAAATAATTAATATTGCTCGCTCAGAAACGCAAGTAACCTTTTATTAATCAGCATCTGTAACGCGGTACGTTAGCCTACTTTTTTTTTTTTTTTTTTTTTACAAGAAACAGTAATTAGAAAACGGTAATGCATTACCCCAAACACTGGACATCTCTCCTATTTGGTTTATTGGCTCGTGTTTGTATTGAATATTAAATGAAGTTATATCAGTTACAAATGTTTGGACTGTGAGGCCGTGTCAATCTGTGTCAATTGTACGTCGCTTGGTAGAAGGGTGTCTGCTAAATGGAAAGGTAATGGGTATTACTTTACTCTTTACTTCGTAAAAAGTAACCCCAATACTAATTACTTTACTTCCAAGTTACTACTTTTAAAACTCATATTAATCTGTGCAAGCTAGGAAGCACAAGGATCACAAAGAGTTAATTAAATGTTATTAAAAGAGCATTCCTATGTCCAAATTCAAATCGGTGTGTTTATGTGTAGGTCTATAGGATTAGTTGCACAATCCTGGCCGGCAGATGTCGCCAAAGTGCGTGGTTTCAACCGTTTTGAAGCGATGCACAATTTTTTTAATCGATTGGGTCAAATGATTTAAGGATTCAGAAAGCCTAGTTTTTCCTCAACACTGGGCAGAAGCAGATGTTTGTTGTAAATGTTTAAGGACAAATTAATATTTCTCGCTCCGATATTTAAGTAACACAAGTAACTGTTTTATTAATCAGTAACTGTAATTTATGTTACTTCATTACAGGAGACAGTAATTAGAATACTGGTTATCTGTCTGGTCATTTGGTTTACGGGCCAGATATTAAATTAAATGTAGAAGTTGTACCAGTTACCTTCAAATTGACTAAGGTTATAATGGAGATGAGGGAGTTATTCCATGTTGAAAACTCATCTATAATACTGTGTCTTACTGTTAACAATTCCAGGTTTCTCATCTGTTTCTTCAACAGTCTCAACATTACCGTGAATCACATCTGAGCATCTCATTTATCGAATCAATTGTAAGAAAACTTGCAGAATTATAATAGTTTATTGGTTAGATTACACTGATTCATACTGGGATCTGGTCAGGCACTCGTGATCTGATCCAAACAGTTTGTTCCTCCAAATAAAATAAAGGGAAAAAACTGTCTTTCTGCGTCTTTATACAGTATGGTGTTGTATCATACATCTTTATATCTTATTTGTTGTATGAAGTACAGTCTAAACAGGAATATACCAAAGCAGAACATATGAAGTGCATATGTTACTATGCACATCACACTATTAACAGGCTGTGTGTGTATGCAGTTTACGAAAATACACTGAGCACAATGTGGATAATACTTTTTGGAATACCCCGAGTTTTAAGCAGTAGTCACTTTCTAAAATTGTCATATTTTAGTTTGTTCCATTGTTGAAGTTGTGTTAAATTATTTCAAATTGTTAGAAGATCAATAATGCATGGAATTCAACCAACAATTCTTACAATCCAAGCAATTGTGGGTTAAGGGCCTTGCTCAACCACCCAACATTGGGATCGTAGCAGGGGTTGGGTTTCAACCCTGGACCTCTCAAGTCAGACTAAACTGTGTAATATATCCCAAAATACAGCCAAGGTAAACACTAAGCATGGAGAAGCAGAGTTTAGCTACCATGCTTATCAGTTGTTTTAAATCATATTTCATACACTTGGACTGAGGCAGTCATGCTTAACTTCTCTTGGATATTTTTTTGTTCCTTGTCGCTTTTAAGTGGTCACGCTCTGCCATTGGAGAGCCAGTTAAATCTTTTACAGCTTGCATGTTTAGACGTAAGGCTGCTCATCATTGACATGGAATGCTTTTAGGCTTAACACAAACTTCTACAGCTTACACCAGGATAAGAATAAGCCAAGTCCAAGTAGAAGCAGTAGTAGAACCAAAACCAAAGATTCCTACATCTGTCCTTATATGTTTGCTGATTCTTTGATCTGAGATCAGTGCAGTGTCTCGTCTTCTGCCAGCACTGGACACATGGTTCAGGGGTAGCTGTACCCTAGATGGCAGTCCATCACAGGGCCAGCATGCGTTGCTGCCGCAGCCATGAGAAGTGATTTAGTACCTGTGGGTGAATCTTGGCCTGGCTGGAAATCACTGCAGAAACTTAAACCTGGGCTAGCAAATTTCAGAAACCTTATACAGTGGTACCTCGGTTCTCGACCACCTCGGAACTTGTTTAATTTGGTTCTCAATGCATTTTGTATCGTTTTTTGCTTGGTACTCGGCGCACTTGCTTAAACTTGTGAGTCGAGCCGTGTGACTCGTTTCATCCAAAACAAAATTCACAATTAGGTTCATAGTGATTCAGACTGACAATAGTTGTCACTCAGTGCAGATCTCCACCGTGTTTATCGTGTTTTATTTTTACATCTACAGTACTGTATTCTTAGTGCAAATAAATCCACATGTGACCTAAAAAGGTTAGTTATAAGAGCCGGAAGAACCGAAAGGAAAACATGTATGCTAGAGCCCTGAGTTCACCAATAGAGTAAGCGTTTTGTTTTTAATTTTGGGCAACTGTAGGTTAATGTAAGTGATAATAGACTCTGTTATATTAAATTAATCGATTCATGATCCATGTAACTTATGATGGATTTGTTGAACATATCCTAAATCAGGGAGCTCTTGTACAATACAACTCCATTAATGCATATAATGCCTTATACAGTGTGGATTTTCTGGGGGTCTGGAACCCATTCATTCAACATACATTATTCCTTATGGGAAAATGTACTCAGTTCTCGTCGTTTGCAGTACTCGCAAACCTTCTGGAACGAATTACCGACGATAACCAAGATACCACTTTGTATAAATAAGAAACATGGCACACTGTCGCCATCTACTGGTCAAATGGAACTGGAAATTCTCGTCAGTTGCCGATAAATGTATTTAAGTCTATTTTGTAATTCTGCAAACATTTATACAGTGTAGTCGTGTGTGTGTTAACTGTAGATTGTTTGAAAGGACAATATGAATAGAGAAGCACATGTGGTGATCAACAGAACATCTGGAATCACTGAGTGTCCAACAGTTCTGATTCATTTGATTCTGTCAGTAAATAATATAGTAATCTATTAGTGTGTATTTCATAGAACATCATTAGTGTTCAGTTTGGGACCAATGTTTGGGCTCACACATAAGGATTTATGAAATTAGATATCTTGTTGTGTTTTATTTTTATTATTATTATCATTTTATATTGATATTATTGCTGTTGTTATTGGTATTTATTTGTATTTTTGTTATTTATTAGAATTATTTTTTATTATCATTATTATTATCATTTATTATATATAATTATTTTGTATTGATTATTTTTCTTGTAGATTATTATTATTATTGTTATTATTATTATTATTATTATTATTATTATTGTTATTGTTATTTTTTTATTTTATTATTATTATATATTTATATTATTGCTGTTGTCTTTATTCTTCATGTTGATATTATTATTATTGTTATTTATTATTATTATTATTATTATTATTATAAGGACGAAGGTTCATTTGGTTCCTGTGTACGTGTTCGGATGACTTTTTCTGACTGTTCTTTAGTGGAAACGCGGTTCTACAGAAAGAGGGTCTGATTAGTATATCAGTATGCAGGGTGTAACTGATCAAAATTAGCTTGTTCATTTCCGGGTGACTCTGTCAGCAGATGTTTCAGGTGTGACTTTTTGCTGGTCAAGTTAGAAAACATAAATTTAGAAAAAACAGGTGTAAAGTAAACTACAAATAATTTACATCTGCAAGAGGACAGAAAAGTAACAACCAAACAAAAAATGGTGATGATCTCATGTTCTGGTGATCCACCCTGCACAGTTGAACGTGCTGCCTGGGAGAGCCAAAGGAAGAGGTCCTGCAGAGGAGGATCAATGTGTTCATATACTGATAAACACACACACATGGCCAGACGCACACGCACAGGCGTGTGCACACAAAGCTTTGAACTGTTGTACAAGATGAGATGTGTAATGTAGTGACTGCACACAGGTTTATCACATCAGCCCAGCTGCTGCATCTGCACTCATTCAGTAGCGCAGTTTAGAAATGAATAATCCAGAAGCAATCCTTTGGTTAATCACCTGGGCCCATGTAAATATGTTAGATTAAAAGCAGAGCCGTTCCATTAGTAACCATTTATGTCCCACTTTCAGACGTTAGAGCAAGAGTGAATGATTTCCGAATGGCACAGGAACCCCTTCACATCTTTTCTGAATTTATTTAGAGTTATCGATGGTGGAATCATGAACATTAACATTATCCAATGTGAGAGAGGCCTTCAGTTGCAGAAAGGCGGGGGGCAAATTCCATCGAAACGTCCATCCTGCTTCTATCAGTACACTGGTGCCCCCCTTTCAAAGTCTGTAAACTGGACAAAATGTCTTTGAGTGCATCTTAAATGCATGTCTAGCAATCAATCATCTCTCACCCAGAGGTACACCACCCAAAAGTAGCTTCTGAGAGACTCTTTATAAGTCAGCAGGGGAAGCACTTTTACGCCCTCTTGTGGCAAGATCCAGTGTCTAATCAGAGCACACCTGTAGTCATTTACATATCTGCCTTAGACAGAACTGGATGCTGAGTTTTGCAACAATCCAACATTTCTATCTGGATGTGGTTTTTTTTGCTATGTAGTGTAAATAACAGCGGCTATAGTTTTATATATAATCCTCTATTATTCATCCGTATGCATCACTACGCTCACCAGGAAAAGCAAAAGGAAATTGAGACCAAAAGCTTTGTTTATTTGCCATATCCGCAATCCGAACATTTCCAAACCAACCTCCCACAATTACAAAGAATTGTACTTGTCTTTATCAAAATGAGCTAAAAATTGCCGCTCTCTTCTGTCCTCTGTCATGCTCCTGACATTTAAAGTACTACCCTGCCAAAATGGAGCCGCAGCCAGTGAAGAGACGCTTCCAATAGTTTTTGGCAGACCATTTCAGCTTAGACTTTTCATTCAGTTCAAATCAAAATCATGATTTATTAGACATATAAACAACCGTACACAGTGTGACGTGCAGTGAAATGCCTTTTTTACAGCTGCCCATTAACATAAAGCGTGAGGGGACATGTAATAGGTGAAGGTTGGGGGGGGCAGGGGGATATCATAGTATATTTTTAAGTGTAAGTATTATTTTTAAGAGTTCAGAGATTCATGCATTCATTTTCATACCAGTTTAAACCAATTAAGTGCAACATGGAGCTGGTGCCTAACCCACAGCACAGGGCCTAATTCTGGCACTAATTAAGCCTTTTAAAAGGTGCCATATAAATAGAGATTATTTAATTATGAAACTATTGCATTTATTTCTTTCTTTTTACTTATCCTTTTTTTTCCAAGTCACTTTTAACTGCTTTTTGGTATGTACAGCAAATATTTTTGTCTTGGCATTGTATAGTAGCTTTATAATTATTATTATTATTATTTTTATTATTATTATTATTATTATTATATAATTTTCTTAGCATTGTATAGTAGATTTTATTAGGTTTTTTTTTTTTTTTTTTTTGTGAACGATTATTTTATTGTTTGATAAAGAAAGAGAAACACAATAATAGAAAACATGAGTTGCCCCCACAAAACTTCCATCCCACCCCCACAGTTCACTCCTAACCCCTACCCCCTACTTCTGGTAGACTTCTATAGTTAAATAAGAGGGATCATAATAAATAGGCTATTCTTGGTGGAAAATGTGACAACCTATTTAAAAAATAAAATACAACATGGTTTTTTTTTTTTGTTGTTGTTGTTGTTGTTTTTTTTAGTGTCATATGGTAGTGTTTATAAGTATTTTTTTTTCTAGGTAATATACTAGCATTAATTTGTTTTTATTATTATTAATATAATTAATAATAATTGTTATTATTACATTTTATTTTATATTGTCATTATATTTTATAGTATTTTATCTTATTATTTTTACATTATCACATTACGTGGTATCTGTTTAAATGTACTTACATAAAAGATAACTAAAAATTCGATACATATTTTAAATGTATTCATTTTAAAGGTAAAAGATGGAGTTGGATCTACAGAGAACACACATCACTGACTCGGATGCATTAATCAGTGAAATCCAGCTCTGTATTGTCAGTTAATGAATACCAGTGGACGTGTTCTTATTAATGAATGTTTATATGGTGACATATTGCGATATAAATACAGTAAATGACTCTCTTTGTAGAATCAGGGCACCCCTCATTCATGTTAGCTTTTGTATAAGGTTGCCGTTTGAGTATATACAGTGTTTCAGCAAAAACATTAATAAAGCATTGACTTATTATAGTATATTAAATAAAGGAGCTCAGGGGGCACAGCGGCACAACAGCCCTCTACCACAGTGACCCGAGTCCCAGCGATGCTTTCCGGTTGGGTCAGGTGACACAGAGGCACGAGTGCCTGTGTCTGAGGGAGGGGAGGCCAGATGGGGGATCAAGACACAACAGTCATGTGGAAGAAACAGAAGTAAGCCTCAAGGGAAGACATGAAGTCACAGAACACATGCAGGAAGGAAGCAACATGGACACACAGTCATTAGGCTGCAGGGCAGAGAAACACACGAGCAGCTGTACTCCCAAAGACCCGACACACTGTCATGATGGTATAGGTTATAGCAGCAGTGGGATCTGTAATGTGAGGTTCATCACACAATGTGCATTAAAAAGTACAGAAATGTGTCATATCTAAATTTTGCACGGGTTGGTTTTACAACCCCAAATCAGAAAAGGTTGGTACTGTATGGAAAATGCAAATTAAAAAACATGCAGTGTTCCTTATATTTACTTTGACTTTTATTACTTTGCAGACGGTATGAACCCAAGATATTTCATGTTTTGTCTGATCAGCTTCATTTAATTTGTTAACATACTGTACATCCGTTTCCTGCATTTCAGGCCTGCAACACATTCCAAAAACAGTTGGGACGGGGCAGTTTAGCGCTAGTAATGGGGTAAAAAAAATTGTGATTAAAAACAATGATTTCAACAGGTTATTGTAATCAGGATTTGGTACAAAAAGCAGCATCCATGGAGCAAAGGTGGGAAGAGGATCTCCAGTTTGTCAACAGCTGTGTGAGAAAATAGTTGAAATGTTTAAAACAGTGCTCCTCAAAGAAATATTAGAAGAGATCTACATATTTAAGTCCCACTTTTTCTGATTCGGCTTGTTCTGCATTGTCTTGTTTTCTGTAACAGGTGTATCAGGTGCTGAGTTATTAATAACTAATGAGAAATGCAATGCCACGGACAGCCTTCTATTTTTAGCAAGTGTAGATGTGAATAATGACTGCGAGTAAACGGAGAAAGATGAAGAGCAAATAACTGGTTCCAAAAAAGAGGCTTTTAATTGACTTTCATGCACAATTTGTCTTATTCATGGACCCTGCTTACACATGTTGTATCTGGATAAGATTTTAACAATGTGAGTTATGTCCCTGTTTACACTTACTAGTCCAAAGCATCTCCAGCCAGTTTGATTGCATCTCCATCTATCCATCTATGTCATTTAGATGACGCCCTTATCCAGAGCGACTTACAATTTATGTCTTCTTACAGTCCAAGCAACTGTGGGTTAAGGGTCTTGCTCAAGGACCCAACAGTGGCAGCTTGGCAGAGGTGGGATTTGAACCCTGGACCTTCTGGTCCATAGTCCAGTACTTCGTCCATAGTCCAGTACCTTAACCACTAGGCTACCCAGACAGACCACCAGTAGAGGGGATCTATTGATCCACTGACAAGCACGAGCAGCTCCCAAAGTTATGTTGTCCACCATCCAGACATCGGTGGCACCTTCACTACACAGTCCTGTCTCTGCCCGGATCATTTCCATGTGCTTAGTAGAAGGAAATTTGTTGTCACGGCACCCGTTACGTGTCCTGCCATTAATAGCCAGCCAGCCTTTGTTTGTAGTGGTGTTGTGAACGACAAACCTGGACTGGTCTTTAAGGACGAATCCAGGTTTTGTTTGGGATCTAACAACAGCCGGGTTTGAGTATGGAGGCTTAGTGGTGAGCTCTTCAACCCTGCCTTTGCTGTGGAGTGACACACTGTTATGGGGTAAAGTATTGGATGGGTTTTGGGAGTAAATTGTGTCTTGAAGAGATGGTGCATTTACACTCGTTTAATATGTGGCTACAAAGCACATCCAGAAGTGGTTTTGAGAAAACTGGATACAAGTCTGTCTGGGGTGCATTTTTATGTGCCTTAGTCTTATCTGGAGACTGTGGGACTTGTGTGGGACTGTGGTAGCCTAGCAGGTAAGGTACTGGACTGTGTGTTCAAATCCCACCTCTGCCAAGCTGCCACTGTTGGTGCCTTGAGCAAATCCCTTAACCCACAATTGCTTGGATTGTAAGATTGTATCCATTGTAAATCGCTCTGGATAAGGGCGTCTGCTAAATGCTGTAAATCTGGATATAACCCTGGTACTCGAGATGCATAAAACGACCTAGTGTAAACAGCGTCATTGTGTTCTGTGACTTTACAGTATACACAGTACTGTGCAAAAGTCTTCAGCCACCATTAGACGTATATAGGCTGTACAGTACTGTACTTTGGGCTTCCGCAGCAGGAGGAGAGTTGAGAAGCTGTTTTAAAGAGGCTGAACGTCCCTCTTTACATTAGGAGGGAGGTATATGAGGGGGAGGTGTCGGCAGAGCTCTCACAGTTCGTGCTGGAGGCAGTCAGACAAACACGCTGCGTGCAGGAAGCCTGCGTGTGAGTGGAGTATGTGAGGAGTGAGCGCGCTACGGAACCAGTGACACCGTGTCAGCGTTCTGGCACCGGAATTCTTGGTACCTCTGGAACTCTAATGGACATTGTATTTTGAATATTTGAAGGTTCTGACTTTTTTATCAGTAGTACAAACGAAATTCGGTTCGGTGCTCCAGAGCTGAGAAGATCGGATCTGGCATGGGACTCTAAAGGGGAGGTTCTGTGTCAGATATTCTAACATATCAGACACGGGATACGTTTGTAGATTTTATTGTGAAAGCTCTGCTTTGTACACAACTCTACTCAAAACTCTATAAAGTAGTTTTTTAACATGCAAGTTCACGTTTGCGCCTCTAGGCTTGATTACATGGACTAGCCCTTTAAAGTGCGTGTGGAAGTGCATCCAGGACGTCGCTCGCTTCATGATGTCCCAGGCCGGAGTGGACACTGCAGGACTCGGGTTTTCCAAGTTACCGTCCGCTTTTAAGACAGATTCGTTCCTGTCCACGCGTCTCAGGTGGCGCAGGCACTCGGCGAGCTCCAGACGAAACGCCTTCCGATTTAACAAAATGCCCACGGCTGAGGAAAGCACCGACTACCGGGAGCGCATCGCCCCTCCGCTCAGTAAAGCTCTCTCCCGGTCCGCAGACGACATTTTCTCCGAAAGCACCACGGCCACGGAGCAGCAGAAGGCGCCGCACCAGAGCGCGCGCTCTCCCCGCTCCAGCTCGAGCTCTCCCCCGCGCGGAACGCCACGCCACTCCGGGAAAAGCGAGCCGAGCTCCAGAACGACGCGCCGCAGCACCGACTCGGAGGAGGACTGCGCGCCCAAACAGGTGGCCTCTCCGTCCGGCAGCAGGTGGGAGCAGGAGAGGGAGGATGAAGTGGAGACCAAAGCGGTGGCTACGTCGCCGGACGGCCGGTTTCTCAAGTTCAACGTGGAGATTGGGAGAGGATCGTTTAAGACCGTCTATAAAGGACTGGACACCGAGACCACGGTGGAGGTGGCGTGGTGCGAGCTACAGGTAAGCGCGCGCTAAACGGGTGCAGTTTTTAATCTCAGGGGAGAACTTTATTTCATCTCTTTTTTTTCTGCATAGTACCTTCAACGAGATAAAGTATTATTCAGAGAAGAATTTAGAACTTAAGCCGGGGTCGACGATTGTTCACACGTACAGCAAAGCACGTACAGTGGTTAGAGGGCTCATCTGCGTATTGCAACCTTCAGATAACATAGTTTGCACGTCACGGTGGCGTGACGTTGCATGTCGTGCTGTTAGTGTTACTGGGTCTTTAAACAGTACAAACACTTCTTGCACACCTACCTGCTTGCACACCTTGTGTATTGGCAGGTGTACAGGTGGCAACTGTAGCTAGTTTCTTTCTATACCGAATTTCTTGTCAGTGTTAGTTGACTTCAGGGCATGGTATGGTTTCCCTTACAAAATGAACCATGGTTTTACTATGGTAGGTGTTTGTAGTAACTATGGTCATTGTGTAGTTAACCATGATTCTACAGTGGCAGTAGTAATAGAGATGCCATAGTTCTGCCTGAAAACCATGGACACCATACTATGGTAAAACCATGGTAGAGCCACCATGGTAACCATTCAGGGTTTCGGAGATTCTCAGTTCGATCCTGACCTTGTACTCCACCTGTGTGGAGTTTGTCCTCCTTGTGACCACATTTCGATGTAACCTTGTTCCTGTCGTGAATAGCTGCTGATGCGACATTAAATAAATAAACTAAATTCATCATTTTCGTTCTGGCAAAATGCTATGGATACCATCCCATAGTGACCTTGTTGTAGTTTTCTTTCCACCACACAAACATGGATACCATGCCATGGTAAAACCATTGTTAATTTACATAAGGGAATGGCTTTTACTAAAGTTTACTAATAAAGCACAGCAACTGTGCACCCAGTGACACAACACCACCAAACAGATAAAATACTAAGAGTGGTTTGACACCCACATAACATCTGGTGGTAACATCTGGGGCGGTTCTATGGTGGCCGTCTTTCAGTTTTAAGAGTTGCAGGGTCTCACTGATTTTATGGCCAGTGGATTCAAGCCATAAGTATGCATATGAGAATGATGGCACTGTGGTGTCCTAACACTTAAGGTAATGGGCTATGGATTAAAAGATACAGGGTTTAAATCCCACCTCTGCCAACTTGCTACTGTTGGGTTCTTGAGCAAGACCCTTAACCCACAATTGCTTGGACTGTAAGATTGTATCAGTTTGAACGTTTGTTGTTTTGATGCATATCGGTCTGTTGTGGAAGATCCTTTCCACTGTAGCCATTATTTTCGTTCCTTCAGCAGAATTAAGCCGTGCTCTTAACTTCTGACCTGTAACATCAGATACCAGATTAAGTGCTGTGTGTCAGGTTGATTTTATTTTGAGCCTCAAGTCAGATGATTAGAGAAGCTTACGGTTGCTGTTCTGGACTCATTATCATTGAGCAATGAGAGAGCCTTTCCAGGACACTGTTTTGTTTACTAATCATCAGTTCAATACATTTTGTGGACTTAGTCAGACTTCATGTAATATCCCAACTGTTTTCCAAAATACAGTATATGTATCATTTATATTTGTTCTGTGGCACGGTGCTGCAGTCGCTAGCTAGCTCCAGGATAGGCTTGGTGTGGAGTTTGCATGTTCTCCCGGTGTATTTGTAGGTGTCCTCAGGGTACTTGGGTTTGATGAATGAGCATGTGTGTGGCATGGATTGTCACCCTGTCTAAAGAGCTATTAGTATTTTGAGGTGCTCAGGTGATGCAGCGGTCTAATACGCTCCCTCACCAGAGCAGGGACCGGGGATAGGTGCCACAACCCCTGTGTTCCTGACTGGGAAATAGCACAGCTGAAACATGGAAAAAGACTTGTCACTGACTGATAGAGCACATTGCTAGCCACAATAATCTGATTACAGTGCGTTCAAAACCTTGAAATCTCATTTAAATAACCACACACTCTCATGTTCCATACTTTCCACTTCCTAAAGACGTGACACGAGTTGTACCGACTGACCAGTGGGGCCACTTTAGAGACGGCTAAGCAGAGAGTTCATGAAATCAAGGCATGAGAAAAGTTTTACAGCTGGTTAACCATGCTGCTGTGCAGGTTTTTAATTGCCTGCAATCACGATACGTGTGAAAAGGGCGTTCCACAACTTTACCGCTAGTCAGTTTTCCCATGCTGTAGCTCAGATGACTCTGGTTAGTGAGCTTATCTGAGTGCAGTTTACTTTTTGATTAAATACCATTTGGCATGGTCACTCTTTACATATGTGATCTGAACTGAACAGTCTGTCACGGTGGAGCACCATATGTTTGTTCATCAACTGATAAAGGAATAAAACAGTTGGCTCAAAAAATTGACCAACCCCAGATTTTCCAGATTTTAAGCTTTTAATGGTTTCACCAGCAAATTGGTTAGGATATTAGCAAGAATTAGGCAATTAGATAAAGTAACTTAGTAATGGCGTGGCCTTCCTTCTAATTTCCTTAGACATGGAAGTGTTGTGGATAAACTTGTGGTCAGCTTTTTGCAGACGGAAGAGCCAGTGCTGTTCTGACTTCAAACAGTTAATGAGTAGTTGGAAAATGTTTCCCAGATCGTTTGTGGTTTAATGTAAGACCAAATATTCCCTATAGGGTTCAAATCTGGACCAAAACACGAGTCTGATGAACATGTTCTCAAGTCTTGCTGGTCTTCCCAGTGAGCAGGAACATTGTCTTGCTGAGAAATTGCATGTGATTGTTCCTCTTTAGAAGACAGCTTTTCAACTGTGGAAACCTTTCTGCAATATGTTCCTTACTAACGTAGCTCCAGCACCAGCAGCTGAACTGCCTCCCCACTGCCTCCATGCTTAATGGTAGTAGAGATGCATTCACTGTAGTATTTCTCACTAGATCTTTGAAAATGCATCTCTGGACTGACTAGCGGTCGACCGAATTGGTTTTTTAATGGCCGATGCCGATATTTAGAGAGCAGGGTGACCCATGTTCCAGATCTGTTCTTTCTGGACATATCACCCATTGTTTCAAAGCACTGACCTATTCTCTTAATGCCTGGTGTGTATTTAAGGGTCTTGTACATTTTAGATTCGCCGCAGTTGGCCTGATGAAGACCAGCTATGTGTTTTCTGACAGCAGTCCCTACATATTTTGCTTTTCTTTGAGGCTTTCTCACTCATTAAACTTAGGACTCAAAAGACTGCATACTGTAGATTTCTACCTGTAGATCTCTGTCACTCCTGGTCCTATTTAAATGTTTTGAGGCTTCTGATGTGCTGCCAACTAATGACTAGTCTTTTAAGAATGAAGAAAGACAGAAGATATTTTGTAATACACCCAGACCATTTAAATATGTTCATTAATTTTTTTACGAGCAGTGACGAGCAAGTGGTTCCACAGGTCTCAGGAGGACATTTTCTTATTTGTTGCTCATTTTCTGACCAATAATTTGTTGTTAGGGCCATTAAAGGCTTAATATTTTGGAATTTTAGGTTTAATTTCTTTGCCCAGGAGTGCATATAATAACAGTTATCACAAATAATATCAGTGTGTCATTTAAGTCCAGGTTTCCACTGTATTTTATGACTGGGGTTACTTGAAGGTTAAACATTTGCACTGGAAATTGAGGCATGTAGCCCCTTTAGTCTGGCTATCATTATATGTGTGTTTTTGACTGGTTTAAGCAGGTACATTGGAGAATAATTGTGGACATAGTTCTGTAAGTAAATGTTTTGCCTTTTTTAATAACAAATGTTTTCAATGTGGCAGGATGTGGTTTGAGACTTGGTCATGGTGATTTAACAGAACTACTATTAGCGTTCCAGGCAGCATTTACTTTGTATGACCCAACATATTATAAGAAGTAAGTCAGTGATAAAACTTCTCGACTATTAACTGGAAGAGTTCAAATCCCACCTATGCCAAGCTGACACTGAGTGTGTTTACATGCACTTAATAATCTGATCATAGTCAGATTTTTGCAGGTATTTGATTGTTCAAATGGTCGTGTATACGGCATACTCCTATCTAGAAGTCAGATTAAGAAATTTGATAAAGAGAGCTGGATTTTACCCCGGTAATTGGATTACTCATTGCATGTATACTAGTAACCCAATTATATTCGGTGTTTTCAGTCTGCGCATGTGCACGAGCCTTCCCCCACAGTTGCCAGGTATTCTAAAGACTTGGCTTGGACTCTTTTTCCATTGACTTTAGCGTTTTTCCCTGGCAACCTCAGAATTAAATGCATCGCAGAATTAAAGGCAGGGAAACAGCTATCGAACACTTGAAATGCAGTGTATACACACGAGAAAATGAGTTATTTGGTTATTGAATATTGAAGTTTGAAGTGTGTGTCACATGTTTATGTGTCTTTGAGATTATTTGCTGGTTGCTAAGTATAAAGCCGATTACTCATGTAAACCCGAAGGTTTCCCATTATCTGATTACTAAAGTGCATGTAAACTTGTTGATCGGGTTACTGAAAAAAATCTGATTTTCTGCAGTTATTGGATTGTTTAGTGCATGTAAACAGCATACTCTCTAGAAATCAGATTAAGTTATCTGATAAAGAGAGCTGGGTTTTACTTCAGTAAACTCAGTATTCCCATGTGTGCAGAGCGGCTAGGGGGAAAAAAAACACTGCTTTAAGAATAAAGTCCACTTATTCTATACAAGATTTCCCTATTTATACGAATCTGGTGTAGGATTCTGTTGCGGGATCTGGCAACCCTAAAATTAAACTAGCATCCGGACATTAAACGGCTATCCAGCACTTTTGTGGAAACTGAAATGCAGTTTATACTCAAGAAAATGAAGTATCTGATTATTTATTATTCAAGTTTGAAGTTTACAGCACATCTTTATGTGAAATTACTGGCTGGTTGAAAAGTAGAAATCAGATTATTGCCCAATTTTCACTCACCCTTGAGTACATTTACATTTATGTCATTAAGTAGACTCCCTTTTCCGGAGCGACTTACAGCAATCTTACAGTCCATGCAATTGTGAGTTCAGAGCCTTGCTCAAGGAACCTATTTAGTTAATTATAAGTCTCTTTACATAGTGGAGTCTGCTAAATGCTGCAAATGAAACGTTCTATGGCTTAACAGGAGCTTTCCTCCTCATTTGCTTAAAGTTAAGCTCACCAGTTCATCAGATTTAGCTCCTCTCCTTGCCACCTTACGTCACCAGTTCCCAACCTAAGCAGTTAAGGGTTAAGTTCCTTGCTTAAGACTTGAGCAGTGAAAATTGACAGTAATGGGATTTGATCCCTCTATGTCATCGTTTCTCTTCACCGAACCTTTATGCTTCACATATCTTGTCTCATTAGCTGCCAGTATCATGTGTTGGTATTTTTCATTTCTGTCTTGGACAGCCGCCCGTGCTAACAGCTCTGGTCAGTTATAGCTGTATTCTGGTCTGGGGAACAGGCACATCCAAACCTCACAGAAGGTGGTTAAGCAACGAGGTGAACTAAGGCCATGGCAGATGCCTGAACTAGACTGATGGCGGTCAGCTGACACGTTACCCTCTCTCACACAGAAGGGTATCAGGAATAAGTGTACCTGCTGTGAGTTGATATCTTAATATGGCTGCTAAATTACAGGAAATGAAAGCTTTGGCTGGAGGGCTTCTTAATTTGGGAACCTGGGTCATGTTCCTGCTGCAATGAACCCTCAGCATTCTCATTTAAACAATATAACCTCACAACTGAACAGGCACATTTATTATATTTACACTTAGAGACTTCCTTATTCAGAGCAACTAATAAGTGATACAGTTTACAAGGTACAGTCCAGTCAAGTGAGGGGTAAGGATCTTGCTCATTGCCCAACAGTGGCAGCCTTCTGGTCAATCCAGTACCATACTTGTTGAGCCAACCCTGCCCATTTTACTTGGATGTTTATGTCCAGTACATTTAGCATTAATCCAGAATGACTTACATTTTAGTTGAATTGTTGAGGATTTGAACTCATAACCTTTTGATTAGAGGTTCAGATCTTTACACAGTAAGCCACTCCCATGCCACAAAGATATGTAGAGAGGTGTACACTTGGTAGCCATCCTTATCCCGAGCCGTTTCCAACTAAATACAGTCTTGCGTGATACAATCTATGCAGTTAAATTCCCAATGTTGATAAACTGGCAATGTATGGGACTAGAACCCACCATCTACTGGTTAGTAGTCCAGGATTTTAACCCATACTCTTGTGCAGATAGCATCTTTAGTAAACCTGTTTCTCATTCCAGAGCGTAACATTTTGTTCCCTGCAAAAAACTTTTTTGACTCTCTTTGGCCAAATGTAGACAGAATTAACCATGATGACAGATCTGTAATAAGAAAAGCCATAAAGTCGGCTCATAAATTCCCCTTCTGCTACAGAGTTGCTCAGTGGTTAAGGCTTTGGACTAGTAGTGGGTGAGTCTACAGCCTGGTTCTGCCACTTTTGGACCCTTGAGCAAGACCTTAACACACGATTGTAAGCCAATCTGGATATGGGCGTCTGCTAAAATGCAGTCAGTGTAACATGAAAGTTGAGTAAACATCGTTTAACATAGTGCCGCACTGTTAGCATGCTCTGTGTTTATCATTACAGGTTTCCAATGCCAAGGTCCAACAGCCAGCCATGCCTCCCGTTCTTGTTGATTAAAATAAGCTCCGGCCTTTGAAGAGCACTTCACCCACAATAAAGCACTAATTAGTGCTGACTAAATCAGCTGAAATCCTCATGGGTGAAGAATTTATTAAAAAATTGTTTAATTATTTGCTATTGTATTTATTTCCTAATCAAAATGAATCAATTCCAAATGAGTCAAGTCAGATTTATTTCTATAGCGATTTTTACAATGGAGCATTGTCTCAAAGCAGCTTTACAATTTTAGATTATCTTCTGATATCAAATTGCCCAATTCCAAATTGAGCAAGCCTAGGACGACAGTGGCAAGGAAAAACTCCCTAAACGTTATAAGGAAAAAAACCTTGGGAGGACCAAGACTCAGAAAGGGAAACGGCCTCTGTAAGAATTAACGTAATATTTAAGTAATATGTTTATAGTAATAGTTTGAATAAACAGAAGCTAAGTAAATACTAGGAGAGAGAACATATATAAACATAATAACTAATAATAACAATAGTGAAAATGTCTATAAATATTGAATAGAATAATATAAAAATGTAAGCATTATTTAATCCAAGACACAGAGTCACTGTAAGATCTTGTGTCCTCGGTGTGAAAGTTTAGTGGTATGGCAACCTCAGTCCGACAGAGGAGGGAGAGAGTTACTGCCCTCTGTGGTCTGGGTAATGACATGCTGGAAAGTGCTGGAAGAACAGCTTGGGTGGAGCTGAAGTGAAGGAACATCTTAGTGTAGGACTGGAACAGAGGAACATCTTGGTGTGGGATGGAGTTAGTACACGAACATGAGCTCGTAGACAAAGAGAATATGTAGTTAGTTGTTGTTAAGATCTCTGAGTCTATTAACAGAACACAAGACAATGAAATAACATATTACGGCATGGAAAAAGTACTCCTATTACTTGATTTCCTAAGTACAAAAATAAATAATGAAAAGAAAAACATAAAAACTTTAATACATAAATAATACAGACTCATTACCTGACAGCATAATAATATTAATTTTTTTAAAACTTACCTTTTGAAACTTTTCTTTCTTGCTTTTGTTCGTGAACATACATGTTAACATTGGTTTATGAGCCACATGTGGTCCTGAGAAATATTTTAGAAAACATAGTAAAACAATAGAAATCAGATTAATAAATCCAAGCTTAAAAATTTGCAATTGGGTGTCCCAAAAGGTTCTATTTTAGACCCCCTTATATTTTGTCCTTGACATTTATTATGAATTGCAGTAATTTTCTGTAGTTGTTTCATTAGTGGTTACAGATTGTTTCAGCAGTGTACTTTGTGTGTTTGTTACTATTTATATAAAGGACCTAAAATGAAATTATTCAAATATCCCGAATTGCCAGCAGAGCGACACTTTGGTTAGAGCTCCAGCCAACGCAGGGTTCTGTAACTGCACCACCTCATCTGAACCCAACTACTGTGTCCCTGGGACCCTGTGGCTTCGGTGAAATCTGGGTGCCTACTTGACTAGTGTCATAGACTGCTGCACCATCCAACCAGATTAATGCATATGTATTGTGATTTATATTCTTATTAAATATGACCCTGTGCTGGGCCTGCAACATGAAGACAGGGTTTTGCGGCTTCAATGAATTCCAGGATAACCCCCAACCCTGTATAGGGAAGAGAAAACTGGAATTTTCTCTTTCACAATTTTATTTCAGGGGAATACTGTAGGAATGAGAATTTGTCCATAAAATACCTATAATTTATTGTACCGATAGGAAAGTGATAAAAAGGGTAATCATTCATATTAGGGGTTTGATTAATATGCTCTTGTTTTTTACTCATGACTAAACCTGTTGATCTTTTACTGAAAAATGACAGGTATGTGCCGCAGAAAGTCCATGGTTCGGTAAGGTTATTATCCTTATTATTGAGGTTATAAACCTACTTAACCCATATATTACCTTGGCAGATACAGTAGCTGTTGTAGTACAGCAGTAATACTGACACGCATAACAGTGCAGCCGCTGCTACAGCAAGTTGTAATAAACACACTAATGAATTATGTGTGTTGGATTCGTGTACGAGAACTGCATGTGGATCTTTGGACGGCAGCAGATTGGTCTGTGTTTGAGAATTACTTTCTATTTGTGGAGAAAAAGCTGACACATCACAGGGAAGGGGGCGGTTCAGCAACAAGAACTGTGTCTTTGCAAAGCACACCAGAGTTCAATGTGCATCTCCGTGCACATTTCAAGTGTTCGTTGCTGAAATATGTGCTTGCATCGTACATACAGCAGGAAACACGTACTCATTACACCTACATGAGTTTGTGTGTGAATGAGAGATAGAGAGCGAGCACGCAAAGGGTAAGGAGGGGCCGTGGGAATCATTGCAGTGAACACAGCTCTACAGTCAGATAAGATTTTACGCAACTTAAATAGCAAAAAATTAAAAAATTAAAATCAGTATGTGGGGGTCAATGTTGATATTAAATACAGTGCCACCTCGGTTTTTGACCACCTTGGAACTCGGCGCATTTTGGCTAGAAAAATTTGTCTGGGCTCCCGTTGTTTGCTCGGTACTCGGTGCACTAGCTTAAACTTGTATGAGTTGAGCTGCGTGACTCGTTTCAGCCAAAACTCGATTCATGAGTCGGTACACGCTGATTCAGTGATTCTGATTTTCTTTATTTTACATCTACAGTACTGTATTCTTAGTGCAAATAAATCCCCATTGGTCCTAAAAAGGTTAGTTTATAAGAGCCAACCGAAAGCCAAACAGGAATTGAATGCTTTGCACTTTCGGTCCATTACTCACTAAATTACATGAGATTTTTTTAGCACTCTTTTATAAAATAAGTTTGTATTAATGATTTTGGCCAACTGTAGGTTAATGTAAGTATTTTAAACATCAACTTCCTTATCATTACTTATCATGAGGCTGAATCTCCATTTACAGGCGGCGTAATGTAACTGCAGTCCTTTAAGGCGGACCAGAAAATGTGAATAACTTAAGCCTGGTCTCTGCTATTATACACCAAACGCTCGTTAAACCCATCAGTTCGTGATACATGTAACTTATGATGGATTTGTTGAACATATCCCCAACATAATTCAGGGAGCTCCTGTCCAATACAACTCCATTAATGCTTATAATGCCTCATACGTTCCAGTTTTCTGGGGGTCTGGAACGGATTCCTTCAATTTACATTATTCCTTGTGGGAAAATTTTTCTGTTCTTGTTTTCGGTTCTCGATGAGCCTTCTGGAACGAATTAACAACGAGAACCGAGATACCGCTGTAATTAAATGTATGGGAAAGACGAACACATGGGTAACGCAGACCTTATTTGATGCTTTTATACAGTTTGAATAGTCTGATCTATTCATAACTTTAAAGAATCCAGAATTTAATTTAGACATCTGTCTTCCACTGAAAACCAAGGATTCAGTCTCAGCATGAGGTCTTGATTTTATAAATCCATGGTGTGCGTTTATGTCAAATAAATTACTTTGAGCAAAGAACATTGGACTGAGTTTCTCAGCTACTAAAAAAGCCCTGTGGGGAGTATATTTAAATCAGGCTAAGAATACCAGGGCTCTGTATTTATAGCACTAAATAGCCCCAGTGAAATGAAGCTTTGACTTTTTGGCTGAGCCCCTAAGCTACTTTGTAACTGAGATCCTAAGCAGCTTTGCATGGCTCCTTCATACACACAGATTTACTTCCAACACACACACACAAACACGCACACACAATGCTGTTTATCATTCTAGGTTAATTATTTGCTTCTACTGGAATTCACCATGCAGTGTTTAATCAAATTACTGTAGGTCAAAACAAACAGTGCCACTTATAAATTGACAGAGAGAAGTTGTGCAATGATTTTATTACGTAATCTTGTACAGTAGATGAATTGCCCTTTCTTAAAAACACTGTTATACTGTTGTGTTCTTACAATACCATCTGATGCCAGAACGTCCTGCCTATTTTGTGAAATCAATAGCAAAGCTTAATTGCAGTGATTTTACAAACAAAAGGCTGCTGTTGCTACAGCTTTTTGTCTTAGTATAAGGATTAGATTTATAGATGTATATTTTCATGAACCAAAAACAGCCTCACACATTCTGGAAGCATGCCTTAGGTCAGTTGGTGTCTCTAAAGGTTACCAGTGTGTGTACGTAAGTGCGCATATGCCCTGCGATGGACAGGCGCCCTGTCTAGGGTTGTTTCCTGTGCTGATGGTGCCGTGACCCTGAACTGGAATACGGTAAGTGCTCTAGATACGAACCAGTTCTGTTCCGAAAGTGGGTTTGCTTGTCCAAAAGTTTGTATGTCGAACATACTTAGCCTAAGCATCCAGTTTGTGAGCCTCCAACACCTGATCTTGAACCCCTAAACACCTAGTGGGGACTGTGGTGGCCTTACGGTTAAGATAGTGGCCTTTGGACCAGAAGATTCAGGGTTCAAATCCCCTCCCTCTTTTTCCTGGAGTTTCCTGGAGTACTATTGTGTACGTTGCTCTGGATAAGAGTGTCTGCTAAATGCTGTAAATGTAAATCTTGCTTACTTCCATTTTAGCCATTGTTATGGCTCGCTGCTATAGAAATCATTACTGCTATTACACTTAATACCAGACATACCGCAATAATTCCAAAAATTACCAGCAGGAGGTATGTACTGTAGACAGCCGGTGTCATGGTCCTGCCGGACTACACTTCCCAGCCTCCATCACTCACTCAGACATGTTCCGCATCTTCGAAAGTTCATTAGTTTGCACCTAGGGGACTTACTGTATGTGGCCATAAAAATGAAAGAATGAATTAATTGTGTAAGTTCTTGAGGAAACTCACTGTGACACCAGTAGTTGTTTTGTTCTCTTTATTTAAACAGATTTGCTTGCAAAAAGCTGAGTGGGCTAACTGCTGAGTGGGATCATCCCAAAGAGCTGCAACAACAACCCCTATCTAGGTAGTTTTCTGGTGATAGGTCTAGGAGCTGAAACTGACCACAAAAAATGATGCTGACATCACTGAACGTAGGAGGATTGAGAGGGGAAATTCTCCCTTAAGAAGTAATGGAAACAATTGAAGTTTACTATACAGAGCAGAGGGTAGTTTGGTATTGTTGCCATGTAATTGTTTTACACGGTGGATGATTTTGACCTTGACATTTTGGTGGATGTTTTTTTCTTCACTGATATTACATAATTCAAAAATATGTTAAACTATATTAGATTTTTTCATCACATGCCTACAGAACGCACGTCTGTAAGATTGACCTTTTGGTCAGACGCATCTCTTTGGGCTGTCACAGCTGTGAGTCTGATTTCTTTATTAAATTGCCCACGCAAATTAACGAAACAAGATTGGGCGAAATCATATTTTCGTCTCCTAGGCAATAAAGTCCAAAACAGAATATTCATAGAAAGAGATGTACAGTGATCCAAGTTAACTTGTGCAGATGTGCTATGAGCCCATGTTTTATGTGCTCTGTCCGATGCTGGAGTCAGGTGTGTATGTGGCAGGTCCGTATATCACTTGGACAATGAGGAAGTGGCCGTGTGAATGAAGTACACAGGCGGTGGCATTGTCGTCATCCCTGCTGATTCCACTCACTGGAGATTTTCAAGCCTATCAAGAGCTAAATGAAATTAAAAGATGAAAGGAGCAAATCACAAGCATGTGTCTGCTGATGCTTTCCCAGAACTGTATCTAGCTAGAAACAGTCAGAACATAGTGTATTCAGAAAGTCTTGAGACCGTTTCACTTTTTCACATTTTGTTATGTTGCAGACTTGTGCTAAAATACAAAAAAAA